>JAJGRW010000641.1:209137-405217 GCA_025461045.1 Carex parvula | reverse complement strand
ATTCAACATGATTATAACATGAATATGTACTTGCAAACCAAATTATACATTTTTTCGAATTTTTTTACTATTTTTTCGAAAATCACTTGATCTGAATATTGTGGACCATCCAAAAACAGCATATCTAAAAAAATAGTAAAAAAATTCGAAAAAATGTAAAATTTGGTTTGCAAGTACATATTCATTTTATAATCATGTTGAACAGTTCGGATCGACCGTTAGAATTTTGAAAAGTCAAATTTTAAGCCGTAGCACGGACCCAATCCGTACTATGTATAGCACCGTAGCCTCACTCCATAAACAATGTTTGGGGGCTAAAAACAAAACTTTCTTGAAACAACAAAGAAAATTCAGTCACTGGTTAACAAATCAATCTTACATTGAAATTTGAAGTTAAGATAATAATAACTAAAAAAACAAAAGTAACCATTGAAACTTGGAGTTAATATTCTTTAATAAATAAAAATAGATTTGTTGTAGATGATGACGTGTATGTTTGGTGTCTAACCAAGATCGCTAATAAGAAGGAAAAAGGTGGTTTGTGTGGAAGCGGAAAGGAATATGGTAACCTGCACTGAGGGATGTTGCAAGCTGTCTATCATTATTGTAGCCTTGTTTTGCTTTCTTATAAAAAAGGTCTTTGTTTGCATTAGGCAATGGAGATCCGATTTTTTTTTAATTAAGAAATATAATTTTGTCAGAAAATATTAAAGATATTTGAAATTTTGGAGGAAAATTTCTGCCCAAATACATTTTCAGTTAGAAAAAATTGAAAATAAATAAATAAATTAAGGCACTATTCAGAACTCCGGCCACCAGTATTTAATAAAATTAGACATTCAAAGAAGAGTAGAACTAGGGTGTGATGTGCTCACCAAGCCCTTTGGTGAGCACACCTCCAAAAACCGCATTTTCAAAGTTTAAATAGTCGATTCGAACCTTCCAACGTGTTCTTCATATTAAAATGTGCTTGGAGACCAAATTTTACATTTTTTTGAAATTTTTTACTATTTTTTCAGAATTTTTGAAAATCAGTGTTTTTTGAATTTTTTTTTTATTTAATGAAAAGTGATGATTTTCAAAAATTCTGAAAAAATAGTAAAAAATTTCCAAAAAATGTAAAATTTGGTCTCCAAGCACATTTTAATATGAAGAACACGTTGGAAGGTTCGAATCGACTATTTGAACTTTAAAAATACGGTTTTTGGAGGTGTGCTCACCAAAGGACTTGGTGAGCACATCACACCCTAGTTCTACTCAAGAAGAATGTCATTTAATAATCTGACACGTCAAGGACTGTTATTATAAATTCCAGCCCGTCCTTTTCTCGTATATGTCAGAAATGTTGTACTTTCTACATTTTAAATTTTTGTTAATATTTCTCTAAAAGTTTAATTAGAATTTTAATTTCTCAAACAAACAAAATCGGCAATGGAGACACCAAGCAAGACAATTGGATAGGCTACACCCATGGCCCCACCCCTAGGCATGTGGCCATGTGGGATGTGGCTCTAATGCTGCCTGGAGTGGCAAACTGGCAATGCATGAAATCATGAATGCATCCCCTTTTCCCACCGAATTTAACCCAATTTTTCTGTGTTGTACAGGAGAAATAAGCAAGAAGCCAAATTGAACATGGATCAAAGATAGAACTTCCAAACATTATTGTTCTAAAATAAAATAAAATAAGAATTATGTTGTATAGAAAAATCATCATGATAAATAAATTACTAAATGTTAACTTCGTTTTGACGTGAAATAATACTATAAAAATCAACATATAGAATTATCCACGTCATCAATTTTTTACAAGATTTTGACACCTACCAAAATAATTCCAAAATACTATATAATGTGTGTATTGGCAAATGCTTCTATGGATATATACATATCATATTAGTAATTTATTTTGTTATCGTTAAATCTTCTCGATCATGAGGTAGCACTTCTTAACATGACAAGGTATGGTTCCATCATTCCATGGATCCAAATTCCAAATTCCAAATTCCAAACCCAACGGATAACGAAATTGAAGGAAAATGCTAAGCCCAAATTAAATCACCGACAAAACACAAAAGGGACACTTATGTACATAGGTAGAAGACAGTTAGGTCAAAGTCAATGATAGGATTGATACTAAACTCCTTCATAACTCAATCCAAAATGCAGTGCATGCTAATATTCCTTTGGCATTCTTGATGAATAGATCATTAGATCATAATTACTTGCACAATTATACCTTGCCTTGAAGGTAATTTTGCTAATGAGGTGGGTTAACCCAACCTAGGTGCATGCGTTTTATCTTTTGTCATGTTCTATTTCGTTCGACTTTATGAAACTAGAAATCCAAATGCAATTAGTTAACTTAATTTTGCTGCTTAACCTCATTTGAGCTTTACTTGTGGATCAAGCTTTGAAAAGGAAGGGAAAAAATGCCATTATATATTTTTATTAATATTAAGGACGCTGATATGAGTACCCGCACTTCAGTACCTGTATTTTAACTGTCATATTTCTGACGATCTGTAAAAAAATTTACGAATCTAAAACCACGAACATCGTCACGCAAGTATTTATACATATACTTGCAAGTATTTTTTTACATATGACACTGGATTACATCTGAAAGTATTAATATCAAGTATTGTAAGTATTTATACCTATAAAGTCAATTATTTTTGTTAGAGGAAGGTTGACGCGGAGACTATTAGGGAATGTTGATGGGGGGATACGGAGTTCCTACTACTTCATTAGAGGAAGGTTGACGCGGGAACGATTAGGGGACTGAAAAAGGGGATGATCATATCAAGTTACACATGCAAGTATTTATATCTTATTTTGCAAGTATTAATATTTTATGTTCCAAGTATTTATACCTATGAATGTTGATGTGGAGACGAGTGTGAAGACTGGGAAAGGAGAACCATATAATTAGTAGGAACTATTGTACACCATTCCTCTAATTAGTGGGGATCGTAGTACAACATTCCTCTATTGTTACTACGGGTACAATGCGGGTACTGGAGTGGGGGGATTGAAATAATTATTCTAATATTAATCACTATATTTAATTGACTAAATTAAGAAATAAAGATATTAATACAATAAGTGAGTTTAGATGATGAATAATTAATTTTAAAATTCTGATTGGAAAAATTTCTAATTATCAAAGTCAGGACGGATCTTAAGATAATGCAGAGAGTGCTCAGCTACTCTCATGATTTTAAATTTTTTCATCATGCAATATTTGTATAGAAATTTAATTCAAATTTAATTTCTTCATTTTTATACAATTTAATCCCCATAAAATATTAAATATGTGTTTGTTGTCTAATAGTTAGAATTTCATTTTGTGGTTGTGAAAATTTAAATTCAAATCTCGATAACTACATATTATATATTTACACACATTGTGAAATTTACATTTCAACTCGTCAATTTAAATTTTCTAGTTCTAAACCATATCGTACATAATTTCTATGTGTTCATAGATAATTTATGTGCTTAACGACCTCGTCTCTATCATTTATGGTCCAAACTTTTATACTAAGTCTTTCTTCTTCTTCTTCTTCTTTTTTTTTGAAAGTTATGCGTAGTCATAGTTGTGAGCTAGTGTGTGTTGTGTTCACTACGAATGTTTGGTGAGCATAATTAATAATTAAATCGAATTGGTTTCAAAAGACAAATTCAAACTGTTGAACAATCTACCTCACGAGTGATGCGTGTACACGCACAATTTTGAAAATTACAAATTCATTTAGTATAAAGTCAAACGGTAAAAACTAATTTTTTTACCAATTTTTTATAAGTTATTTTATGCATTTATTTTTCATCATTTTTTTACAACTTAATTTTGTACTAAATGAATTCAAAACTTCTAAAATTTTACATGTACATACATTACTCGTGAAGTAGATCGGTTTCAACGGTTTAAATTTGTCATTTAAAATATGTGTTTAAACTTTAATTTAAAATTGTAATCACAAAACCCTCTTAATAAGTACAACGCACACTAACTTTACTCTTGAAATTACACTCTTAAAATCTAAGAGAAACTTTAGGCCCAGCATTTGTTGCAAACTTAGCAAGCCGAATGCATCTGTAAAATTGATGATGTACTTGAACATTTTCCACCTTTAATTTTGTTGGTAAATTTAAAATGCATTATTTATTTATTTTACTATATTCTATTGTTGAATTGTTTTTTTTTTCCCGTCTCGCCCAGCTCTGGGATTTTATCTCCTTTTCGAGATTTGTATGGAAATTATATAATCTAAAATTTCCTACGAAAAGTTACAATAATTTGGCAATGAAATAGCAACATAATTGGCAGATGGAGGTATATGGATATCTTTAGAAGTACACAAATACAAATTAATATCGCAATCTTATTATCTAAATTGGTTCTTTTGGAATTTAGTTCTATGCATGCATGGACCGCAGAAAACGACTTATTCAACCACCCATCAATTAATTTGATCCGGACGTTTATTTAGATCCATTTATAATTCTAAATTAATTAATCTATCAAACGAGACATAAACATTGTACCTTGATTGTTTTATTAATTTCTACTGCAAAAGCTGTAGGAACAGCTCTGTTTCGTTGTCAAGCCATATGTGATGCTAGATTGCTAGACACTGGTCACCTAAATTTTTCTAGGCAAACCCCTTGAAGAAGGTGAAATTTTCTAGTAGAATCACATAATGTGTTCTATTCTGTTGATCAGATACATATTTTGCAAGGAAGATTTCAGCTTCGTCTAAGTTTGTATGTCAATCAAAATTATAAAAACCATTATTATAATAATGGGTAGGTAATATTTACGAGAACGGAGTAGGTCCGATGCTCATCGGACCTACTTTTAGGTTCAATGAGCATGATGACTGTCCGATTTAATTTAAAATTTGTGCGAACGCAAATTGAAACAGACATGCACGAATATTAAAGCATTGCGCACGAATTTTAAAGCAAATCGACGGTGATTAAATCCATCGAACCAAAGTAGGTCCGATGCCCATCGGACCTACTCTCAAGTGAATATTTACCACCTTGACTGACTCGCTATTAGAGCGTTGTGATATTTTTCTTTGTTGTTTATTAAGTTAATTTAACAATGAATTACTCAAATAATTTTTGTGCATTTGTTTTCGAAGCTTTTAGTGCCAACTCAATATGGAAGCTTTTAGTGGCACATCTGTAGCGTTCAAAGTCAGGATGATACACATTGGAAAAAGGGCGATTTGATGGGAATCAGACTAAATTTGATTTGATATTCGGTGAACCTTTTGATCTGCTTCAAAATTCGCACGCTCACTTTGATTGACTGAAAATATTTTAATATAAATTGTTCATCTGAATCGGAGGAGAGCTGCTTGGGTCCGATGCCCATCGGACTCAAATTTGAGTCCGAGGGTTTCGGGACAGTCCGATCCACTTTAAAATTCATGCGCACGAATTTTAGAGCATATGTGAAAGTTGAAGTGCGAACCTTAAAGCAGATCGGACGGTCATCGAACCCATCGAACCCATCGAACTCACTTTGAGTCCGATGGGCATCGGACCCAAATTGACGGAAACTGGGAGATGTTTGTGATACTGTGAAAATATATTTTACAAAGAATTGTGAAAAATATATTTGAAGATCCAGAAAAATAAGTGTGATACTGAAGGCTATTGATTATTCAACAAATAATTATTAATTATAAATTATATCTAATACAGTTGGTTATAGACTTATAGTATTTTCCTTTATAAAAAGAAAAATTTGTGTTGTGGATGCACTGAGTTTGATTTTCCATTAAAATATTTTGTTTGTACATGTATGGTTGATTGCTTTCATGCTTTTTCTGTGTTAAATGTGTTGTCCGTAAAATCTTATTTTTCTTATTAACATATTCAAAGAGTTAAAAATGATATATTTTACGGGTGACCTGTTTACACGTAAATGCTCATAATTAATATTTTATTCCATTTTTTTTTTTTTTGTTGAGAATAGGGATAGAGATTGGTTGGATTTACATTAAATTGAGATCTGGTATATCGATTTCTCTTTTTGGAAAGCTTCGCAGAGGCGTGAAGTGGTGAGAAGAGCTCGAACTCTTGACTTTTGAACCATGAGAGTTTGAAACATCTGCTGTGTCAGAAGTTGACTGACACCTTACAATTACAGTAATAAATGTTTTTTTTTAAATATGTTTACTTCAACATACGATGCATAATATAAAATTTACATGATTATTATATTTAAATTCACTCAATTATTTGATAACATTAACATAATTCAAAGATTAACTAATTAATAAAAAAATTATATGGTTTAACAATAATAATTATAATTAAAATAATATGTAAAATATAAAATTTTAAACCGATTAGGTCAAATCTGGGCCGTCAATAATCCTACCCCCGGCCCGGTGCATTAAACTTCTGGATTGAAATATATTAGCGATCGGGTAGGGATGCACCTGACAAATCAGAATTGACCTGAACTCCCAACCTAAAATTCTAAATTCTATTTCGCTAGAATAGATATCGTGGACTAGTGAAGACAGTCCCTTATTTGCTCAACTCGCACAAGCCCAAACGATATGCCTACGGGTTCTTTGCCGAAAAAAATTCGCATAGGCCCAAATTAGTAAGACGAGGGACCGAAATTTTTATTAATACCCTAAAAAAAAAAATTAACAAATATGCCCTTTATATACAAGTATTTTAAAAAATAACCTAACCGCCCCACGTTTGATCGGTTTGGTATTTTTTTAATTTTTTTTAAACCAGGCCGCCCCTCACCCATTTCTCCCAAACAGATCAAACTGCCTCCCTCCCAAACCCAAACCCTTGCTGCCAAACCGCCCCTCCCCTGTCCCTGTCCTCCTCCCTTTCTCGCTACCAACCCCCTCCCTCTCCCCTTCCCCTTTCACGAGGTATTGGAGAGGCGATGCGAGACGAAGCGAGGCGAGACGAGACATTAGAGTCAAACTCCTCCCTATACGAAGCACGAATCGATTATTTCCGAGTAACCCGACACAACTCCTTTTATTTATATTTTATGCCTTGTGATGGCATTGGAGCCAAGTTCCACCCTGTTGTAATGTTGCTTTGTTATGCGATTGGGTTGATTTAGGGTCATGATGCTGACACATTTAGTCCTCTTCTGTGGATCCCACATATTAAGCACCGTGTTGTATACGCATCTATGGAGGTACGTTGCTTTTTTGTATGTAATTTAAATAACATTATTTAATATGACATATAGTCAGTCGCTTACATTGAGGTGTCAGCTATTACACTGTTGTCCATGGGCGGTCGGTGCGGCGTCGGAGATGGATGTGGATGATCTCCAGGATGACGAGGAGGAGGAGGAGGAAGAGCAGGTTCACTTGAGGCGTCAGCTGCCACCTAGTGACCGCCATCCACCTGCTAGGTTGGATCTCTCTGGTCGTCACCGCTCTCGTCGTTAGGTTTTTTATATTTTTTTAATTAGATGAATTTGTAGTATTTTATGTTTAGATTGTTATATTTTATGTTATAGACTTACCATTAAATTATTTAGTTTATCTAGTCAAATAAAACTAATTTATAACATTAAATAAAATTATAACAAATAAAACTACAATAAATATTTAACATATTATAAAACATTACAAAAATAAAATTATAATCGTCAATTATAAAAATATAATTATAAATTATTATAAAAATTATAACAAATAAAACTACAATAAAACATTACAACAAATAAAAATAAAAATATTAATTATAACAAATTATAACCATAAATCATTATAAAAAATGTAACTGTAAATTAAAAAGTTATAAAAAAATTTAATATAAAAAATACAACATTTTATAATGCAGCATTAAAAAAAATATAATATTTTAAGGCTTGTTCTTCATTTCTGCCAAGGACTTGTGGTCGGGCGTTCTGTTGCCCCCAGGGGCAGGCTTGACTTGCTTGTTTTTAGCAGCCTTTCCCCGTCCTCTTCATTTGCTAAACTAATTTCACACTTCTTGTTCGCGGACGGCATTGTGGAGTTGAATAGGCTATTATCTTTTGAAGACACTGGTTGGCAGGGAATCATAAAAGAAGCAATCAGAGTTTCCATGATTCAAAACATGGGGCGTCTGGTATTAAGAGTGACCGTTCAAACATAGAGCAGTTTGGTAGTGAGAACTGACCGTCTAAACATGAGGCGGTCAGTTGTGTTTGAAATTTTTTCATACAGAGGACAAATTTGTTATTTTTTTTAGGATATTAATAAAAATTTCGGGAATTATTGGTGTCATTCAATAAAATTAAATTTCAAATAATTATTTTCTAATTCTTAAAAGAAAAAATTAATTGAATATATATACACATATAAAATATTATTTTAATTTCATTTGAATATGCTTAAAATTACCAGATTAAATTTTGACTATTTAATTCTTTTCTTTATAGCTATGAAAAAAAAAATAAAATGTCATGTTATTTTGTATGTATATAATTAAGATAATTTAAAATATATTAACTATTTCTATTTGTTAATTTAAACCTACGTCGCCTAACGTCGGTCATTGAATTCCTAATTACTAAATTATGGTCACTGAATTTCTGAGAGATATTAGCGCGACCTACGCTATTTTTGCTTTGAGATTCGTGCTGAACTTATTTGAACGGTTGAGATTTTCGGAAAAACAATCAAAGTTTGAGATATCTCAGAGGATGCGAATTCCTTACCAAGTGCGGCGCGGGCCTTCTTTGCGCCTCTCTCAGTTAACTAAGACTCTCCTTCCGAAGCTGTGCTCTCCTCATAGGCGCAACTCTGACAAGATCGGTAGTAGGCTGGAAGATTGCAAATTGGTGGTTCGAAGAGGCTTCTTTCTTTGTCCCTAGTACCAAGGTGGGTTTCTCTCTCTCCCTCTCTATTTCTGTGTTTTCTATTTTTGTTTTTGTAGGTTCGAAACTAGAAGTAGAACTTTGGAAAAATAATTGCTCGTGTATTTGCTGGAATTTTAGTGACATAGACTGCCTTCTGTCTATGTACTAAAGTGTATAAATTTCTTATATTACAACGTTAGTATATATGTTGGAATTTGCTGTCAAAGCGAAATTACGAGTGTGCTGATTGATTGGTTGTGGAAGACCAGTGGGGAAAGAATCTATAAACTAATATGATGATGCCAATAGGTAATGCTAATATAAAATGGTAAAATAATAAGGTTATATACATACTGGTAAATTGTTCATATAAACTGTTTTAGTTTTGGGGGTTCAAGAAGTAGAACATTGGAGAAATAATTGCTTGTATATTTGCTGGAAATTCCTTATATTGCAACCTTAGTATATGTTAGAATTGGCTGTCAAACAAAATTAGGGGTGTACTGATTAATTGGTTATGGCAGGGCAGTGAAGAACAAATTTATAAACTAATATGAAGACGGCAATAGGTGATGGTAAAAAATATAAGTTTATATAAATACTGGTAAATTGTTCATTGCTGGAATGTGATGGTATCAGAGCGTTTGGCCAAGGAGCTGCCGATGAATCCAATTACGAGCTGTTGTCAAATCGTATCGAGCGAGCTCAAATTCCAAAGAAATTGAATTGGAGCTTGAATTTCAGCTCGGAATTGCATTGCAGTTTTCACCCTAACCTGGCTTGGATTTCAGATTGAATTTTGATGCATTTGCAGCCTTGCCTAACATAACAAAACCTCTGCAGAGATGTAATGGACCATGGTGGGCCTGGTCTAGACAAAGACTGGGCCTTCCTTTCCTCCATCAAGGTGGAGTTATGATTTTGGGCTTCCGTCAGTGTATCTGCTCTCTCCTTAACCTTTTTTTTCTTCCTTTGTGTCATTCCCAGTTGACATTGCGTGCTCTCTCTTGATCACTGCCAGCTCAGAATTGCTTCTCAGCCAACTGCATGAGCAAGATTTTCTGAGGTAAAACTTCTATCAATATTTCATCATTGGTTCTCCTTTATTTCTCCTGTTACTGTTCTCTTGGAATTATTTATTTACTCGTGCTCTCAGATTTCAGTATATCTTTGTGACTCAAGGATGGGGGAAGTGATTCTAGGCATGCCTGGACAGTGGGCCCATGACTACTGTGAAAAGGCTGATCACTACACCACCAAAATCGGAGGCTTACCTGTGAGTGACTAGCCTTTTTCTTTTAATTATTGTTCTTGTTTTGGTTAAAACTTGTGCCTTTTCGTCAGAAGTTGTAATTTTTCTCTGGCTGTTGTTGCTTTCGCTTATAGGATTGGCCAGATTTGGATGTGGCTGTTAGCGGAGAGCTGCTTTTGTGTAATTTATGTGGTGGAAAGCTTTGTCTGCTAGCACAGGCATGTTTTTTTTTTTGCCTAATTTGTTCCATTTTTTTTTTCTCCATGTTTTTGGTTCTCTGGTCTCCTTAATCTAATAAATAATGTGTTGTTAGATTTATGCACCTGTATCCATAGAAAAGGGAAGCATAGATGAGCGGGTGATTTATGTTCTTGGTTGCATGAAGCTGGAATGTGGTAGTAACCCCCGAAGGTACACTCTTTGTGCTTATTACTTGCCATTTTTATTTTGTTGGTCTAATTATATAGTTTGGCTGGTACTGATCAGTATGTGCTGGTAATAACTATTAGTTGCAAATAAAATGTTCCCAATACAAAATGCATACGATTTTTACATGCTGTTAACAAGCACCTCAACCCTACCCATTACTTTGACACAAACGACAGTACATGCTGGTGCAGGTACCATTCCAGACAGTATCAGCTGGTATAAAGTGTTAGATACTAGTATAATGTTCACAATGCATTCTGCGTACCATTCCAGCAAGCTCTGTACCAGCTGGTACTAACCTATTTATGTTGGTAATAAGCGCCATCATATTCTCATTATTAATTTATTATTGTTTCAGTTGGAGGGTTCTTAGAGTTCAAAAGTGCGAACAAGATGTTAAAACTAAAGATGAACCACTTAAAGAAGTGCAACCGGAAGAAGAATCTACTTCTGTAGTTCAAGATAAACCCAAATTACAAAGTAGTTGTCTTATAGAAAGTGGCGATGAAGAAAGTGATAGTGATATTGATTTAGATGAGCTGGCGCAAGCACTTGAACAAGCTAGCACATTGGCTTCTCATTCCAAAAAGCAAGAAGGAACAAAACACACCAAGAAAATTGTAAAAAGCCCAGTTGGAAAGAAAATGATAGTTGATTCCACTACACCAGGTTATACACTTTTTTTACTTATTTGTTGGATTTTCCTCTTTATTTTTTCATTTTATATTATTTACTGTTTGCCCATGCCTATTGGATCTAATTTTTGTGGTACATTACCATGACTTAATATCAGATGTCTTGATTAATAATAGTTACACATATCCGAAAATTAAGATCTATTGATTTATATATGCAGTGCTACCTTGTTTTTATATTTACCCGGAGAAGGAATCAAGCGGAAAGATTGGTAAAAATATTCCTGAAGGCTGCTGCTCCATTTCATTAAAAGAAATAGAGAAGAACAGTGCAAATGAAAGCGAAGGAGAAGAAAGCTGGCAAGGAGAGGCTTATGAGTATGACAAGGCTTTAGGTGCCGACAGGACCTATTTAAAATTCAAGAAACAATTAGATGCAAATCCAGAGCAGTGCGTTAGGTAATCATATTTTCATTTTTTCATTTTCTTTTTATGTCATAGTATCCTTTTCATTTAGTTCTTAAGCATTCACTGAGTTTCAAACCTCCCACCTCTCACAAGGAAAGCAATGATGTTTATCATTTTTCTTTTGTCAGATACTCTTTTGGAAACAGCCCTTTGTGTCCTGTAGCAAGTGTGCCAAAACCAGGGGAATGCAAAATTTGTGGTGCAGTTAGAAGATTTGAGTTGCAGTTGATGCCCCCATTGTTGTATTTTCTACATGAAGGGGCTGATGGTTCATCAGATATTTCAATAAATGGATGGACATGGCTCACTATAATTATATGCACCTGTCCGAAGGTATGCCATTGAATTCCATGTTTCATAAATTATAGTGCTGCATAATTACTTTTGTCTCTATTATGAGTACTTAATTCTAGTAAGTGGTTCAACCACACCTGTATCTGTATGCTTTATCTATTGAGCCTTTAATTCATTGACACAATTTCATCTCAACAAAAGTAGACGATGAGCTGAAAGCCAAGTGAGAAAATTGTTTTTCAATTAGATTGTGAAGCAAATGCTATGTAGTACAGGAGTATCTCAGTACTTACTGGTACCAAGCATGATCTAAACTCATATATATCGTCTCGTCTGGGTCTTTATAAACTTTCACTAATTTACATTAATTTCTTTTTTCATTTTCAGAATTGCTCCTCAAGGACTACCAGTGAAAAGACAGGTAGCAGTTGCTGGGGCATTGTAGAAGAGGAAGCTATTGTAATACATGATGATTAATTTTTTTTTTTTTTGGTTTTCACCTTCTTGTTGACGGAGGCATACAATGTAGCAATTAGAGCTATTCTTAGGTCTTCTTACATTTCCTTACTTATATGAGTGTTTCTGTTATGAAGGGTTAATTTATTTTTAATAAATAATAGACCGTTTCAGAAGACAGGAAACAATAAAATAAACATAATTCTAAAGGCACCTAATTAGTTATTCAATTTTGGATCCACATTGGTTCTTAGGAGAAAATATTTCTTCAGACACAACAAAACTAATATTGATAGCGATGATTTCCAGTGACACACACTGCCCCATCAATGACTTCTACGCAACTGGTTTTTTGTGTGTTTTCTTGAACTTTCCTATTTGTGAAATTTGAGCTGGATTGTGCCAGTGTTGCTTTCTCAATACCGCCTAATGTATAATTACATTCAAGTAGCGTGGCTGTTGTCCAAATGGGATGAGTCTACAGAAGCAACATACAATCCGTAAAATTTGAAAATAGAAAACACGAATTTTGTTTTCAGAAGACAGGAAACAATAAAATAAACATAATTCAAAGTGGGATCTAGCCCACCGATTTCTTATTAAAGAAACCATGCACATATAAACAAAGTTTACAGGTTCCTTGACTTAGATGCAGCAAAACAACAATCAACACAATAGAGCTAGCTACAAGTAAATTTCAGAAAATTATTATTAAAATAAAAAACACTGCACAGATGGCTTTTTAATCAAGATTAACTAAATCTTTTTTAAAAAAAAGTGGTGAGTATGAAACAGATTGTTCGGAAGACGGTGATGCTCAAAACTAGCAGAGCACCCATGAGAGAGAAAATGGTCCATGGGCTACTAAAATAGCCATGGCGTAACGCAGCCCTATGCTTTGGCCAAAACGCTTGACAATGGTCAATCACTTGAACAAACATCAGCCTCAAGTAATGATTATCGAAGTCGATGTGAACATACTCTCTGTGTTGACCGAAGAATCTGGCACCCTCTACGCTGTTTGCTAGATTATTTTCGAGTATGCCGATTCTTTCTAACAACAAAACATCGACTGCCATGTTTATGAGGCAAGCCATGAACACCGCAAAGCTGGATAGAGGTTTATCTACACGACCAACATCACCATCACCACAATATTGTTCGAATGCTATTAGATTAAGATACGTGGACCTGCTGCACTCCTCAATCATTAAGCGAGGGACCTCGAGGATGCCATCTTTGAAGGAAACATCGAGGAAGCTTTTGCACTTCTCCTTCTTCTTCAACGTTACACCATATTCCTTGAGCTCAATCGCACTCGGGATCACTCTCGGGCTTCTATTATTTTCATTCAATTTTTTTGATTTAAAAAATCCTCGAGGATCACACTTCTGCAACAGCTGTATGTAGTTCCTTTGAGGTTCCTGGCCTTCTTGTTTGGAATTCATTTGTATTGGTGGTGAATATTCTGGTGCAGGTACAAAAAGAAGATAAAAGAGATGAAGCAGGTGCTTGATTTTGACATCAGGTTTCGGAACTATAGCCCTTTCTTCTTGAAAATGCAGAGTATTTGCGGCAAGTGTAACTGAAGGAATGCCGCCTATCTTCATCCGGAGGATGAACACGGCCAAAGGTGTATAAGTTGAACATCATGTTGAGCACAGAGAAAGGGATTTGATTATCAAGCATGAGAAGGTCGCCCATCAGTTCCGGCATAGAGCATCCGGCATCACGTTCTGCATCCAATTTTTTCGAACGCCACTTGATAAAGAGTTGGATGATGAAGCAGCTGTCGAAAAGCAGCATATTAACAAATGGGTCGCCTTCAAGGCTCACACTTTCAAAGTAGCAGGCATGGAGGTCAGTCTCCAATTTCCTTATCTCTCGTATACCGACACGCCATATGTCATCTTTTTGGTTGATGAACTCGACGAAATAGATCCACTTGCGGTCCTCCATGGCACGAAGGTGTTCTTTGTTGCGATGATAAGGACCAATAGACACCGATCTTGGCTCGTAGTAGCACTTGTTGTTATTCCGGATGTGTGCAGGGACACGATAGATGGAGAATTGTTGATGATCAGCATTCCGGACTTCAGTTAATCTTCTCTCGATGTCGATGATGAGGTGGTCATTCTCGGTTGTCGACATGCTCGTTTCAACCATTGCCATCTACATTTGGATACATATATATTCAGGTAAGAAAAAATGTTAAATGGAACGCTGTAATGCAAAGGAGAAGAAAGTACCGCAAGGAGTGGTCACTATACTCTCCAATATAGTTGGAGCTTCGCCTTTTCCTAAAAAGACTGAAGAGTTTTGCAATAAATATAGGTGTGCTAGGTCAAGAGCCCAATAATGAAGTCATGCATCTATATAATTAATACAACAAACTTGATTATAATAATAAAGTCAGATGTTGCCTGTCTTACTGTTTACCATCTCCATCAATTTAAAAGTTGGAATATTGTTTCATCTATTTTGCAGTACTAATGATTTATTTGTTCTAGTAATGTTGGGCACTCCATGAAACCTGGATTAATAACATAGTCGATTTTGATAATATTTGCAGCCCTTGCAGAGATATGATGGACCATGGTGGGCCTTGTCTAGACACATACTGGACCTTCCCTTCATCAATAATGATCACTTTATGATATGCATCAGAAGGATTTTCTTGTTTCTACCCGTAACCTGCACATCAAAAAATAAAAAAATAAAAAAAATAAAAACTTGAGTTGTTTATTTGCAATTAGAAAATGAATATGATTGTTTTTCATCAACTTGAAATGGAACATGATTAATTAAAGAATCGATATGGAATGCATGATTCCAAAAAAAACCCAGCATCAAACTAATGATTTAAAACTTCAAAGCTTAGGCTAATAGAAAGTTGACCTACTTCATTTGTTATATCTGCTCAGCCAATAACCAGGAACCTCTGTTTTTTTTTTTTATCACCAGGAGCCCTGTTTTTTTTTTTTCTATTGAACAAAAGATGGTCAACTTGTAAAGAGAATCTAAAATGATTGGTGGGAATTGGATACTCTACTCTCCTGTTTGGTGAAGAATCAGAAAAGAGGAAAAAGAATATTGACCAATAGTTTATCTTCATTAATCCTCCACGCACCAAAACTCTTATCTCCGCATTGTAAAACACAATGAGTGGGTCTATGGTACTATACATTCATAAGTTGGTTCATAATACGGATCAATATTTTTGTTTCTAAAATTCTAACTGTTGATCCGAACCGTCCAACATAATCCCTATATGAATATGTACTTGCAGACCGAATTTTATATTTTTTATTATTTTTTTTTATTTTTTAAGATAGGTAGAAAATCACTTAATCTGAAAATTCTAGACCATCCAAAAACTATGAATTTCTACCTATCTTTAAAAATAGTAAAAAAATTCTAAAAAATATAAAATCAGGTCTGCAAGTACATATTCATATGAAAATTATGTTGAACAGTTCGGATTGACTATTAGAATTTTGAAAACGAAAATATTAATCCGTATCACAGACCAAATCGTGCTATGCATAGTACTATAGACTCACTCAAACAGAATTGCAGTTATATGAATGTTTCTTTTCCTTTGTACTCCTAAATAAATCTCCTTGGTTTGAGCTGATTTATTATGGTTTATGCCTTCAAAACGATAATGGTTACGTTCATATATTAACAAACATGCAATTAATGTTTGATAAGTAACTAATAACAGATATAATATGCTTATATGTAAACCATATTTCAGCTAATTAATTGGTTTTTT
Organism: Carex parvula; assembly: GCA_025461045.1. NCBI lineage: Eukaryota > Viridiplantae > Streptophyta > Magnoliopsida > Poales > Cyperaceae > Carex > Carex parvula. The sequence goes on along the minus strand of JAJGRW010000641.1, from coordinate 389,042 downwards.
TTTTCTGACAACCACATATTATGAATTTTACATGAGAAATAACAAGTTTGAAACCTAAATGAAAAATTCATTATTAATATTAAATTGTTTGATGACTTGACTTCCAATCTTTATTCAAAAAAAGAAATAAAAAAAACGAAAACGGAGGTCTGAATTAAACTTGGTTGGCTACACAAAAATTCAACCCAGCTAGCCGAAATTTTTTTAGTTACCACAGTAAAAATTCAAAATTAATTAGTTACGACTCTAAACTTCAAATTCGCACAAAAATTGAAGCGTGAACCAGTCCAGCTTGCACACCAAATTTGCTTTGATTTGTTGGCATTTTGTTTGTATCACGTCCAAAAAAATCTTCTAATTATCCTCTCAAGTTTGATCATATCTTAGTATCTCCATTTAACTAATTTACTGATTCAGTAGCAATGACATCTTCAGTCATGTGGAGAAATTAAGAAGTCTACAATGTAAATTATTATTACATCACATCACGAGTAATGTCTTCCCAAACCCAAAGTTTTCATTTATGATGTGCACACACCAAATTTCAAATTGATATAATGATAATGATGACTTAATATATGGAACAATTTTTAATGTTATATCAATACTCTTTCCATTATTAGTAATTAAAGGGGGTATACAAACAGGTGTTACACAAAAGATAACATAGTAAATGCCACAGAGAATCATTGACTGATAATATACATTACTTTCTGGGGTGCTAGAATTTTTTTTTAAAATCATCGCAAAATAATTAGAAATTCGGAAACCAACTTAATTACAAATTTTTAAGAATCATCACCACAGAACTTCACTTACGGTATGAAATTTTAAAAATCGGTATTGAGTTTAAATCCGATCTGACCTATTCTCCTCATACAATCATACAATGTCACAGAAGATCCGGAAAGCATGAAACCGAGTTTCATCTTCGGTTTGAAGAGCATGAAGCCGATTTTCATCTTTGGTTTGTATTCTAAAAAAGGAAAGAGGCATGCAGAAGATGGTGTAACGGGTTGTGTATCCTTGGTTCAGGGATCAACACCTTATTCAAGAAAGAGAATCTCATGACACAACCTCCCAACTCTCCAATTTATTGCAACATCAGTGGGCCCAACCCAATTTCAAAATTTCGGATTAGTGTGAGTATTAGCTGATCGGATTTTATCTTATACCGAATGATACTAGAGAAAATCCGAACCATTTGTTTTTTATCCTATAGTCCAGATTGAGACAATAAGTTAGAGAATCCGTCCAAATGAAGAATGCATGGAAAACAAACTCCTCGAGATCCTCGTGAGAAGAGAATGCCATACAACTCAGGGTTGTGTCTTGTGTGAGAAAGATTGCAGGGAAACATGCACTCACCTGTTTTGACAGTCATATGGTTGAGCATAATTAGTGCAACACGGACCGATAATTGTATTTGGTTATGAGTCTCACGTTTCACTAGTGGAAAAATGCACATCAGGGTCGGTTAAAAACGCACATCAGGAACGGACCACAGGGCGACACTGACCCAGCTGTTACAGATAGTTGGACTAATCAGTGTCGGCTAAACAACCGATACTAATATTCCTCAATCAGGATCGGTTACCATCAGCCGATACTAAATCCCTCAATCTGGATCGGTTTTTATATTTTAGCCGTTACTAATTGTTGACAATCAAGAACGGATCTTTTACAAAGCCGATCCAGATTACTATAATCTAGGGCGGTTCTTTATTAACAGGCGATACAAATTATTTAATCAGGAACGGTTTATATTGTCCGATACTATCTCTTTAACTGTTTATATTGTGCGATACTAAATCAGTAACGGTTCTTATTAAAAGGCGATACAGATTTTAATCTGGAACTGTTAATGAAGAAAGCCGATACTAAATCTCTTTAACTGGAACGGTTTTAGTAGACAGGTGTTCCTAATTGTGTGAATCAAGATCAGGTTTTGTAATAACCGTTCCTGATTGTGTGAATTTATTTTAAAAAAATATTTTTTATTTTTTGGCCGGCTACCATATTTTTGCTGGCCTATATGCAAGGCATGAATTGCAGTTTTCACATTAGACATAAATTAAAACCAGAAAGCATTAGACATAAAAATTATTACAAATCAACACACATATATTGCAGTTTTCACATCCTAAATTAAAACATGTTGTTCACACCCTAAATTTTTTACAAAAAACACATACTAAATTGATTTACTTTTTTCATCTAATACTTCCTTCAAGAAAAATTTACCCCACACTGTTCGAATGTTGTCGATGCTTGTTGCGTTATAACTAACAGGGAAATCCTGCATTTTTTAGAGCATATAAGAGCACGATTAATTGCATATTTTTGAAGCAACTATGCATACCTTTGAAAAGACAATATGTATATATATACCTCTTCAAGTTTGGAAAAATATCGAGGAAACGATTTATTATGTCATGCACGAACAGCATGACATAACATCCACATTTCCAACCATCGCGTTGTTGTGGGCACTATATTAAACAACAAGATATATAGTTTATTTGGATAGACAAATATATAGTTAGAAAATTAAAAAACAGCATACTTTAAAAACAACATATATCACATTGATTGGATTTTCAGCACCATTTTCAGCACCATTGTCAGCAAACTGACTAGCATAAGTCAGTACAGGGACCAAAATGAAAAATGGACTTCACAGTCATGTAAAGGACTTCAAAACACACAAAATGGACATAAATTTCATATTAACCAGATTTTATTTCGATTTATTATGGATTTTCAAAGTTCAGCCTTAAAAAGATGAAAAATTAGCTAATTAAAATGGTAAAATTACCTCTAATAACCCTGTGCACATTTAGTACCCTCAAAGATAGAAATAAAATGTAAAAAATTATGAAACTTGATACAAGTGTAGCTTAAACCCACCTCTGTTAATTCATGAAGATAAACTCAAATACTTGTTTATAAGATTAACAAGAAACCATGTGATCAAAACCGAAAAAGTATGAACTCCATGTCATACCTAAACCTAAACTAATAGGATATTTTTAGGGGAGTGCTATATTAAGGGCAACTATTATATTTTTGAGAGCTGAGAGACTAAATATCCAATTTACCCAATTTTTAGGGGAGTGCTATACTAAGGGCAACTATTATATCTTTCCTTCCGTAAATTCTATATTTCTATATCCCAAATATTGTCTCATAGATATATAGTTATATTTCACAAATACTTTAGTAATTGACGGATAATTTTAGGTACTTCTAAATTGGTAGAAAAAATAATAGCTTGACAGTACAGTATACATAATTTTTTTTTTTATGAAAACGCCTGTAGGCTTAGCATTAAAATGATTGGATGCAGATATTTTATGATGCCAAGAAAAAAGGTAGTGTCCATGAAAGAGCAAATTCAGCACTGGCTTTACTCTTCAACTATTCATCAGATGCCAATAGTTCTTGTTATTGCGGCCTTTGCAATACGAGATGGAGATTTCAAGGTAACGGTGAATCAGTATACAAATAAAAGGAACAAATTTATCAACTCGTTGGTGCTTCTGAAGCAAGTCACTGGTTCACTCGAGAGTGAGAATACTATGAAATCTCAAATACCAGTTATCAAACACATCATAAACACTCTCCTTGGTGTTGTGTACTACATCATGGAACTTAAGGGTTTTCGCATGGAACAACATTCTCTTTTAAATCATAATTAATGAGAGTATATATTGGATGATTAGAACTCTAATCCACTCTGGATTTACAGTCAGCGACCTTTGCAGTGGGTGAGTTGTTAAATTTTTTTAAATTTTAGTACATTTTTAAATTCAACTGGTACTACATTTTTAGTTCATTTGTCTGCAATCAATATATATTTCATAAATAGTTACAACCAATGCCTTCCTAAAAGTTAAAAAGAAATAAATAAAAATATGCATACTTGTATTATCTCTGTTAAAATTGAGACGCTAAGTTAAGTTTACAATACCATCTTTTACTTTCCCTAAACACAGGTATAGTACTTTAAGTCTCAATGAAAAGTTATAATATCTATTAGACAATATTTTTGGGATATAGAAATATAGAATTCACGCAAGGAAGGATTCTTATTCTTCTAATGGAAGAAACTTTCCTTTAATTAGTTTTATTATTAATTGGGTGAGAGAGGATGTGTATCCGTTAATCAAGCAATTCATTTAAAGAACAAGGGTAAATTCGGTATTTAGAAATAAAGAATTCTCTCAGCTCTCAAAATTATAATAATTGCTCTCAGTATAGCACTCTCCTTTTTTTTAGATGATGCCACTAGACTATCTAGGTCTTTATCTAGGTTCAGATGGATAAGGTTTAGATGGATAAGCAATCTAGGTCTTTACTAAACAAGAAAAAAATCTAAATATCAATATTACCTTGCAATATGTAACCTTCAAATTAGCGTTTTTTCCTAGTCCTCCAATACACCTATCCATTCGGTAGGGGCTGTTAAAATATGAATACATTGAACAATCAGAAAACAATTATGATATTTAAGCATGATTACAACATTCAAGTTTGAAAAACTTACTCCGCAAGTGCATCGATGATCTTCAACTTTTTTTGATGTTTCTTATTGGACTCGAACACGTACAACATGCTCTCACTTGCCATAAGCACAACCAATACCCAATGATCCCTACATGTTAGGTACAACATGTTATATTTTTTAATTTCTATGAAATGAAATAAATTGAAATAAATTAGGATATATGAACTTACTCCTGATGATACGGTATGAATATCATTTTCTTGTTCCGATTTTCTTTCAATGCTTTCCTTATGTATTTATCGGCATATTCTCAGCCGTGATCATCATCTTTCAAGTGCATGTAACATGTTTTTGCAGGGTCCATAAAACCAACACTACAAGTAGGAAATTCCTCCTTGTAATATTTGTGCGCATACCTGCAAATAATGGCAGAAATGTTGTCATTACTATAAAATCAGAATTGAAAGTACTTAATTTTGGTATTATATATTAACTCACATCATGAAGATCTGGATAATTGGTCCAGTGAGCCACGTCTTTGGTGTAATCAAATCCCTCAAATCATCTGCATGAACGGTTATGAAGTCATCGATATGGAAAATGTCAAGTGGAGTATCAATCTGAAATTCATTGTTGTCTTTCTTCAAAAACCGATCACGCAAATGCTTGAAAATTGGACCCAGCTTGTCAAAATTGAGACCATCAAACTCCTTGTATCGCTTTGGTGCAAACGCATCACTACGAACTGAGTTCCCACTTGTAGGAACTTGTAACTCTTTGCGTGGTTCCTGCAATTGGTCCAATGAAAAGTCAACGCATGACTACTAGTTAAGAAATTGTAAGTCGGATTATTTGTAATTTAATTTTTTTTACCTCATCTAAAGATATCAAATCTTTAGGCCATGCCGTGAAACTAGAGCGGGCTGAGCGAAGAGTTTCCACCTCGCCATTTGGTACGGGTACAGGGGTATCATCTTCACCAGCAACATAATCATCCACCATTACTCTCGCATGGCCGGCCGGCATAAGTCTACCGTGAAAAGATGTGCCTTGTAGTGATGGATTTATCGTCCCTACGCCCACTTGAATCTTCTTCCCTTCTCGGACCAAATAGAGTTTGCATCTGCATTCTCCCTTTGATGACAAATAAATAAACTAAGTCATGTAGTGGTATTCTTCTTGTTGTTCACATGAAATAATAGGTATTTGCATTACCTCAATCGAATCGAGAAAGTGTAGTGGTTGGACTGACTGGCAGCTGCTCGTGCCAACTCTTGGGCTACCTATATCCATGTCCATTTTCTGTTGGCCCATCAACATGGCCATTTGCTTCATAAGAGCCTCTTGCTGCTCGTAAAAAGATTTCATTCTCTCCTCTACCTTCTCCTCTAACTTCTCATCTACCTCTCTCTTTACTCTCTCATCTACCTCTCTTTGTATTCTATGTTGAATAAAGTCCTCATACTCCGAAGAAGTGTGTCTCTTTCTTTTTCCGCAACCTTCATAAGTTTTTTTTATACCCACACGGGATCCAATACCTCTCACCCTCCCAGGATGTTCTCGATTTGGTAGAGAATTGCCTAGAATATCGTCGTATCGGTCGATGGTCATCATGCCTGAGTCGAAAGCCTTTTCTTGTTCGTCCTGATATAATAAAGCCAACAACAATGGGTTATATAACATATTAAATTCAAATTGAATTTAAACTTAAGACAATTTCAACCATGTACTATATATCCTCACAATTATCTCGATCATTGCTTTTGTTTCCGGGTTCGGATAGACATCGTCCCCATTTACCACCTTGTGCCTTCCGAGTTTCCATGGGACATGCCTATGTTGAATCGACATATCAACAAGCTGGTCTTGTGACAACTCACTAGTTGACCCTTGAGATGACAAATCACTACTTGACCCTTCCTTCGAAGCAATCTCCGCAAAAGCTTCTTTAAGTCTCTTCTGGAATTTCTCACCACTGTAACCTCTGGATCCCAAGAACATAGAACATTATTTGGGCGGCAACATTGTGGTCAATCTGGCGTGAGAGGAACAACAGAATCTTTTTTCAAAAGACAAAACCAACTCACACGCTATCGGGAGAAATCCTACATGACGTACAGTTGTGGTGAAGTTGCTGCTAGCAACTGAACGAGTGAAGAAATTCTTTTTTCAGCTTAGTTATGTGTGAGGATAGTGTGTAAATATTTCCTTTTCATCTTTTTTGGTCTTTTTTTTTTACCGTGTAAATAATTTTCTTATTAATGAAAATCGTAAGATGGCAAGTTGCCACCTTACCCTAAAAAAAAGAAGAACAAGAATATTGCAACATTCTACTGAATTCATTTTTCACAATGATATCCGGTCCGTTGTTGTAATTTTGATTAAAAAAAAGGAACAAAACCGAAGTTGGAATTCGGTTCGAGAAAAAACAAAAGAAACGAAGCCAATCTTCGGTATGCCCTTTTACTCTTTTTTTTTAAATTGGAACTGGTAGGTTTGTATAACCATTGTGCAACATTCAATACCGAATTTCATTTCCGTTTTTGAATTTCATACCGAATATGATGTTCGGTAGTGATTATTTTTCTAAAAAAAAATTGTAATTAAGTTGATTTCCGAATTTTTGATTGTTTGGTGATGGTTTTAAAAAATAAATTCATTGTGCTAGCCCAGCTGGCGCATCAGATTTGGTGTGAAAGCTGGACTGGTGCATGCAACAAAATTCGTGCGCGAACTGAATTTGCGTGGGTGATATTTTTTAAATTTAAAGTTTAGAGTGATAACTAATTAATTTTGAATTTTTACCGTGGTATCTGAAAAAATAATTTCGGCCCTGCTAGTAAGTGCTAGAGATACAATACGAGTATCTACATTCTATTAATTGCATGCAAATTCTAAATCGAATTGAATGCCGCCTAATGTATAATTACATGTATATTTATTTTCAGACGTGCCAACTGCCAAGTCAATTTGCCATCAATGCTTAACACTTTCTTTAATTTAGAAGTACCAACTTGTGTCCTAGTTTTATATATGGTATATAGACGTGGAAACAGGAAACCTCATTAGTTTAAAGATGCATTAATAGTATCTGATGGATGCCATCATGACAGGTATTTTTTTTATAACCGTTCCATTAAATTATAGGTATGGGTTCTGATTCTGAATTTTCTTATTTTGATATTTTATTAAAGACAATTTTATCTATTCTTTACTGTGTCAAATATGTACGACTTTTGTAATGAGATGCAGAAACAGATCTAGGAAATTGAGATAAAAGGTACAGATGAAAAAGCGTTATGTATTTTCATTTTATGAGAAAGACTTGTAGTAATATTTCTTGTAAAAATTAAAATTTTGAAGATTAAAGTGTAATTTTTTTAGGAAGATTAAAGTGTAATTAGAATTGAGATAAAGGGTCCCTCCTATCACTTCCGAAATCCTCTTGCGAGCAATTTAAATTAGAATTATTTTTGTTATAATTTGGAGTGTCAATGAATTAGAGTTTTGGATTCGCGTTGGATAAGTGAATAGAGTTCATTTTTTTTTTTTTTTTTCAGAATTTAACGCATAAAGTCTAAAATCTGGCTTAACCATGTAATTGTCATTTCTTTTAAACTTATCCGACTAAAAAACTTATTAGATCTAATTTATATAATTTTGATATTTGTGCTGAGCAAATTCAAATCCTCTTATAAATGTATAGCAATTGAACAAATTAGCTATTCTCCAATTCCTCTATTATAGCCCACAGGAAAGCTAATTAATTAATAAATTAATTAAACCACACACTGAATTAATAATTTCCAGCGAACAGTACCGACTTGATTCCTTGCCTCCCAAATTGTAACATGTTTGGAAGTTGCTGGAATGGCCGATTAGGTTACAGTCCAAGAAGCAATGTCAAACTTTATATAGTATGAAAGAAATTATAAATACCTTAATTTTGGATGGGGTGTTACTGTAGAATGAACAGTAACACCCCTTCTGATTACCGTCGGATGGGAGATGAATGACTTCAGATTTGTTCCTCTTATGTCAGCTGATGTCATCCCAATTTACTCAGATTTTGACTTCCAATTCGTCCAAAGTTGTGTAAGCTGTCATCTCCTCCTCCTTCCACGCTTATCAGCTGTTCTCCCCTTGCTACGTGTTTCCATTTCTCCTCTCCCCTCTTTGTTGCCACCTCTCTCCCATTTGCCTCCTCCGCAATTTGAAAACGACCGACCTCCCCTATTCTTGGGTTCTCGCGCGCTTACTCGGTCCGCCATCGCTCCATTTGTGAATGTCGTATTTGTTTTGAGGTACTATCTTCTTCAATTGAGCTTCCTTCAGATTTTGCTTTCATTTGATTATTCCTATGTTAGTTTAGTTAGAAACTTTTAGTTCGATTGAAAAGTATCAGCAATAAGACGGGATTGATTAGCACCAAATGTAGAATTAAAATAGCAGGCTTTGCATATTTAATGCAAATTTAGTTTTGTACATCGATTTTTCTTGGTTGTATATCCGACAAGTTTCTGTTACATGTTTATCTCTCTGTTGTACTCGATTTAGGGTTTACGGTTTCATGCAACTTTACTCCAACAAGTGAGACATGCAAACTAAAATGTTTGTTGTTTTGTTTATTAAATTTGAGGTTGATTACCAGCAAAGGTTCCAGCTGTCTCTCTCCTGTACAAAGGTATACTACCAATCTTTTGTGCTTTTTTTTAATTAATTACTTCTTCACTGATTGTTTTTAGGAAGAGCAAATATTTGGATTTTCCTCCAAAAAATTGCGACTTACACAATGGATTTCTGCTTTTTTGTAGTGTTGAGTTACATTGGTGAAGGTTACAATTAGAATGCTCAATGACTCCGCATTCAGTCTTTCTCTGTATGCTGAGTTATTGGCAGTGAATTAAGAGTACCCAATTGACTCAGCATGCAGAAAAAGTGTCAGTCATTGACAATTATTTTAGAGTGCTAAATTATATTGGTCTAGGTCACAATTGCAATGCTTAATTGACTCAGCATTAGGTCTTTTTTCTGTTTGTTGAATTTAAAAGGTTTTGATTCATCTCGAGTTGGGTCAGGTCCGGAAATCCAATCAAATTTCTAATTGTCCAATACTTATTGTTTTGAGGTTTCGATCATTTTGAGTCAGTTCATATTGGTTTCAAATAATTTAAGCTTTTTGAAATAACCATCTCGAGTCAGATTCGAATCCGAATCGAGTCGTTGGACAGCTCCCTGGAACGAACCGGGTCAAATTATGCCCATCTACTGTAGTCACGTCATGACAAACCAATAACTAGCTGGCCGAAATTATATTATGGACAAAAAGGAGAATCCATTTATTGTTAGGCTGGAGAGGAATGTAGTAGAGCACGTTTCAAAATTAAAAGGTTGCTACCATCTTTTGCTGACATGAAAATGACGGTGCTTGCAAAAGTTAGAATGAGGTATTTCTTAAGCTTACCTAATCTAGCTATGTAGCATTTTCACATCAATTCCTAACTTCAGATTTCTTCCTATGAGATTAGGGTGACACATATTGACACATATTAACTTGGAAATGCACTTAGAAGGAAGTCCAGCAAAAATATGTTTGTCCTATATCATTCTGGAATGCACATCAGCTCATGTAGGATAGCTGGTGGTACAATATTTTTTTTTAGTTAAAACTGCTTTTAATTTACAAACCCTAATTCTGCTTTTCCAAAATTGTGCAAAATACCATTTCGTAAATTTAATATCTACCTATGGGCTTATTGGATAGAGGTGAAACCAGTCGGAACAGATCCTATGTTGATTTCGCTATAAACAGGAAAGAATTGAAGATCTAATTCAATGCCAATGGAGATATGTTAAAATTTCAAAAATGATAATTTGCATGCAATTTCAGCTGAACACTAAAATATTTTTATTTACTACTAAGAAAAATGTGACAAATGGGGCTTATGTGCATCTAGGTGTCCTTCATGTAAAGAAAAAAGGGCAAGCTAAGATTCAAAGAATTTCTGCACTTATTGAACAGAGATGTGATGGCTATGCAAATGATGATGTAAGATAATCCCTCGAAGGTATGTATAGTGCTGATTTTGCAACTACTTTGTGAAGATTTTATTCGTGCAAAATGAGTTAATCAATAATTGCTGAGATGGCAGCTAAAAAGGGCCATGAAGATGTTTCTACATGAACACTTAAAGACATTGCTACAATAAATTACCAATTTTAAAATATGGAGGTCAAGGTCCCTCTTGACTGCCTACTCAGTCAAACTGGCAAACAAGTATGAGAATAAAAGAGCTTCAGTCTGGTACTTGTACAGTACCAACTGATTGATGAAAGAGAAAAAAAGTAACAGAAACTGACAGAGATATACTTTGTCTAAATTTCTATGATTCAATGTTCAATTGCTTAATTATTGGATCAAGACTTTTACAGCAGTATACAATTAAATCATTGAGAATTTTAATTTGCTTGGTTGAATTTTTCATGTCTTTGTGAATACACAGCTGGAGTGGTTGACGGGTGAGGAGTGCCTCGCTGGAATGCATAAGGTGGTAGTGACAAATCGTACACTGAAGTTTTAATTTAGCAGGGAAAGACAGCCTGGGTAAGGTTTGTGTTCTTAATTTAGTCTCTGGTCTCATCAGTTTTAATTTAGGTTATTGTCTTGTAAAATTTGACCGGATTCTGGAGTTGGACCAGGTTATTTCTCTGACAGAATAATATTTTTAATGTTGGGTTTGGTTGAAGCATGACCTAATTTTGTTAGTTGGGCTGATTTGAATTGGGTTGGGTTGTGGTATGGCCTAATTTTGTTTATTCAGGTTGTTTCAGGGCATTGACCTCTCAACAGTTTTGAGGGACTTCTTTCAGAATATACAACATGGCTCAGCTCCTCAGTCTGACTGGCATATCTGAATATACAAACTTTTTTATTCTATCATGTTTGTTCGATACTTTAAACTTGATGATATATCCATAAGAATGGTTGGAAGCAGGGAAACTATAGGGGGTTGGTCTGGTCAATTATGAGTGAGGCTACATGTTACGTTCTGGAGAGATGGAATTTCAATATAGTGACTTATGCTGAGGTTATCGAAAAGGGGTATGTTAATTTTTATGCCAATTTAATTATCTACTGTCTTCCAATAATGCTCTTCTTTGTTATTTGCATAGATGAACACCCCTCGCATAATTAGTACCTATCTATCATTTTGGGTTTCTTTTTCCTGAGTTTCAATATAGAAAGAATCATATCCACCTAAAAAAGACTGAATTGTGTTACTTTTCAAGTTTATAAAAGAGAAATGTGATAAGGACATAATACGAGAAATACAAGCGATAACGTGTCAGATTGCTTCATGCATAACTTACCTGCCTTGCCTAGATGAAGCATGTAAGTTGTCATTGGCACCGTGAACTTTATGAAAAGCCAGGTATTACAAACTCCAGAGTGGTGTCAAGTTCCAAGGTAGTTAGTTATGTCAGGTTATTCTTTGATTTTGCGATTCTTAATAGAACAATACAATGAATAATGTATAATATTTCTTAACTGGTCAGCTTATAAAAGAAATATCTTTCTAATTTAAATATATAATGGATGGAGAACGGACATAACCGCATGAGGGCAACTTGGTCGAGTTTAACTATGTGTGTTGCCTTTTGAATGGTTATTTTGTGCATAGGTGAATGTTACCAGCACCTAAAATCAATTTGAGCTCCTATTATTTATGTCTGTTAACATTGCTTTCTTTCAGCTCTTATCATTTCAGAATTCACAAAAGAATCCACAAATAATTGTCAATAATTTTGAAGAGAGAACAGGTCAGCTACGCAGCTACCAAGTTCGAGACTTGACCGATCTGGCTCGAATATTTGGTTGGCTAGTCAGCAAGGTAAGATGCTTGCTGAACTTAATGCACACAAGTCAAGCTTCTGGAAGCTTCTAGAACCCAACTGCTTCCGGCCTGGCACTGCACCATATAGGGTTATTCTAGCAAACATTTATTATGGTAAGGATATTTGTTACCTAACTGTAAATTTTTTGAAATTATGTATTCCTTGATATTTCCATGTCTATTGCGCGTCTTTGTAATTCTGTCTCATATAATCAATGGAGATCCATCAGCACAAAATTCATCATATGAATCTATAAATTTCAGCAAAACGGTTGCGGCGTAGCTGCAACAACGCACCTAGTGAAATTTAATATTAGTTTGTTTATGATAGATCTGTGATGACGTCTTTTAATTAATCCAAACAGGCGATTAATTAATCTTTTAAGTTTTAATTATGCCAAATCAGAAGAAGAAGTGGATATTGTCTCTTAGGTGCACGAAATCCCACAATTTAGTTTATTTGCCTCGATCTCTTCTCGAGGGGAACGTGTACCCAGATTTTTTTATTAATAAGAAAAAAAATTAATAAATATCGAAATAGGGTAAGATTTTGTGAAATTTTGAAATAGAGAAAAAAAATGATAGTTTATCACGTTCAGCAGATGTTATAAATCATCCCGTTCAGCTAATTTGAACCATAAACCCGCACTTACTAATTAACTAAATAAAAAAAAAAAAAATTCCTGACCGTAATAGTCTATCATATTCAGCTAAAAGTATTTTTTTTTTCTTTTGTGCGACAGAAGAGGTCTTTTTTTTGTCTCCTTAATTGTTCTCATAATCAAATATATGCTGTACATGCACTGATCTCAAATGAAGGAATATATTATGCGCTGGTACTAGTTATGAAACCATTTTATATACAACCTAGCCATGTCTAAGTAAAAAAAAATGTAGTTATCACGCACAAAAGCAAAAAAAAAATGCTTACTTGGCTGAACGTGATAGTTTATCACGTCCAGAATATATTTTTTTAGTTAATTAACAAGTACGAGGGTTTATGGTTCAAATTAGCTGGACGTGATAAATCATCACGTTTTTCTTATTTTTCGAAACTTTACAAAATCCTACCTCTATTTCAATATTTATTTATTTATTTTTCTATTAATAAAAAAACCGGACTTGTACCTACTATTGTATAACATAAATGAGAAAATATCTACTACTAACATTACATTAGGTTCTTGATGAGTCCAAATTGAACTACTATTTTTACAGATGTATAAACTCTAATTTCTACTTGCGTTCAGATCATTATCCTACTGTGTAGTATGATTGGGGTGTTAATCCACAGAGATAGTGTATTAGATTTTAAACAATTCTCACTAGTCTAGGTTATCGAAGGGGTTTTAAAAGTTTGATGCGGTAGCGCTAATTATGCTAAGGTTAAGGTTAAACAGTAAATAGAGAGCATTTAGGGTTCAGGTTCTATCCTTCTTAATTATGCAAAGTATAAATTTCGACGTCTCTCTACGTCGCATGCGGCACTGTCACTGTCGCATTCTACCTAGATTGTCCCACAGCTACCCCGCATGCGGCACTGTCACTACCCGCATGACTTGCTAGGTGTTTGCTTATGTGATTTGAAAGGTTTTCCGATCTTGCGATCGGCTTTTGGGCTACAAAGACTAAAGTATTTTTAGTATGCAATTATATTATTTCCCTATACTACCCCATAGTCCAAAGACCCTACTTAATCTAAGTGTTTCCTAATATAACATAAATGTACAATTTACGTTATCCTGCTGATAGGGCCATGTTCCACAGGCCCTTTTACTTGTTCCAAACTGGGCCATGAAAGACTGGGATTAGGACCTTTACAAGGCCAACCCGACGTCATATGAAAAAGCCCAAAAACTCGTTAAGCCGGGGCCCAATATGCCAGCCCCAAACCAGAGCCTTAAAATAGGCCCATGCCAACCGACATACGGGATAACCGGGGAAACGGCTAGCTTAATGCCGATGTCCCAGTAACGGCTAGCTTAATGCCCACGTCCCAGTAACGGCTAACATAACTGCCCACGTTCTCCATAAACGCCCGAGATGGCAGTTATGGCTGGACTATATAAGGCAGTGATTCCCATGAAACAGGGGACGCAATTTTCAACTAAGAGAGAGATCATACAGGTTAGAGTCCGAATCTCTCACAAACCACCCCGAGTTCTCAACTCAATCCACACCTCGGCCTGCCATCCCTTGGCAGGACGAATCCAGTTTAGCCCAAATTTCCCATACGGCCTCATCTCCCGAGATATGACGTATCAACCACCGTGGGGCCACGCCTAGCTCGAACACAGAGAATTAGATGGCTCAACCAAACACATCAACTCCGCTCCCACCAGGGGTGACGACCCCGCCAGGAGTAATAATCACACCACACTTCCAAAGATATAACATATAAATCACAAGGAACATGAATAATAACATTCGTAATAAAATCATTAACAACATATAAATTATTATTAAAAAACATAACTTTCAAAACACACATCCTTCAGTCTCCCACTTGTTTTTAAAGTTTCTCATATACATAATAAATGCATAAACTCTAAAACTAGAATTCCCTTTTAGTCTTCATGCCACTCTCCATGATCTTGTAGACCTATGGACTCGAAATGAATTTCGCTTTTGGCTTGTGATAAGGGCTTAGTGAAGGGATCAGCTGTGTTGCTGTTGGTGTCAACCCATAACAATGAAATTTTGCCTTCTTCAATAAAATTACGAGTTACAAAGTATTTTCTATCCATGTACTTTGTCTTGTGATGTGACTTCGGCTCCTTAATTTGCGAAATAGATGCACTGTTATCGCAAAATAGCTCCCAGGGACCTTCGCTGGATGAAACGACGCCTAGTTCCTCAAGGAACTTCTTTATCCAGACTCCCTCTTTGCTTGCCTCTGCAGCCGCCATGACTTCTGCTGCAGTGGTTGAGTCAGCAGTAGTTGATTGCTTCCAACTACGCCAACTCACAGCTCCACCATTCAGAAGAAAGACGTACCCAGATTGAGATCTTCTGTCATCCGGGTCTGTCATAAAACTAGCATCAGTGTAACCTTTTACAATGAGCTCTCTTTGACCACCATAGACAAGAAACTTGTTCTTGGTCCTTTTCAAGTACCTAAGAATATTCTTGACCGCAGTCCAATGATCAGGACCAGGTGAAGCTTGATGACGACTTGTCATGCTCAGAGCATACGCGACATCGGGTCTTGTGCTAGTCATAGCATACATGATGGAACCTATAGCTGAAGCATAGGGAACATTCTTCATGTATTCAATGTCTTTGCGTGTTGTGGCACACTGCGACTTGCTAAGATGCACAGACATACTCATTGGTACATTTCCTTTCTTGGACTTTTTCATTTGGAACCTTTCCAAGATTTTGTCAATATATACATTTTGACTTAAACCAATGAGCTTACGAGACCTATCTCTATATATCTTAATCCCTAAGATATATTGAGCCTCACCCATGTCTTTCATTGAAAAAAATCGTTTTCAATGAGTTCTTTGTTTGCTCCATCAAAGATTTTTCATTACCTATCAGCAATATGTCATCGACATATAAGACCAAGAACATAATGTGGCTCCCACTAACTTTCTTGTATACACAAGGTTCTTCTTTACTTTAAATGAATCCAAGGGTTTTAACCTCTTCATCAAAGCGCTTGTTCCAACTCCTTGATGCTTGCTTCAAGCCATAAATGGCTCTCTGAAGTTTGCACACTTTGCTACTATTTTTCGGATCTTCAAAACCTTGAGGTTGTACCATGTACACTTCCTCATCCAATTTTCCATTTAGGAAAGCTGTTTTGACATCCAACTGCCATATTTCATAATCATGAAATGCAGCAATAGCTAGCATTATCCGAATTGATTTAAACATGGCAACTGGTGAAAAAGTTTCATCATAGTCAATTCCTTGAATTTGAGTAAAACCTTTTACTACAAGTCTTGCCTTGTACGTTGTCAAGTTACCATTCATGTCCATCTTTCTTTTGAAAATCCATTTGTTTCGAATGGCTTTCGATCCTTCAGGAAGATCTACCAAGTTCCATACTTGGTTGTCATACATGGATTGTATTTCGGATCCCATGGCTTCTTGCCATGCTTTGGAGTCTTTTCTTTCCATTGCTTCTTCGTAGGTCAAAGGATCGTCGGTATCCATTACCAAGACTTCATGAAGACCCATATATAATTCGGGTCTTCTTCTTTCCCTTGTTGACCTTCTAAGCTCTCTATGTTCTTGTGACTCATCTTGAGTTAAACGAACACTCAGTGGGGAAGTCTGAGTACTCCCACTGATTAAAGGAGCTTCGTGTGCTATTTCATGATCATCTTGAATGTCTTCATTCATCTCATGATCATTCACTAGTAGATCCTCTTGAGTTTCCTCAAGTGTTACTCTACTCCCACTGCTTTTGATTCTTTCGAGAAACTCCTTCTCTAAGAATTTTGCACCCTTTTTAACGAATATAGTATTCGTTGACTTGTGCCAAAAGCTATACCCTTTTATTTCTCTTGGGTATCCTATGAAGAAGCACTTATCCGCTTTGGGTTCAAGTTTTGTTGACATCATACGTTTTACATATGCCTCACAACCCCAAACTTTGAGAAAATATATATTGGGTGGTTTGCCCATCCATAACTCATGTGGTGTTTTCTCAACGGATTTTGATGGAACAATGTTCAGTGTGTGAGCCGCAGTTTGGAGTGCATGACCCCAAAAATATAAAGGTAGCTCTGTTTGACACATCATTGAACGAACCATATCAAGTAAGGTTCGATTTCTCCTCTCAGAAACACCATTCCACTGTGGTGTTCCGGGTGGAGTGAGTTGTGGTATAATGCCACACTCTTTCAAATATGTGTTAAACTCATTACTCAAGTATTCTCCTCCACGATCAGTTCGTAGAGCTTTGATTCTCTTGTCAAGTTGGTTCTCTACTTCATTCTTATATTCTTTGAATTTCTCAAAGGTTTCACACTTGTTCTTCATAAGATACACATAGCCATATCGGCTGTGATCATCTATGAAGGTAATGAAGTACCTATAACCATCTCTTGCACTAGTACTCATTGGACCACATACATCAGAATGTATTAATTCCAATAAGCCACTTGATCTCTCACCTTTCTTCTTGAATGGTGATTTGGTCATCTTTCCAGTTAAACAAGATTCACATGTTCCAATTGCTTCACCATCAAGCAAATCTAGAAGATTTGCTTGTTGCAATTTCTTTATGCGTTTCTCATTTATGTGACCAAGGCGATAGTGCCACAAGAGTGTCTCATTCGTTTGAGATATCTTGAGTCTCTTGTTACTGATATTCAACATATGTTTATCTTCATTTAAATCAAGCAAATATAATCCATTTGAAATGAAAGCATTTGCATAAAATAAACCGTTCTTCTCAATAACCATACGAGAGTTATTTATTACAAAACAAAAGCCTTCTGCATCCAAGCATGACACAGATATAATGTTTCGAAATACTGAAGGAACATGATAAACATCCTTTAAACTTAAACAAAAACCACTAGATAAATGAAGATCAAGGGTGCCCACAGTGATTGCAGAAACACTTGCACCATTACCGACCTTCAATACTACCTCTCCTTTCGAGAGAGGTCTCCTATCCCTTAGTGCCTGCACATTAGAAACTAAGTGAGCACATGATCCGGTATCTATTACCCAATCTTGAATAGTTGTGGCTAAATTTAAATTTAGTTCAATAACAAGTATACCTTTAGGGCGCTTGCGTTCAACCTTGCCTTCATCCAAGTCACGCTTGTACTTGGTGCAATTCATTTTGAAATGTCCCTTCTCATGGCAATAGAAGCACTCCGTGTCTGATCCAGGAGAGTTTCTTTTCTTGCTTCCCTTGGAGGTGCTCGCTTGAGCTCCTCCATTTTTGCCTTTGAGTGAGGGATGCGCCTTACTTGTCTTACTCTTTGCTTTGCCTTTATTCTTGGCAATCTTCTTGCTTTTTGACGCAATGGCAAGGACAGATTTCTCCTTTGTCTTTCCCATATCTACCTCAGCAGTCTTGAGGGCATTATGAAGCTCATTCAATGTCATACTCTTTTCACGCATATGATAATGCATGACGAATTCTTTGTAAGAGTATGGAAGTGATCCTAGAATGATATCCTCAGCAATGTCCTCTGGTATTGAAGAATTCAATTTCTCCAACTTCTCCAGATAACCCTGCACTTTCAGGAAGTGTACTGAGATAGATTCACCCTCCATCATCTTGCACCTTGTGAGTGCGATGGTGGTCTTATAGCGCTCCTTGCGAGCACTATCAGTGAACATCTTCTCCAGTTGTGTCATAATATCCTTGGCAGGAGTATCAAAGAACTTTCTTTGTAACTGATCTCCAATACTAGTCAAGATCAGTGACTGCACAACTCGGTCCTGCTCATTCCATTTCTTTTGGGCCTCTTTTTCATCGTCTATTGGATTCCCTTTTACTTTCTCATCTGGGAACTTGCCATCCATAATGTGTAAAAGATCCTCCAAACGCAATACAATTTTCAATTTGAGAATCCAATCGGAATAGTTTGACCCGTCATTAGCAAGGGGGTGTTTGTCGACCATAGAACGCAGAAAATTAGAAAGTGAAGACATAACTACAAAAATTCATTTGAAGGGTATATGTTAGTGTTCATGAATTTATAAAATTTGTACTAACAAAATTAAAGTTTGTCCATTTTGTTAGTCATACAAGACTCTCTTTCAAATAAATAGACTCATCTAAATATTTGTCCAAGATAAATATCATTTACTAATCATAACCTTTAAGTAAAACTTAACTTTATGACTCTTGTCGTTTACATTAAGAAAGAATAATTCAATTTCTTAATAAAACTCTCTTTCCCAAAACCCAAGCCTAGATCTTGGTGATTTGTTATAAGAAAACTCATTTTATTGGTCAACAAGTATGAACAAGTCATTCCCACATAATGAGCGAGAAGATGTGCCTCACACAACTCCCACTCACTTATGGCCTAATAACAAATTCATGCGAGTTCCACGATTTCTAGTAATTTAGATCACACTCATGCTTATTCCTAATTACTAGCTTAAAGTGGATAAAATGAGAAGGAAATATATTCTTAAATTTTTCATGGACATATCAAATATATGATGACTTTAATAATTTTGGTAGGTCCTGTATTCATACAACAATACCTATCTTAACCATTTAAGCAATCTCATATATTCATAAGCTTCGTGGGTTGTATGGCTCCCGCTTGCATTCTTGTAGCTCTATCAATCACCTTTATGAAAGATATAATTCTAAACTACAAGCACCCACCCAATTCTCATTCTATTTTTAGATCTATTCTAAAATAAAATAAAACGAAAATTACATTTAGAATTTCCCAATCCTAAATCCTATGTGGCATGCAAGCCATGAATGAATAAATACATAAATGGCAACTTAACAACTTTGCCATAATTTAATTACTCTAATTAATTTTCAATGGCACCTTAGGCCGCATTACAAACATTCATTCACATCATTTACAACACACAAGGCATTGATAATCTTGAGCCATACTAACCCACAATCCTCCTGCATAACAAAATTAGTACACATGTGCAATCTTGTCGCACTATTTAATCTTATTTAGTTAATCCTATATCACTCAATTTCTTAATTCATCTAAATCATTTTAAATCCTAAAAATGATTTTAGTTGAATAAACATTTATTTATTAAATGTCATTGTCAATTAAATGTCATTAATGTCATTTATTGTCAATTAATTATCATTAATGTCATTAATTCATTCTTAATTACCATTGGCTAATTAAGACCTTTAATGTCATCAATTCATAATTAATGTCATTTATTGTCAATTAATTATCATTAATGTCATTAATTCATTCTTAATTGCCATTATGACTAATTAAGACCTTTAATGTCATTAATTCATAATTAACTATTCCTTAATCTGTCCTAAATTTGAATGAGATCTAATACTACAGATTTTTCAAAATAACCCTTGTGAAAAATTAATATTTCAAGATGATGAGACCGAAAATCATAAAATTTCCAGTTTCGGTCTGCTGCGCACCTGTCATTATTTTCTATGCTAAAAATTATATTTTTCGAATTAAAATTCAAGCCATATATTTCTGAAAACTAGACTTAAGCACCTTTCTGGAAATATAAAGAATACAAAAAATTGTTTATTAGTTTGTGAGAAAATTACATTTCAATCTCGGATTCCTTTTCTGGAAAACAGATTGTAGTTGTCTCTGTAATTTTGTAATTTCAGAAAAATCCGTAATATTTTTGTATTGCACAATTTAGTTTTCTGGAAACTAGACTTCATTATCTTTCCAATGATAATTTGTATACAAAAATCCATTCATCCAAACTCTAGATATTCAATTTTGAATCTTAACAAAAACAGAAAACTGGAAACAGAAAAATCCAGCGCTGTACCCGTTTTGTTATTTTTGTTTACCTTAATAAAACAATCTAAACTCTCTGTTTTATTTTAGAATCTTCATCCTTACATCATAAACTAATGTAGGAATTTTTAGATTCACAAAAATCGTGATCCAAAATTACCAAAATGATTTAATGCCTTAAAAACCAAAATTTGACAGATTTATGAACTAGAAACTTGAGAGATAGTTAACTAAATATTTGTGCACTTAACTTAGCACTAATTAAATATTCTAATTGTCACAAATTCAAGCCTTAGCTCTGATACCACTGTTGGGATTTCATGTGTATGCCTATGTGGTGAGAATTTAAAATTTTCCTATCACCACTTGGCTCAATACACAAAAGATCTTATTTTACGACAAAAGCGAACAAGATTTTCTTCAACAAACTAAAGTGTACTAAATTAATATAAATTATTCTCATCTAATTTATTGCAAGAGAAAATAATGGAAACCTTTACCTAAAGAGATTGTCAAATCTCTTGATGGAGAGATGCCGGTTTTCCTTCTAGATTTCGTGTTCTTCTCGAAAACGCCTCTTAGTTCACCTTGAACCTAAACAACGAACTTGCACACCTCTTAGATAGATGGATGTGAAGTTCAAGGCTTAGATCCAACCACATAACAAGAAGAGATGAAAGCCTTCCTTGTACTTTTCGGCCTAGGAGCAAAACCCTCAAGGTTTCGACCTAGAGAAGAGAGAAAGAGGAATTTCGGCCTTGAGAAAAAAAATGGCTGCTCTTGTCAATATTTCGGCCAAGAGAATGAGCAGAAAATTCAAGCCATTTTCCTTAATTACACCCCTTTAAATAGGCAAGGGGTTAGGGCTATCATTTGTGTAAAGTTTGAACTATTTACACAATTGCCACTAGCCTTATTTAGCCATTTTATCATCTCTAATCTCATCTTGTGATTGGTTTAATAAATTAATTTATGAACAAATAATATTAATCATATTATTCAATTATGCAATATTCTTATTATTCTTATAATGCATTCAAACATTATACCAAATAATATTTGCATAACTTCACAAATTTATTTATGATCTAAGCATGTCATATGATGACATTTTATTTTAGTATTTCATCTCATGTATTTTATCTAATACATCATTATGAAATATAAAATACTTGTTGTTTCTCTTCAGTTGGTGTGACCGTACAGAGGATCTATGTCATCTTGGCAATAATATAAAACTTTATATTATTGACTATAAGAGGTTCTATCATTACATTATAGTTATCCAAACGACATAGTAATCATTTACTCAATCCACTATTTTCGTGTCTATCATTGTCACATGATATTATGAATAATATGCAAAATAGGATCGTGTCATTCTTGCATTATATTCTTTTCTTGATCTCTCAAGTGAATTATAATTATAACTACATTAGTTATATTGCATGCGATATAATTTCACTTTACCAAGGGGCCCAGTAATATCATAACTCAAATTGAGGGACAATGATAATATTAACATATAGATTTCTCCCGCACAAGTTGTACACAACGAACTACTATTTTATTCCTATCATAAGATAATATTTAAATAGCAATCACATTATATACTTCTCATGTGAAAAACCTACATATCTCATATCTAAGATTTCAAAGACACAATGGAAACATTAATGACACAAAACACAATCCATATAATGTTCCATTCATTTAGGTCATGTTCAATATATAAAATACACACTTATATATTCATGTTATTAAATGATAATGTTTTATCAACATTTATAGAACTTCAATGTACTTTAATCAACATGACAATCTTCCTCGGTAATTAATGTTCCTCTTTAATTACCACGATTGTGAACATATTTAGTGATTAAATGTTTTCTCATCTTTGGAGTTCTATAGTTCAAGACCAAGAGCATCTTCTTAAACACTTTCAAAGATATAACATATAAATCACAAGGAACATGAATAATAACATTTGTAATAAAATCATTAACAACATATAAATTATTATTAAAAAACATAACTTTCAAAACACACATCCTTCAATATCAATGATTACTTATAACTTCAATGTTTCACTTCTTTCATTTTTGACTAACTCGGATACCATTTCCCTTGTCAAAAACTAACTCGGATACCATTTTCCTTGTCAAAAACTAACTCGGATACAATCTTCCTTGTCACGCAAAAAAAAAAAAAAAAAATATCACATATATATGTACACATATATATATATATATATATATATATATATATATGTATCGGTAATATATACCGAGATACTTAAACTGTGGGAAATATATCAACAAACATATGCCACACTCGAGTTATGACAACATGACTAACACACCAATGTCGGTAAATAGAAACCGTGTTTTATGAGTTATTCATCCATCCTCAAGTCGAAAGCATCTCGCCGATGCATTCCGACTTCGGGGGCTAATGATAGGGCCATGTTCCACAGGCCCTTTTACTTGTTCCAAACTGGGCCATGAAAGACTGGGATTCGGACCTTTACAAGGCCAACCCGATGTCATATGAAAAAGCCCAAAAACTCGTTAAGCCGGGGCCCAATATGCCAGCCCCAAACCAGAGCCTTAAAATAGGCCCATGCCAACCGACATACGGGATAACCGGGGAAACGGCTAGCTTAATGCCGATGTCCCAGTAACGGCTAGCTTAATGCCCACGTCCCAGTAACGGCTGACATAACTGCCCACGTTCTCCATAAACGCCCGAGATGGCAGTTATGGCTGGACTATATAAGGCAGTGATTCCCATGAAACAGGGGACGCAATTTTCAACTAAGAGAGAGATCATACAGGTTAGAGTCCGAATCTCTCACAAACCACCCCGAGTTCTCAACTCAATCCACACCTCGGCCTGCCATCCCTTGGCAGGACGAATCCAGTTTAGCCCAAATTTTCCATACGGCCTCATCTCCCGAGATAGGACGTATCACTTGCCAAGGAAGCGTATTGGGTTTTAACCCTAGTCTTTGAACTGCCAAGCCTCGTTAGCCGAAGTGCCTATAGTACTTACATGCATTATCGTACTCACACTGGGATGCAATGACTAAACACCTATTGATATGTGGAGGGTCATTGGCGTATAGTAGACAGAATTATGTATGCAATGACTTAATAAAAAGAAATTTAAATTAATAAAGAAAACTCAAATCAACATAAACAAACATAAACATATATTAAAACATAATTAAAATTTCAAGTACAACCCTCACCTTAGAGATGAGAAGTTTAGTTTCTCATGACCATGACAAAATAAAAGGAATAAAATAAAGAGAACATAAATTACAACTCAATTGAAGATGAATGAACCTCTGCCTCATTCGATGACGCATTCTTCTCCTGCTTGGCTTCCGATGACTACACTTCTCTCTCTAAGTAACTCTCTAACCTAACTTAGCAATGAGGATTGCTAATCTCGATTCTATGGACTTAACACAATTAAACACGCACACTAAATCCTATATAAGAGGGGTATTTATAGTCTTCCTAATATGAGAGATGGAGTAGTGGAAGTAGTGGAGGTGGTGGAAACTTGAAATGCACTCCAAGTTTGGATAGATGAAGCCAAAAATAGCTGTAATGGCTTGGCTCTGAAGCAACGCATTTTTCTAGAAGAATTCTGTTGAAAATAGCATCAACGGTGGATGATCTGATCCAAATAAAACAGTCAACGGATCGTGCGGCATATAGGGAGGTCGCACGGCTTTTCTGTATTTTCTGTATTTTTTTGTCATTTCGCATGTTGTGCACTTCGTGTAAGTGTTGCATGCTCCATGTGATACCCTGTTTTGACGCTATCTTCGGAAATCGCCTAAATATGACACTTTTGCTCTGTTTTTGGCCTAAATACGTAATTTTCTCAAAAACCTGTCAAAAAGACCTAAAAACACTTTTACGGTAAAAAAATTGGAAAAATAGCTACTTTGTATTCGTTTTTTTTTTTTTCGGAAAAAAAGATAGTGATTTTTGTTATATATTTTGACTTCATCAGTTCTTAAAGTGAAATTTTTTTGTTACAAAATTGTGAGATTTATCGAATTCGGATTCTTTCCAGTACCGTAAAAAGAATTTTTTAGAATTAGTGAATCCATACCATTCTTTTAACTTTGCACGAATCACAAAGCACAAATAATACTGGTTTTGTGAGCTTCCTCGAATAGGCACCGTTTTTGAGTTAAAGTGAAGCTGTAAAGCAGTGAACCCTTCCGTATATATGAGAGGATACGCGTTTGGGATTTATCAGTGGAGGAATTTTTCTGAATTCTAGTATATATTTATATATAATAGTCATATTATCGATACACTGTGACAGATATTAATGGTCGATGTGGTCGTACGCTACTAACAAAAAGGAAAATGAATTTACAGGTCCGCTCCAGCGCACTGCGTGTGATGTTTATTATCAATATTTTTAGTATATATGAATTTTATGAAAATTAAACTTTTAAAATAATTTGCACTTGTAAGTATGACATGACTGAATAAGTGGATGAGTTTTTATGAACGATTGCTAGCGCGCGAGATTTAAAAAAAAATGATGTGTTATTTATTAGTCTTTCAAGTTTAAACCGTCTTATATATATTTTGTCCACTTCTGTGAAGCAGTGTCGTAACAAATTAAAATGGAAACGCTTTTGACGGCGACTAGTCTGACATTGATGTTATACCATAGGACCCAGAACAATGAACCGCCTAATTGATCATAATATATACAATGCATCCATAGAGTATTTGACAGCTACATATGAAAGACTAACGATCGGTTGCCAAATCCTATTAGTAGACCGTTTTTTAATTACTCGATTG
The DNA here is from genome assembly GCA_025461045.1 of Carex parvula. Lineage (NCBI taxonomy): Eukaryota > Viridiplantae > Streptophyta > Magnoliopsida > Poales > Cyperaceae > Carex > Carex parvula. The sequence goes on along the minus strand of JAJGRW010000641.1, from coordinate 363,358 downwards.
CATAATTTGCATGATAATATTAAAATATAGTACGAATTCAAATCGTTAAAATTCATCTACCTTACGAGTGATGCGGCGTCATAAAAAGAAATTAAATTTTCGAACGAATTTTGTATAAAGTCAAGTAGTAAAAAAAAACGTTCAAAAAATAAATGTATTAAAATTAATTTATAAACCTTGTAATTTTGACTGCTTGATTTTATACTAAATTAATTCGAAAGTTTAAAATTTTCGCATGTAGACATATCACTTGTAAATTAGATGAATTTCAACAGTTTGAATTCGTCGTTTGAAATAATGTAACAAATTTTAGAGTTGAATTCACAAAAGAGCTTGATGAACTTAAAAACACTCTAGTCTACTCTTATCAACTATATGCTACAACTTCATATGCATAGTGCAGCTCCTGTTCGAGAGAGACCTTAATTAATATCACCTAAGCTAACAGAATATTTATGTTTAAATCTGAACCGTTCAATCAGACCCATGAATATCAAAGAAGTCACGTACATTTCATCTCGAGTCGAATTGATCCCGACTCTAATCAGACACTCCGATCTTATATCGTAGGACATGGACTTACAGAGAACTCCGCACAAGCCTATATCAACCTCCCAAAATACTCTAGCAATCAGCTATTTTTTTTTTTTTTTTATGAGAAGCACTCAGCTATTACCATGCATTGTGGCAAAGAAGATCAAAACGTCATATGAGGGGACACGAAACGGCTAGGAAGGTGCACCCAGTGCCAGTGGGGATCTGATCCCTCTGAAAATATATGCCTTATATTATGCAGTGGGGCGGGTTGAGCTAATTCAGTTTCTTTCTTCGTCGTCAGTGACTCGGTACATATTGTACGCTTATGGTAACTCAGAGGATCAGAATGGCCCACCTGACCTGGAACGTCCGAATCCGCCAATGAGGAGGCACTGTCACTTTCTCCCCTATTTACCGGATTTTTTTTTTTAAACATAATTAAATTTTTTTTTTTTATCAAATCAACATGATTACTTCTTTTTTTACAAAAAACCATAAGAACCGAACTGTCAATTCGGTCCGCTTAATTTTTATTTTTCTGGACCGAATGGCAGTTCGGTCCAGCTGATTTCACAAATTTTCACAGAAAACTGTGTTGCGTTTGTGTAATGGTTAGAGACCGAATTGCCAATTCGGTCCAATTTTTTTTTTTTTTTAAGATTTGGTTGAATTTCTCACTTGTGTATATATATCATATCAGATGTAGGTCAAATTGAATTTGAAACTGAAAGACAATTAAATAGGAAAATTTTACATTGTGCCCTCTTTTTTCAAAACATAGAACAAAATACCCTCCTCTCAAAATTCTTAACAAAATGACCTTGTGGACTCCACTTTTCTCCTCTCTTCCCTTCCCTCTCACTTCTCCCTATTTACTTTTCTTTATTATTTGTTTAATAGAAAAATACAACTATAATTTCATTCACGTTTTGAATTATTTTTATCTTTTTTGTGTATAACTGATTAGAATTAAAATTGTAGCGTAAAATTTCATTTGCTTATACGTGGAATCTTTTCAACATATAGATTATTTTAAAAATTATTAAAATACATAGTATTAACTTATTTTATAAAATATTTTTAATTTACATATTATTTTAACATAGACATTCTATCTAGTTTATTCGTTTTAAAATTTCATATTCCTATTTTTAACAAGTATAAGAATTTTATCACATCACATGTTAAGAACAATTTAAATTAGGATTGGTCAATTGAAATAATAATTTGATAAATTAGATTCTTTAATGAAATAATAATGTGGTCAATTGAAATTTTAAAACGAATAAACTAGATAGAATTTTAGCCGGATCACTTTTTTTTATCTCCCATAGAGGATATTAGATGAAATTTGATTTACTCTATTTCATTTTTAATTTTTTTGGCACAATCTAGCGAGTGAGAATTACACATCTTTGTTAATGTAAATTTTTCTTAACTAAATTTACAATAGCATAATCCTAAAAAACAAAAAAAATTGGGACCGAATTGCCAATTCGGCCCGGAGTCTTTTTCGGATTTTCTGTGGCCGTCTTTCTGAAAATTTGTGAAATCAACCTGGACCGAATTGCCAATTCGGTCTAGAAAAAAAAATCAAGCGGACCGAATTGGCAGTTCGGTTCTTATGATTTTTGTAAAAAATAAAGTAATCATGTTGATTTGGTAAAAATATTTTTTTTAATTATGTTTTTAAAAAAAAATTCCTATTTACCTTTCAACCCACCTCGAAGGCCACGCTTTTGTCTATTTTCGCGCCCCGCTCGTGGCGTGTAGCGACGCGGAAATGCGGATGCGAAACGCAACTCCACTCACCTTGTTTTGACGATCTTATGTGTGTTTTCTTCAGCAAATATTCGTGTGTAGTTAAAACTGACAAGTATTTACAGCTCCACTGCTGATGGCATGGTGCAGGAAAGTAGGTACGATCCACAGGACACAGGTAGGTAGACACGGACAAAAGGAGACGTAGGGATATAGCTATCTTTTCCGTCTCTATCGGGGGCTGGGAATTTATTCGCTGCGCCATCTCCCACTCATCCAGAGGGAATTCATATCATAACAGAATATTTTCACTTCGGACCGTCCGATCAAAATCCGCACAAGTATTAAAAGAAGTCAGTGTATTTCACTTCGGACCAATTGATTCAATTTTTGATCGGACGGGCCGAATTTAAATAGAAATATTTTATTACCTCACAGGATATGGACTCCCCAGGAGGCACCCTATATTTGTCTGAAATGGCTGCAACAGGACAAATTTTTTTTTTTTTTCTAGAAATTGTTATTTACAGTAAAAATGGAAAAAAATTTAATCCATTTTTTTATTCAAATGAATTTCTATAGTTCGTAAACTATTTAATTTTTATATTTAATTTTGAAAGAATGAACATAATATCTTTTTAAATTGTCTCTACTCTCTAGGCAAGTTGAGGTTATTACATCCATAAATCGAAATTAGACGGCGTGTGGAGTAAAGCTGTAGTATAATTTGTCAAAATATATTACTTAATTTAATAAGTTGAATCTTCAACATCTTTTTCTTATTACAAAGTCGTCAAGTATGACTAGACAATCATGTCATAAAATTTAGTAATTATCTAATTAACCTTCGTTATCATTATCATGTACTATGTACATGATAACATATTTTTTTTTTCCTTATGAAGTACCTCATCAATACATTAGACCTAGTTTAGCATTGAATATTTAAACATTTTATTTTTCAAATTATCCTTTGAAGATTTTGTTCCATTGCTTTAGAACAAAATCCATCGTACTTTGCATCTCAAGCTTTCCTCATTGACCCACGCTCCATTTTTTTTTTTTTAATAATGTATGAGTTCAGAGTTCTAGTTCTTGGATTTAGCCCACAAATATTTACTAGTAAAATTTTGGTTTTCAATAAAATTGATTAATCAAATTAATACTTCAAAACTGAAGTTCATAAAATTTTGATTTTTAAAAGGCCGGAGTTTTGAAATTTCGAGTAGAGTTTAAAACTCATGCTGTAATTTTGAAAATTTTAAACTATTTTTAAAAAATATCAAACCGTTGTTTGAAAGTCTGATAATGATTATATAATAGAGGAGGGATCCACTTACAACAAATTTGAGTTACAACAAAGTTACAACATTCATTTTTTTCATTTTCAAAGTCCAAATCGTCGATCCAACCGTTCAACATGATCTCCACAATAAAATGTACTTGCAGATCAAATTTTACATTTTTTTTGAATTTTTTTACTATTTATTAAGTATTTTACAAAAAATAGCCATACTTAGACCATTGAATTTTGTACCCATCTTAATAAATAGTAAAAAAAATTCAAAAAAATGTAAAATTTGATTTGCAAGTACATTTTATTTAGATGATCATGTTGAACGGTTTGGATCGACGATTTGGACTTTGAAAATGAAAAAAATGAATGTTGTAACTTTGTTGTAACTCAAATTTGTTGTAAGTGGATCCCTCCTCTATATAATAATGGCCAAAATTCCAAAGTTTATTCTTTTTTTTTTTTAATTCTTCACTAAGATTTCATATCCATTTATTTTTTTATTTTACTATAAAAAATTAAGTTTCTTTTCGAAGCACTAGTTTCTATCCCATGCATTTTTTTTTTTATCAATCTTCAGTTTTTATAGAATCAACGTTCTGTTGATAATTTTTGTTTTCGCATAGGCAAGTCATTTTGCTAATTACAGGGGTTGCCAAGTAAAATTACCTGCTAGGGTTGTGGTGTGACCAATAATTAATTGTTCCACAGTGGCCTCATACTTTTTTCAATATGATTTGACATCGGATTCAAATCTGCTGAAATCTAAAATCATGAACAATAAGAATCCAACTGTTGAACTGTTTCAAGATGCGTGTACAGAAAAATCAACTGTTTCGAGATGCATGCACAGAAAAAGTTGAACGGTTGGATTCGGAATTTCAGAAATTCCAAAAATACTGTTTATGTATCTCGGACTTCAGCTGATTTGAATCCATTTGACATCTATAGATTCTAATTTTACTATAAAAAAAGACTGCTATTTATTTTTTGAATCCATTTTTTAAAGCACTAATTTCTATCCCAAGGACATTTAAATCAGTATTTAGTTCTTTAATATACAAGTTCTGTTGATATTTTTTGTTTCCGGATAGATCCATTATATTTTTATTATAACAAGCTTTATGCAGGAAAATTACCAGCTAGAATTGTGATGCGGCTAATAATTAATTCAGTCCTGCCTTATGCAGCTACGCTCGTGGAGTAAAATAGCGAACCCAATATCCAGTGGGGCAATTGAGATTAGAATCGTAAATGAGCCGAGTTTGAGCGAGTTACCTCTAACTCGAACTCATCTCATTAAATAAATAAGCGAGTCAAGTCGAGTTGGGATGATAATAACGAGTTGTAAAGTCAACTCAAACTCAGCTCGTTATCAACTCGAGTTGACTCACAACTCGTTTAACCAGTTAATTATATACTACTAATAAAAGAATTTATCAGTATCCAACAATTTTTCATACAGCAATAGTACATAAGCACCAGCAATTTTTCCTACATCAGCTTTACAAAAACAATTTCTGAGATTTATTGTGACCAATGCTATGTAACTCGAGTTATAAATGAGCGAGTTGGGGTAAGCTCAAACTCAGCTCATTTATTAAATGAGTCAGCCAACTCGAGTTGGAACTTACTCGAGTTGTAAATGAGCGAGTTACGAGTTTGAGCAATTTTGTCTAGTCCTAATTGGAATACGGGATCTCAAATTTTGTAATGAAGTACTTATTGTTCATGAATACTATTTGGAAGATGGCAAATGGGGAGAATCCACTACGGGCACTATTTGTGCTTGGAGAGGTCCGGATCCTCTGAAGTAACTCAATTTTTGGGTTTTCAATCAGGGCCGTCCAATTCAAATCAGTCGTTCAGAATTATCTCGAGATTCAAATCCATCACTCTGGATGTGTGCGCTCTACTTCGAGATAGATTGTCGCGGATTTGAGTCGGATGATCTCGATCTAAAACTCAAAAATTGAGTTACTTCACTGGATCTGAATTTGTGCTTGGAGTTGGTACTTAATATTGATGACAAAAAGAACCCACAATACTTACTAATTTGCTGTGGAGAAATTAAATCTCGAATGAATTATAGATAGTGTTATATGGCTTATTGGGAATTTGGATGGTCCGGTAATGGGAGTCCCGTGGTTTCCGGGTTGGATAAATCATGCACCGACAAATGCTTCCTTCCCAGGTAAGACTAAAAGTCGTACACTTCTCTCACGGAAAAAAGTAGTTATTAATTCTTTGCAGTCTCGGATAGCGCAATGCAACGGAGGATAAGTGTCGAACCAAAGCGCGCCACGTAGCAACTCTTTCTCTGAGTCGCGTGCCCTGCGCAGCTGCGGTTGGACGCAGCGCGCTGGGTGCGGGAGCACTGTACCTATAACGGGGACCACTTGACGCGGTTAGTACTTTCCGTTAATTTTACTACTTAGCCAGATCAGCTCCGCTTCAAGCGGCTCTGTTGGCCTGACCTGTCTCTTGCGAGTTGCAAACGAAAGAGAACCACGTGGAAAGGCTCGGTAAAGGTGACGACAGTTTAATTGTACAATTGGTGGGAGAATGAATGAAAATTGTGGTTGAATTCCAAGATGGTTTCTTAGGACATTCTCGGCCAGATTAATTGTGTTGAACTTGTTTTTTAGAAGACTTGGATTGTAAACTCAATTCTGATTTTGTGTGATTTCAGTTACATGATTTTATGACAATTGTTTTACTAAATTGTAAAAAGACCCACTTGTAAATTGTAATATTGAAATGTGGACACTAGCTTTCAAGAAAGGGGGCCCCGAAACCTTGTCTTCTTCTATCATGTACCGTTTTCTTTAATTGTGACATTTTCTGTGGTCGCTCACAGTTCCTTTCTTTCAAAAGTGGTGGTTCTCACTAGCGGACAAGAATCAGATTTGTTATGCCATACACAGCCCTTTCGAACTGTGTGGCGTTTCACTGACGAACATGTCCAGAAACAAAATAGTAAATGACTAGTCCAAAAATGTTATATCCTTTTCAGTTTTGTAATATTTCTTTTTTATCTTATTTCCTTTTTGCGAATGCCCTTAATTAGGCAGCATCATGAAATGTTTCACCTAGGTGTCCGCAACTCAATTCTCATGGAGGACCCTGCTAAAAGACAAATAAAGGGACATAATTAATTGTACGATGGAAAATTTGGTGATTATAAATTTAAGTTCATCTTGAAGATTTATGAGCTTAATTTCAATAGAATAATTATTTGAGTATGAAGGGTGTGCTTCTGGTTTCTATTATAGTTCCCACATCTAAAAACATGTATGGAACCCCTATGTAGTTTGAGTGGTTGCCACAGGTATTTATAGTGCAAGTATATTTGAGAGATTTAGTTGAAGAAAATTATTTACGTAAAAATTATTCACCTCATATGTATAAATACTTTTGTACATAAGTATAAATATTTTATTACATATGTATTAATACTTAAAAAAAATTATATTGAAATTTTTGTGATATTCAAATAATTATGATAGTTATGGTGCAGTTTCGTGTTCACTTAGTTTGCTCATATTATCCATTGACAAATTTAGTTTGAAGTTTTGTCTTATTTGATCAGAATATTTTTCTATTCATCTACCCTGCTTCAGATGTACTGTTATGATATTAAATATTACAAGCGTTCGGATTCACCCAGGTTTGCTTAGAAGGTCAGTTAACGGGTCTATTCGTCTATTTGTCAGTACTTTCAGAACAGATTTGCTTAGGAGGTGCAGTTAACGGGTCTCCAGGTTCAACCGGGCAACTGGTTGGATAACAGATCCAAATTCACCCAACGCCAAGCACGAAACCTACTGAAAACGGTAGTTCCAATATTTTCGCGACACCTGGCGATAGGAATCTATACTGGGATGATTAGTGGAGTGACTTTTTGCTCCAAACGGTAGGTGAGGTCGGGAGAACTGAGGAGGGTATATTATATAATAATATATTTTAATTTAATATAATTGGAGCAAGCGGTTTTCTGGTTTTAGCCAGATAAAGTCACCATCATTTGAGTCAGAAGAAAGTTTGATGTAGTTTTGGCATTTGAGTCTAATAATATTTGTTGCTCTGACAACTTTGTGCCAATATGGTGCGCGTTATGGTTAATTTAAAGAAAAATACAAATGAAGGGTGTGCTTTTGGTTTCTATATGATTTTGTGCCTAACGACCTATGCCTCAGAATATTTTATAAGGAAGGACAGCGATGTAAATTTACAAAACTTATATCATAACTATAACTTTAGTCTAATTATTTCTATAAATATGGAGGTTATTGTGAGCAACTCTTATTAAAAAAAATATGGGAGTCAAATTTACACTCTTTTTAGAGTTTGCATTAGAAAATATATCATGTATTTTATTAACCTCTACTTTTTTTTACCAACATTCAATTAATTTGTATGATATATTATTCTTTGAGATAATACTTTTGTATCATGTAAACATGATTTATGATCAAGTAATGTAAGCTTTTCCGATCAATTAATGCACGATTTAATATTTTTTTTGTCAATTAATACATGATAATATTTGGAATTTGTAAATAATTGAAGATGGAAAAAGAAAAAAAAAGAAAAAAGTAAAAAAATATAGATGCATTAAAATTAGATAAAAGAGCTAAAAGAAATATATCATATCTTTAAATATAAGTACGTAATTATTTTATATCTTTAATCAGTAGTTTATAGTTCAATTAAATAGAATAATATAAGAAGTAATAATTGAACAACAAAACTCTTAGATACACAAGCCATTACAAATAAATTTTCCAAAGTAGCATTTTAATTAATCTTCAGATCATACTTAATAGGTCATCTTCATTCAACCACTTTTTTTTTTTGTATATTTTGGTTTTCAAAATGTTTGACAATAATATTTTTTTAATTAAATATTTGACAATTTTATGCCTACTAATTGAATATACGTATTCAAATAATTTTGATATCCAATGTTGATATTGAAGACATGCTTTTATTTCACAATTTAATAATTCATCTATAATTTAGTCTGAATGATATGTCTTTAAGCCCTATATTCAGTCTATTTTATTTTATATTTAAAAATTATTTGTCAATATCATTAATTGTCTGAAAGTATAATTTCAGTATAAATTGTAAGTGCATGCGTTCAGAAAATAGATATGAGATAGTCAAAAGTCAAAACATTAAAATGAGGGACATAATTGTTAATTATTGAAAAACAGGGATTGACAAACAAAAAGGTTCTCTTCTCTCTCCTTAATTAACGACACATACTTCGCGGCTTCACGCTATCCCCATATCTCTCTTCCAATCATCAATCAATCACATACCCCTTTGCGGCTTTGCACTCGGAGAATCGAATCGGTGAAAGAAAACAAATCTGAAGAATCAGTCGGTCGCAGAGGCAAGAATCGGCGTAACTCCGACATAAGGTGAGTCTCTTCCGATTCAAGGTTCTTCTTCCTAAAACCAAGGCCACTCGGGTTTGGAAAATCGCCCAATAATCGGATCGTGATCTGCCGCTAGATTTCCCAAACCATGGTAGCAACGCAGCAATGGACTGACTATTGCTTGCTATGGTAGAAGGTCCCGAATTTAAGCAAGGTACTTGACGAACAATAGAATAGGGGTGGGGTGGGGGGTTAGGGGCTGGGTCCCCGCTGGCAACCCCGTCGCTCCGTCTATGCTTCAAATCCGTTTTTGTTAAGTTTTAAGAGACTAGTCGCCTTTTTTTTTTTTTCGGTTTCCTGCTGAGATCCCTTGGGCCTTGGTACCGATTCTGACTTTTTTTTTTTCTGGGAGGGGGATTATTTGCGAGTTTGCTCAAATTGATCAAATTAACTGATTGGGTTTAAGGTAGTTATTTGTTTGATTTGTAACACACTACTGAGATACTTGTTTCTACGCTTGAAATATTTGTATCTGGGCTCAATTTTTTTGGTTGTTCTATGTTGAATTGTCAAAGGACTTTGAAGGAGATTCAAATTGAAGTGATGTAGGCATCTGGTTTTGATATATATGAATTAATTTTTGTATAATTTTGCTCTTAAATATAGGAATCAAATTTGCTCAGGATCACAGTTAGTTTAATATATACCAACTTTTATGAAACAAAATTACAGTAAGATCTGTGAGCTGAATCAGAATAAGGAGATTACATTCCGGTGCAGATCATGATAGTAAACCCTGTTGTCTATTTATCTGATTGAAGGTTTTCCTATTTTAACAATCTATTGGAGCAAGTAACCGTATACGACCAAATCTATATTTCTCGAATTTGGGATTGAAAACTTAACTAGGAGCTTTTGTTCTAGTATTTAATGTTGCACAGATTGTATCCTTCCGGTATTTCTTATGTTGGCTGTATTTTTTGTGTTTTGTTCCTCACTCTTTCAAAATATATTTTTATCAAAGCTTATATCTCTTGTCATAATTTAAAGAAGTATCTTATTGTTGGTTTGTTGGTTGTATACGCCAGTATAGTAAATCATTACCTGAGGAAGTTCAAAAAATAGAACAGAGTGAGTCTATACTCTGTAACTAGAGTGAGTCATATAGAAATTGAAATTGAAAATTGATTTATAGTCTCACTGCATACATGAAAGTAAATGTTTTCTTTTTGGATTACATGGAAAAATACAGATGCTTGTTACATTTTAAAGGAAGCTGGTTGTACTTGTTGAGGCAATAAGGTTTCTAAATGGGCTGTTACTGTTATGTTCATGTTCTGGATGGTACTGGTTAAAGCGCAGCCAGTAGATTACTGGAACTACTTGCCGGGCTGGGCTTCTCGACTGGTCACAGTAGGTGCACCAGTTGGTTCCAGCTTTGGCACAATATCAGTCACAGTGGCACAATTTTAGTATGCTTTAGCATTTAATTTGTGCTATCTTTTTTTCCTATGTTCATATAACCCCACAATTTTAGATGCTAGTTCTAGATTTGGAGTTGTTTTGTTAGTAGCGCTGGTCTTTAGAGCTGAAGTTGTTTCGTTTGTACTGGTTACTCGATCATTCAGTGTTAGGTCTATGCCATCATAGTTGGGGGTATTAGAACATAATTTTGGATGTAGGAAATAATATTAAATCTTCTCATTAGCAAATATTTTGTCAAAGTTTTATTCTTTATCAATTTGTACATAAAACTCTTAATTTAATTCTCTCCGATTTATTGTATAGTAATTCTAGTAATTCTTTCTGAAACTTTTTTCCCCTGTTCTTTGCAGATTGATTACAAAGAAAACAGCTGGGATATTTATTTGTTTTAAAAGTTTTATGCTTGCAAGATAAGTATTCTGGCACAGTAGTTGGTACCATCTTCTGAATCGTGGCACAGGAAGTGTGAGACAATGGATAGGGCAGATACATCTGGCTTTGTCAGTGGTGGATGCTTGGGATTAATTTTCCATATCTACTTCCATTTTACCTATATTAGCTTTATAGAAAACTTCCTGTGTTTTGTGTAAAATTAAACCTGCACTGTCCCACCTCAAACTTCTTCCTAATATCATCAGTTCTATAACCTCTGTACCTGTTCGCCGAATAATCCTAATGGATCTCAACATGGCTAATGTCATAATTCATGGACAAATGGGACCCACCGCTACAAACCGCACCATGGACGGCTTCAGTGGTCCTGTATTGCACCTCAGTTCAGCATATGCACAAAACAGTAACCATATCCCTCAGGATGATAGCTGCCGACTGGTTCTCGGTCTGGGCCCCACGCCGAATCTCTATTCTTCTCATAATCACTTAGCTTCGTCAAGCAAAACTGGAGATTCAACTGTCCTTTTTGGCCAGCGTTTCTCAACAGTGGACCCGGGTATACTGAAACTTGGCCTTCCCAAGCCCAGTGCAGAGACAAACCACCCTTCCCCTCACATTGAAAAATCTCATTGTTTCCCGATAGTTGATGAGGGTTCAACCTCTGGTAAGAGAAACCCTGGCGGGTACATGCCATCTCTTCTATTAGCCCCGAGACCAACAACCTCATGTTCCGAATTTAGTGGGGCCCCAGAGGAGTCCCAGGATCTTCTAGATCTTCAGCTCAGCCCAGAGCCCTCTGCCACAACTGACTGTTCACTGGGCACGACTTCTGAGATAATGTTCGGTGCCTCAGTTATGACCACTACCATGTCTACCGACAGCAAGACCCACCACCGCCACCCTAAGAAATGCCGGTTCAAGGGTTGTTCTAAAGGCGCAAGGGGTGCGTCTGGTCTATGCATTGCTCATGGTGGGGGCCAACGGTGCCAGAAGCCAGGCTGCAATAAGGGAGCAGAGAGTCGAACAGCCTATTGCAAGGCACATGGTGGGGGGCGCCGATGTCAGCAGCTAGGATGCACAAAAAGTGCAGAGGGCAAAACTGACTATTGTATTGCCCATGGTGGGGGCCGCCGATGTGGTCACCAGGGCTGCAACAAGGCTGCAAGAGGAAGATCTGGCTTATGCATCAGACATGGTGGCGGGAAACGATGTAAGATTGAAGATTGCACCAGGAGTGCAGAGGGTCAGGCTGGTCTATGCATCTCCCATGGCGGTGGCCGCCGGTGCCAGTACCCCGATTGCCCCAAGGGAGCCCAAGGTAGCACCCTGTATTGTAAGGCACATGGTGGAGGCAAGCGTTGCATCTTTGAAGGCTGTACGAAGGGTGCGGAAGGAAGTACTCCTTTGTGCAAGGGCCACGGCGGCGGCAAGCGGTGCCTTTTTGAAGGTGGTGGTGTTTGTCCTAAGAGCGTACATGGGGGAACAAACTTTTGTGTGGCACATGGTGGAGGCAAGCGGTGCAAAGTGGACGAATGCACGAAGAGCGCACGTGGCCGCACAGACTTCTGTGTGAAGCATGGTGGTGGAAAGCGGTGTAAGCATGAGGGGTGCGGCAAGAGTGCGCAGGGCAGCACCGACTTCTGCAAGGCGCATGGTGGCGGCAAGAGGTGCACCTGGTCCACTGGGTGTGAGAAGTTCGCTAGGGGAAAGAGCGGACTGTGTGCAGCCCACGGCAGTCTCATGGCTGCCCAGATGGAACACAATACTGGTAAGGTCAAGAGCATGATCGCGCCAGGACTGTTCAGGGGGATTGTGTCTAGTTCGACAAGAGGGGGTAACAGTTTGGAGAACGAAACCTCGTATTCTGGCATGAGCACATTGTCAGATTGTGTTGAATCTCCAGATGGCACGGCCGGAAAGAAGCAGGTGCTCATACCGCCACAGGTACTGGTTCCACTCTCTATGAAGTCCTATTCTAGCAATTCTACGGCTGGGTTGGTAGGGCATGGGGGCAGAGAGGGTGCAGCATTTGTGGTGCCTGAAGGCAGGGTGCATGGTGGTGGCCTCATGTCTCTGTTTGGAGGGAACCTAGGGAATGCTGTTGATGGTGGGAATGTGGGAGAGCATTTATAGGTTGGTTTCGATTTGTCATTGGCATGTGTATGTTGCAAGGGGTGGTTGTGAAATTTATGGATTTGTCTATATGTGTTGGGTGCGGATCTATATTGAACTGTATGATTTGCAATTTAGGTTGGTTTTATACGCGTTTCAAAAGAAACTCGAAATGTTTTGGCGAGTGAACTTGTTTAATATTGTAAGTTGCTTCCTTTATTATGTAGTCGTCGAACCTGGTAGGTGCCAAATCTTGGGTTTTGTAACCTGTGAATAAGGGTTTAGTTATTTAAATGATTCTTCTGTTCTGTCGTGCTATTATTATGCTGTTACTTTGATTTTTTTGTATGTGTTACGTGCATTTAATAAAATATGTAAATAGAACTCGTCGGAATTGAATGCACATTTTGAACTAATTCTACCAGTAATTATGAGTGTATAATGGTGTATGAGTATATGAATAGTTCTTTTATCATTAGTGGATATGTGGTTGTTTGCTGAATTTTATGTTAGGGCGGATATTCCCATAGCTTTTTAATTAAACGAAAAGTATAACGCTAGCAAGTGTTAGTTGTAGCACTTGGTTGTACAAATGAATGGTGAACCCTTGATTAGCCGCGGCATTGTTGATTTTTGTAAATCAACTGATGTAATGTTTTTGCACATGTATGTTTATGACTGACTATCTGTCTATGAGTCCGAATCTGCTGCGATTCCGAGAAAGATTGCAGGATTCTGGAATTCTGAGATCAACGGTTCAAACTTTTCTATGCACGGATCTCGAAAACGTTCTTGGAAAAGTAAATTTTTATGCACGCATCTCGAAAAAGACCAACAGTTGAGATCGGATCGCAGGGTCCTGTGATTCCCCGAGAATCACAGCAGATTTATTTTCATCCGTCTATACCTACAAAATGAGGTCAGTTAACCGAATTTAAAAAAAGAGAGAAAAGTTCATCAAAAAGAGAGAGAGATAGAGAAGTCACAATAAATATTCAAATCATTATTAGGTTGTAAGACTGTAGGTCCATTTTTTTATATCAAAGATAGGACGGTGACATACAGTTAGTGGTAGGACTGTACTCATACAAGTAAACCAATTTTCATTTAAAAAAAACACTTGGCAGCTTCTGCTAAGCATTTCTCAAAAATAAAAAAAATACAGTTAGAGTGAGCAAACTTAAGTGTTTTGTTCTATTTAGCTTGAGGTACAAATTTTTACATGGCAAAAGATTATAATTAAAAAAAAAAAGGAATAAAAAAAATGAAAGTACATAGCGTAATTCCACAACAAATAGCATAAAAAAGAAAAAAGAATTGACAAATGTAAAACAAAAACAGAACATAATTAGAAAAGCACTTCATCTCAACATTGGCCTTGCCAACAAAGAAGGAAGGAGTGAGTATATTTACATCACATGAGGATAATAAAAATTACCCTCCAGATCATGTGTAATTAATCCAGACTATCCTATATTATTACAATGCAAAAAGTATCTTAATTAGTCTGCAAATCACTTAGCCCAGTCTCTGAATGTAACCCCCACGTATTTACATAGTTGAATGCCACTGTTTGATCTGTGGTACCACTTCATTTACCAGTATCGCAGTTGTTTAAAAATGATGGCATGACTTTACCAGTTGAATTTAAAAATGATTGAAATTAACAATTGGTTTGTCTAGCTCATAACACATTCAGAATTAAGAAGAAACCTAGAATATGTTCACACACCAAAAAAGGATAAAAACCTGAAAGCACATAATGTAATTCCACAACTAATATCTGAATTCGTTTGTAAACACTTTGCCACTTATAAAATACAGCTCAAAATGCTTTTAACCTTTCACCTACTAGACTTATAAGTAGCTCGGTCTCTTGTCGAGTAAAATTGTTATCTGGTGGTGCTCGGTACTTCTCAGAGGTTAGCTCAGATTGGTTGTTTACACTCTTGCCACTTCCCATACTTTATCCTTGCCACCCATCCTTATGCTTGATGAACTTATATTTGAATCCATGAAACTTTTCCTTAAGTAGCCTAATATGAATATATATACAACTATAAATTAGTTCACATTTTTTTTATGACATTTTTACAACTATAAATTAGTCTAATATGGATCTGACATTTTTTGGTTAGGTTCAAATGGTACTGGTACATACCTGTCTTGGTACTGGATTGTATACATACTGGTAAGAAGGGTTGTAAAGCCTCTAAGCTGGTAGTACTTAAGCAAAAAATAACTACTGGATTGTACTTGAGCAAAAAAAAAAATAGTAATCAAAGGAGGGTTGTCAATTGCTTTGCTTTGCCTAGCTCACTAAATTTACATAAAAGAATGATCACTGTGTGCATATCACTTAGCTCACTAAATATATTGGGGACCTTTAGCATATCACTGTGTGCATCTTACTGTTATTACCTTCTTGATTTCATAATCAATATATTAACTGTATATTAGCTACAATAGAGTTGTCTGTAATCTTTTATTTTAGGAAAAAAAAAAACAATGGCTAATTATGTGTGTTTCAGCAAATTCGGTCCCAACAGAAAAAAATCAGATAATAATGTACTAATACGTACCAGATCCCCTAAAGTAATCCAATTTTTTAGTTTAGATCCGGACAGTTTGATTCGAATCCGGATCAATCCGATCTGAGGTGGAGGGTATGAGCTCCTTTGATCTGACGGCTCAATTCGAATCTAACGGTCCGCATCTAAACTAAAAAAATGAGTTACTTTAGGAGATCCGAACTCATTTCACGTTCGGGTATATTGAGCGTATATATTGTTTATAAAAAGAATTTTATAAAATTCTCATTATATTGTTGACTGGGGGCTGAGAGTAAATTAGAAACGATTAAAAAATTACATATATTAAATTTAACTTTATGGAATAGATTATTAAAAAAGTCAAATTTAAAAGTACGAAAATTAATAACTTAGAAATAAAAATGTAGGAACCCTAATAACTTTAATTTTCTAAACATTATATAATATTGATTGACATAATAATTTTTCAGTTCTTCATATCAATTATGTTATTTCGCAAATAAAATTATTATTTTCACAATTCAAGAACTTTATGTAGTTTTGAAAATATGACTTTCATTCTTTTCATAAAGTAAATGAAAACTTTGTCATTGAATTCCAAATCTCAGAATTTTAAATATAACATTTAGAATTTTTATCTAATTATGAAGATTAATCTTTCAAGACTTAAATCAATATTACATGATATTTAGAAAATTTAATGTTATTATCGTTCGTTCATTAAAAAAAAAATTCGTACATCTAAATTTCTATGTTCTGAATTTTCATACTATTAAAATTTGAATTTTCTAGTTATCTATTTTCACATAACTTAATTTTAATATCAGTAATTTTTTTTAAAAATCAAAGAAATACAATTTGATATCTCAATTTTGAAACTGGAAGCGATTATAACATATTTAAAATTAGAGAGGAGAACATTTAATGTTCTGCTTTATTATATATAAAATCAAATATGAAGCTAAAATTTTGAACTATGAGATATTCAAGATTATGAAATATTTATCATGAAAATTGAAAAAAAAATGTACAAGTGTAGGGAAGGAAAAGCGAAGGCGATAGAAGAACAAAAAATATCAAGCATTCAACATGATGTCCATATTAAATGTGTTTGAATATCATTTTTTTAAGAACATTTTACTTAATAAATACAAAATTATTGGTTTTGAATGATTCGTAATCTTAAAAAAAATTAGTAATTTTGTATTAAATAATAAAATAGTTTCAAAATATAAAATTTAGTCCTTCAGCACAATTTTTATATAAAAATCTTGAAGACGGACGGTTTAGATTTTAAAAGTAGAAATAAAAATGCGAGAGAAGTGACAACATCACAACAATGAACAATGAGCATACGGCTGTTAATAATCCGAGTTCGAGTGAGTTAGGGTATGTTTGTATTCGATTCATTAATTTAACGAGGAGTTGATAACGAGCGAGGAACAGTACCGAGCTGAAAATTGTGCTCGTGCTCAACTCGTTAAATGCTCGAGCGGACTCGTACTCGTTAAGTGGCTCGTTAAAAAATCAAACAACGTGTCTTAATGTTGACTTGTGCTTGAGTTGACAACAGTGTCTTATAGGTATATGCATTATTTGCGACCGTGTGACTATATGGTGACTATATGTATTATTTGCGAATGTGTGACTTAAAACCGTGTGACTATATGCATTATTTGTGACCGTGTGTCTTAATGTTGCAGCTTTCTACAAAATTAATGAATATTTGTACTAAATAAATAAAAAAAAACAAATTGTCATAGTCAAATCCTCTTCAAAGAATAACTGATACATAAGCAAATTGTTATAATCAGATCCTGCTTAAGCAATACTTAATTTCTTGAAAACTACTTGGGATTAGATGTGGCATGATTTCAGATAAGTCAATTTTTAGAGAGCGAGTTACGAGCGAGTTGGAGTATGCTCAAGCTCGATTCATTAAATTAACAAATAGAGTTATTAGCGAGTTGATAATGAACGATTTTTTTTTTTTGAATTTTTTGCAAAAGCTACGAAATCGTGAGAAGAAATCGTACTCTCAGTCTCTGAGTAACTAACAATTTTAAGATATTTTTTTTTGTAACCAACCGTGATACTCCTTAGTCCTTTATGATAATGAACGATTTTTAGCGACCAAATTACGAGTTAGTCACAGCAATTTTCTCTTTCCAAAAAAAGACAAAAGGCGATACGATCGCTACAAGTGACTATATTTCGAGCATTCCTTCTGAAGTTTTCCGAACTAAAACCCTCCGTCTTCTGCCCCTTTCCCTTTCCAAAAAAGACAAAAGGCGATACGATCGCTACAAGCGACTATATTTCGAGCATTCCTTGTTCTCGGCCTCAAAACCCTACCTAGCTCTCTCATCTGAAGCTTTCGTCGAGCCGAAGGTACAACTCAAAAAACCTTCGCTAACTTTTTTTTATAGAGAAGAATCACTGCTGTAGAGCTGATATTACCGAAATGTGACTTCTATTTGTTTGGTTATAGTCTTTTTTCGATTTTCTTACTGTTATTACCCTCTATATATCAAAAAAGCGGGTGGAAGAAAAATCTGAGATACCCCCAAAATATGTTTGTTTTGAACTATTTCCTTTCTCTATAAAATATCTCGTATTTTGTTCCTTTTTGTCTCCTGGGAGACTCATCAACTAAAGTATTTGAGAAGATTTTGGTGGTAGTAGTTCTGTTCTTCGTTGTTGAGATTTGATTTGGTTGCTCGGATTAAATCCCTTGGGTATGGTTTTTGCCCTTAAGCTTTTGGTTTCCTATTTTGAAATCTGAAGTACCTTTCTACTTGCTTGGGTCTCTCTTTCTCTCTTTTCCTTGTTTCTTTTTATCCTTTTCTGCCCTGATACTTGCTTCTAAGTTGGAAACCTTTTTTACCAGAGCGTAAATATGACATATAGAAATCTATTTTGTTCATACCACCTCAGGTTGTGTAGCTGAAATCAATTTTCAGACATAGAAATCTCTATTGGAAATAATTTCTTCTGTTTTTTCTTTTCTTGTACAAAACAGAAAATCACAAGTTGATATTTTTATTTTTTCCTTCTGTATGTGCAGATTAAAGATCCATTCTAAATGGCTGATGTTGCATCTACCTCTAAGGGCCCCACGGACATGGACATTGATCTTGATCCTGTAAGATTAAAGATTAAAAAACTTGAGAAATTCTCCAAGGAGGCGGCACATTCTTTCTTCAAAGAATTTAGCCTTATCAACCACCAAATCAGCTCTTACAATGATTTCGTAAATCATGGTCTCCAAGACCTGTTTGATTCTTTGGGTGAGGTCAATGTAGAGCCAGGATATGATCCCTCCAAAAAAGGTGACTCAGCATGGAAACATGCGACCATCTCATTTGGCAAGGTTTGGCCAAAGAGGCCGACATGTTGGATCACCAAGGGAGATGAGCTTGAGATGGTTAAGATGACACCGAGACATGCAAGGTTGCAAAGTATGACCTACTGTGCAGCACTCCATGCTGAAGTGAGGATTCAGGTAGGAAGCAACGATAACTAAAATAGTGTTTTTAGCATTTTCAAATTAGACCAAATATTTTTCATTATGACTTTTTATTAGATGAGGATGATTTACTAGGGTATTTTAACTAGGTGTGAATATTTCTTGCAAGTTCAAAATGAAACTGGGTGAAGTGCATACTCTTTATTTCAAAGTTTCATGGACCGTCTTATGGTTGTGAAACCTCCTTATTAGATAGAAGTTCAGGGTAGTTTAGTCATTTGGTTGACAAAACCCTTGGTTTATTGTTATGTCATATCCGTAGATATTAGTAGATGAGGCTAGGATTAGTACTTTGTAGAGTGTTAAGAGAGATTAGTAATTTGATTTCAGAGTTCCATGGACTGTCTTATGGTTGTGAAACCTCTTTTTTTTTTATATAAAAGTTCAGGGTAGTTTAGTCATTTGGTGGACCAAACACTTGGTTTATTGCTATGTTATATCTGTAGATATTAGTAGAAGAGGCTAGGATTAGTACTTTGTAGAGTCTGAAGAGAGATTAACAATATCCATGTAATGCAAATTTTGGTCTGGAAGGGAACAAATCCTTATGTATTCTATAAAATGCCAAAATTACCAGAATTACCACATAAACTATACCCATTCCTACGTAATGATCTCAGTCATCCAGTTGATTCCTTCATAATTCGTCCAATACTATAGCAAAATTGTTGGGTATTACTCGCTGTTACACTAATATATTGGGTATAATGTACATAAGTTACAAAAGAAACAGAATTAAAACCAGTAAGAAATTCTCTTATTTCAAAGGATGTTGCTTGTAGGTATATACACATGAGCAGAGCGACAAAGCAAAAACTGGGTCCTCATCTTCAGGGAAAGAGACATACATGGGGAGAAAGGTTTTACATGATGAGACTAAGGAGATCATGATAGGTAAGCTTCCTGTCATGGTCCGGTCTGACCTTTGCTGGCTCGACACACGCGACAAAGGGGATTGCTTTTTTGATTCAGGCGGTTACTTCCTCATTAAAGGAATGGAAAAGGTACTTGTCTTATCACATTCCTGTTTCATTACTACTTTGGTCCTTTAATATTTAGTCAGTTTTTACCATGTCATGGTCATGGCTGTCTGTGTTGGCTATGTATATCTTGTTTAAAATTTGATGTTTTCAAGTGTGATCACTATGTAGTTTGTAATTTTGCTGAAGAACCCTTTTTCCTCCTTTTCCTACTGAGGAACTCCGAATATGCTGTGACTAATTTATCCCAATATATTAGTGTAACAGCGAGTAATACCCAATTTGCCATGGTATTTACTCATCCAGTGAGTAATAGAGAGCAATACCAGTGAGTAATAATAGAGTGTAATACTCAATACCATGGCATCGGGGTATTACTCCCATTGTATTAGCCAAAAGCACTCAATTGGGTATTACTCATCCAGTCTCCTTTTCAAGTGCGTGCACTTAATTGAATGCTTTGAGTGACATTCGTATTAAGGAAAAAGCTCCTCTAGCATTACCCCATTTGAGTTTTTCTCTTTATCTGACCTTTGGTGCTCTATGCAGACCTTCATTGCGCAAGAGCAGAGATGTATGACGCGAGTCTGGCTCACTAACACCCCTTCTTGGAACACCCAGTATATAACAGAGTTTAAGAAAGCACGTATTTATTGCAAGCTTGCGGAGGCAGGAAAGGGAGAAGGGTTCAATGGAGGGAGATACATCACTGTGTCTTTCCTCTACGCGACTATTCCAGTCTGGATTATGTTCTTTGCTCTTGGCATGACATCTGACAAGGAGGTGCTTGATGTGATAGGAATTGAGGATTTAGATGCCTCCTTGGTCAACATCATACTGGCAACAGTCAAGGAGGCCGGTGAACAGTGTGAGGATTTCAGGCAGGCTGACAAGGCCAGAGAATATGTTGACGGCTTAGTAAAGAGCTCGAAGTTCCCACCTACCGAGTCGTTTGATCAATATGTCGACAAATATCTTTTCAAAGGTATCAAGGGGATAAGAGAGAAGGCACTTTTCCTTGGATACATGGTCAAATGTTTGCTTCTTGGATTTGCTGGGAAGCGAAAATGCGACAACAAAGATGATTTCAGGTTGATTATGTAGTCAAATATTCATTGACAATATTCTAATCCTTGAAATATAGCATTTACAGCCCTAAATCCATATAGAACGACCATTCTGCCTTTTAGTTTCAAATTTGCTGACTACTATTAAAAATGTCTAAAATTTAGACAATGCATCTTTAAGCATAAACCAACATATTGATAAGGATTCAAAATTCAAAATTGCAAATTCAAAGAATTTCCGATAGGATTACAAGCTGCCCTAAAATTAAGTTTTCACTTCTGATCTGTAATAATATCAACAGTCTTATATTGGTCTTCCTTCACATCTGTTTTCAGAAACAAGCGGCTGGACCGTGCGGGGGAGCTGATAGCTAGGGAGCTACGTGCTCACATATGGCATGCACAGAGGCGCATGATGAAATCAATGCAGAGGGACTTGTATGGGGACCGGGAACTTCAGCTGGATGATTTGTCACATTACTGGGACTCATCGATTGTGACGAACGGTCTCATCCGTGCATTCTCCACAGGTGCGTGGTGCCACCCATACAAGAGAACAGAGAGGTGTTCAGGTATTGTTGCCAATGTAAGAAGAACAAATCCATTGCAGATGATGGCAGACTTGAGAAAAACTCGCCAGCAGGTTGCTTATGCTGGGAAGGCTGGAGATGCCAGATACCCGTATGTTGCTTTCCTCTCTTTCCATTTGAAGTGATATATATATGGAGTTGGCTACGGTGCTATGCATAGCATAGAGGGCCTCCGTGCTACGGCTCAATATTTGAGTTTTCAAAATCCTAACTGTCGATCCGAACCGTTCAACATGATCTCCATATGAATATGTACTTGCAAACCAAATTTTACATTTTTTAGAATTTTTTTACTATTTTTTTAGATAGGTAGAAAAACACTTGATCTGAGAATGGTACATAATTTTCAGATCAAGTGATTTTCTACCTATCTAAGAAAATAGTAAAAAAATTCTAAAAAATGTAAAATTTGGTGTGCAAGTACATATTATATGAGATCATGTTGAACGGTTCGATTGACCGTTAGGATTTTGAAAACTCAAATATTGAGCCGTAGCACGGAGGCCCTCTATGCTATGCATAGCATATTAGCAATTTCCTATATATATATGTATGTATATATGTGTGTGTGTGTGTGTATATGTGTGTGTATGTGTGTGTGTATAGAGAGAGAGAGAGAGTCCGGCTAAATTGCTTCCGGAAGGACTTCGGCTGAGTACGAGTCAAATTTTAATGTTTCATGTTCGATACGTCAACCTAAGTAGCTCAATAAATTGGTTATATAATAAACATGTAGAATACCGATTTTTACTATTTTTGGAAATTTTTAACTATTTTTATGATTTTTGAAAGATGGCATCTTTTGGTCTAAAAATAAAAATATAACCAAAAGGTGCCATCTTTCAAAAATCATAAAAAATAGTTAAAAAATTCCAATAATAGTAAAAATCGGTATTCTAAATGTTTATTATATAACCAATTTATTGAGCTACTTAGGTAGATGTTTCGAACATGAAACATTAAAATTTGACCCGTAAGCACTTCGGCCGAAATGCTTCCGGAAGCAATTTAGCCAACCCCTATAATGCTTGATGTCTCTTCACTAATGCTTTAGTAGGCAACATGAAGTAAAACAATTGATTTCGTTGTATGGAAATTAAGCTTAGTATGCTTTTAGTAGGCAAGAATTAAAAATTTCTTATTACTAAAAATGGAAATTAAGCTTAGTATGTGGGTGAGATTAAATTTAAAAAGGCATGTTACTTCTGAAAATGGGAATATGGTTGCATTTATGGTGGGAAAAACCCGTTATTTGCCGAAATGGAGAAAAGAGATACATGAATGGCAATCCTTAGCACTGGAGCTCATTTTATTTGTAGGATATAAGATCAGTAGTTTAATGTTATTGAATCTTGATAGTTGTATATTTTCATGAAGTATATTTTATGAAGTCCAACAATTTATAATCATTATTACTGATTTGAAGAAAGCTGATGTGCAGAAACCCATCTTATTGGGGGAAACTGTGCTTCCTTTCCACTCCGGATGGTGAGAACTGTGGCCTTGTGAAAAATTTGGCCGTGACCGCCATTGTAAGCTCCAAGATTACATCTCCAATGGAGGAGCATTTGGTGTCTATTGGCATGGTGAAGTTAGATTGCATTTCCTTCACTGATGTTAACAAGCATGATAAAGTCTTCTTAAATGGAGATTGGATTGGTGTCTGCTCTGACCCAGCCGAATTTATCTCAAAGTTCAAATCAATGCGCCGTTCCAAAATTATCAATCCACAAGTTAGTATTGTGATCTTTTTAACTTTTATATCTGGATGTAGTAGTATCTAAATATAACAAAGTTTGTTTGATATGATAAAAGGGATTGATTTGCTAGTTCAGTACAGGTACTGGTAACTTGTTGGAACGAAATTTTTGGTTGGAGACCATGGATCTTGATGATCTGATGGGTCACTTTAGAGAGTCTGACATGCACTTCTCCATGGCCATAGTAAATGTACTTGTACAAAATACTTACAATGGACTTGTTGGTTTGATATTGTAAGTGTATTACAGTAGGAATTACAATGCAGTTGGTTTCTGGTACTTTAACTGGGTAAATGGAGTAATGTAGCTGGGTACTTTGTCCTGATATGTGCACTCAAATTAGCAAGTGCATTCTTTACAGTTTTGGGACTGAAGAAAGTACCTCTATGTGGTTCAAAAATCATGATGTCAATTTCTTTTTTTTTTTGTGTCAATCTCGATGAAGATTTCTAATTGTCTCATATTTAATTAGGTTGAAATAAAAAGAGACCGGCACGAGAGAGAAGTGCGTATTTTCTCTGATGCGGGTAGAATTCTCCGCCCACTCCTCATAGTGGAGAACCTCGACAAAATTCGAGCTCCAAAAGCAGGTGGCAGTTTCTCATTCCAATCTCTTATGGATCAAGAAATTATCGAACTGATTGGCGTCGAAGAAGAAGAAGACATAAAATCAGCATGGGGAATTAAGTACCTGTTTCCCAATGAAGATGGGAAATACTCGTACTCACACGTTGAGTTCGACCAATCATTTTTACTTGGTCTGAGTTGCGGTATAATCCCTTTTGCAAACCACAACTTTTCAAGGAGAGTTCTATACCAGGCAGAGAAGCATTCTCAACAGGCTATTGGGTACTCCACAACTAACCCTAACATACGAGTTGACACACTGTCCCACCAGATGTACTACCCACAAAGGCCCCTCTTCAAGACCTTTCTTGCTGACTGTCTTGGACGACATGACAACTCGTCAGGCCGAAAGGATGATCTTATATGTCCTGAATTTTTCAATGGCCAGAATGCAATTGTAGCTGTTAATGTGCACCAGGGGTACAACCAGGAAGATTCAATAGTGATGAACAAGGCATCCCTTGAGAGAGGGATGTTTCGTACTGAGCACCATAGGACATACAAAGCTGAATTAGATGACAAGGAGTTGAGCAAACGGCTCAGGACAAAGGACAACGTCAGTTTTGGTAAAACAGAAAGCAAAAGAGGACGGGTTGATAGTCTTGATGATGATGGCTTGCCATTTGTAGGCGCCAGCCTCCAGAGTGGTGATATTGTGATTGGGAAAGTGTCCGAGTCAGGAGAGGATCATAGTGTCAAACTGAGACATACTGAAAAGGGTATGGTTCAAAAGGTAGTGATGTCTTCAAACGATGATGGCAAAAACTTTGCATTTATCACACTCAGACAGGTATTTTTGAATGGTTGATAAATTCAATTTTTTTTAAAATATTTTATTCTTCTAGTGGTGAAAATTTCAGAAGCTCATTTTTATAAATTGTAAGAAAGCTCTTTTCCTCTACAATTGGGTTTCGTTTCTAGCCTACCCCAACTTGTTTGGGACTAAAGGCTTAGTTGTTGTTGTAAGAAAGCTCTTTTTCATATTTGGAAAAAGCTCAGTGATTTCTTTTGGAGTTCAAATTAACTCCTATTTGGTGAACAACTGAACATGCAACTGACAATTACAAGAATATGACAAGGGCATTTCTACAACATATTTTTGGGCCTTTGTTGTTTTCATTTCTTTTACTATCTTTCTCCATTCAGAGCTTCCCTACTATCTTCTTTCTCTTAGAGCAGCTTAACAAAATGAAATGCGCTTGCTAATTCTATTTTGCAGGTTCGATCCCCATGCCTTGGAGACAAGTTCTCCAGCATGCATGGTCAGAAGGGTGTGGTTGGCTTTTTGGAGTCTCAGGAGAATTTCCCATTCACTAAGCAAGGCATAGTTCCAGACATCGTGATAAACCCACATGCCTTCCCAACTCGTCAGACCCCTGGCCAGCTGCTGGAAGCTGCTCTGGGGAAGGGAATAGCGTTGGGTGGTCAAATGCGATATGCCACTCCATTCACCACTGCATCTGCTGAGGTCATCACTGAACAGCTACACAAGTGAGTGTTACCATTACCACCAAAGTGCTTTTAGTTACAATTTGGTGATGCAGACCTTTGTTTGCAAATTATTAGCAAAATGGTTAGTTTGCAGAACTGGATTCCATGCCTGGCCATTCATTGGACTATTTTTGGGTAACATGTTTCTTTTCTTTTAACATTCAGTGCTGGATTTTCGAGATGGGGGAGTGAGAGAGTGCTTAATGGGCGCACAGGAGAGATGATGGAGTCTCTCATATTCATCGGGCCCACATTCTACCAGCGGCTTATCCACATGGCCGAGGACAAGGTGAAGTTCCGCAACACTGGCCCTGTCCACCCGCTGACACGTCAGCCTGTGGCCGACCGCAAACGCTTCGGTGGTGTCAAGTTTGGGGAGATGGAGCGTGACTGTCTCCTGGCCCATGGTGCTGCCGCTAATCTCCATGAGAGGCTCTTCATGCTTAGTGACTTCTCCCAGATGCACATCTGCCAAACGTGCAAGAGAGCTGCTAATGTCCTCATAAGGCCACTGAGTGGAGGGAAGAAGGTGCGGGGTCCATATTGTGGATTTTGTGAGTCGGCTGAAAATATTGTAAGGACCAATGTGCCATACGGAGCCAAGTTACTATACCAGGAGCTCTTTAGTATGGGGATTTGTTTGAAGTTCGAGACTGAGGTTTGCTAGTTGGTTTTTCATTCCATCTTCATGGTAACTCTGGCTGTTTCTAATTGTAAATAAATCTGACCTGTGGTTTTGTTCTTATGTGGGTTAGGGTCATGCTTGCTGCATCTGATCTCTAACTTTTAGAATGGTCTGGGGTGTTCTGGGTGGTCATGTTGGATGAAGTGTTTTAAAAACCGTAGTTATGATGTTAACTAACCTTTGTTGTTAGTGTTACCTACTTTGAATTGATCAGGTTACTGCACCTTGCATGTATTAGCTGGTGTAGTTAGTTTTATTTTTGTTCTTTTTGAAAAAAGGGATTCTATCATTTCTTGCAATAGTTTTGGCTGATGAAAAATATCGCAAGTGGTTTAATATAATGAAGCCACTTGAGAGGATCTGTGTAAGTATATTTTAAATCCTGCGTATGAACAAACACTCATTATGCTGTGTTTCCTCTTTTTGGCTAAGAGAAGCTTCCTAATAATTATCAAGCACGTAGTTCATCGCATTTTTTTTAATTTGCGAGACAAAAAATATCCGAAAGTTATTGTACCTGCGTAAAAGCTGTGTTCACTGAACCTGGACAGATTTCCAAATTATAGCAGGGATGGAGCATCAACCTTTTACAGGTGGTCTGTATGTCAAACTGTGGTTGTGCAAATCATATCTCAATCCTCGTATCTAATGAAATTATGTCGACCCACTAGAGAAAGCATTTGATTTTTTTATTTGAGGAAAGAAAGCATTTGAAATCATATTGCTGTTCATCCTTCCATGTAATTGATTACTCGTGTTATCATTGCATACAATGAAGATGAGCAACTTCAAGAATTTGTTTATTCACTGGATATTCGTCTGCAACTTAAATGTGGCAACTAATGAAAAAATAAAAAAATAATTTGCTCGGCAACGGCTAGCACTACCATCTTTCTTTTTGTTTAAACCCATGAGGATATTCATGTACACAAAAAACTTGCTCTTAAGTCGCATTTAGGGAAGTATTTACCTTGGTTGTAAATTAAATATATATTAGTATGAGTACTTTACAACTACCGATGCTAGGTTCTTATTGAAGGATGAAGTTGACATATGAACAAGGATCACAAGATACCTTCTACCAATGATTTACATAGGTGAGAAAAAAGAAAAACTTGCAAGAGTGCGATGATCTCTTCTTCAATTAATGTAGTCTAGAATCATGGTCAGGTGCAGTTTCAGTTGCATCCTTTTCATTTCATGAGCAAACAAAAGAAATATACCATCGCGTTATAGAATCTCTTTCACAGCCCCACGGTGGCAAATAAATAACTTAAATTCTTTCAACACAAGGTGGCAAATAAATAAATATACTGTCACGCTAGAAGATATATACTGTCACGCTAGAGTTACTCCTCAACACAAGGTGGCAAATAAATAACTTAATTCTTTCATAAGAAGGGAAGCAAGTTAAGGTGCCCTAAATGTTGTGCACGGGCCATTATGAAGTGTTCGGGGAAACTCTTGGCGGCACCCTGCATGTAGGTACGTAGTTTATGGATGAGTTTGATGCAGAAATAATTACATTGATTGTTATCTTGAGTTCCCTTCAAGCACTTCACGTTGACATGCACTGCATTTCACAAAGGTTGTGTGTGAGTGTTTGGGGGAACTCTTGATGGCAACCCGCACTCCTGCAGATATATATACCACGAAGAAGCAATCAGCTGGTTGTTCTCTGGAGTTCCCTTCAAGCACTTCACCTTAGCTTGTGGTGCATTCATGCCAAGGTTGTAGTGAAGTGTTTGGGGGAACTCTGAATATCACTCAGCAGTACAGTAAATTTATAGGCCCCATGAAGAAACTACAAGCTGGGTGTATCCTTGTGTTCCCTTCAAGCACTTCATTAAAGCCAAAAATCTTATACATAGGCTATACTGAAGTGTTTGGGGGAACACTAGATGGGAATTCGGATCACTCAGTACTATACGTCTAATTACTAAATCTAGACAGTTTTTTAATTGTGGCACTAATCTCAAAAAAGCCCCCCTATGTCAAAATAGGCACTGAATTCCTATCGCTCGGCTGAGAGTTAATCTCAACTCATTGGATCCGGTCCCGTAGGGGATACAGGCTCCATTAGATGGCATACAACATTTCATAGATGTGGATATATGGTGCAATCATATGGGAAGAAATGACCAGTTTGGTGTCCTCTCGAGTTCCCTTGAAGCACTTCACCTTAGATTCCATGTGTCCGATGTTGTTGCAAGTGTGTGGGGGAACCCTGGATATCACAATTTCAAAGATATTGCTACAGTTATTTCCCTGTGGTACTGATGAGATAATGGAAACTGTTAGGAGGAAATATAATGCAGATGACATCAATTAGTCTGAAATCTTACATAATCTAGTGTTCTGGACCAAAGAAGTTGTCTGGGGTTTCTTGTAACCTTTCCACCATTTAAAATCAACTATCAATGAGGGCTTTAATAAATTTTTGGGAAAAAACTAGGGTTGCAAAATCTAAGTCTAATATTATAGGTGATTTCAATGTTTTTTACCTTTTAAATACTATCTAAATCCCTACTGTAACATTTTATCATTAATTCAGGCTTGAAATGGTGCCAATTCATGGCTAGTGATAAGAGTTAACTATGTAGATCATCTTGAAATGTAAACACAAATGCACCTTGGTTATTTGATAAATTAAATAATATATAACTCTATTGGGTATGTTTAGATATCTAAGGATGTTAAATCTATATAAAAATGGTTCATTAAAAGAAATTGCAAAGGAAATCGGGAGCTCTCGGGCGGAGCAATGGCGAAAAGGTTCACCCTCTCTATTGGAGATGGCTGGCACTTGGTAACAACCAAACGGAGACATTCTCGGTACGCTACGGGAGACAACAGGTAAAATAGGGCCACAGTGGACGACCGTACTATCACAGCTAGATAGTCCAGTAACGGAAGAAGAAATTAGAGGGGTGGTCCAACGGTTAGCAAAAGGTAGAGCAAGTGGACCTGATGGTCTACCGGCGGAATTTTACCAAACCTTTTGGGATATTGTTGGGATGGATGTGACCGAATGTATCCATAGTTTCTTCTCAGGGAACAACATAGGGGCCATAAACAAAGCAACCATCACTCTAGTGCCAAAGAAAAGGGGGGGCCTTATCCACCTCGGATTACATACCAATCAGTGTGATAAACACGTCGGCGAAAATCATTACTAAAATCATGGCGACTAGGCTGCAACTCCATCTCGAGAGATTGGTTTGTAATAACTAGACGGCTTTCATTCAGGGTAGATCCATCATGGAATCATTTGCAGTAGCACGAGAATACCTTAATTTTTGCCACAAGTCAAAGATCCCCTCTATCCTCTACAAGGTTGATTTCGCCAAGGCGTTCGACACAGTCGATTGGTGCTTTTTAACCAACTTGCTAGTTGAGCGTGGTTTCCCCCCCAATGGATATCAGCGATATTGAGCATCTTGAGCACCTCTACCTCGGCGGTTAAGGTCAACGGCAATCTTACCCCTTACTTTAAACACAAGAGGGGCTTGAGGCAGGGTGACCCGCTATCCACCCATGCTATTTATACTACTAACGGATTCCCTCAGGTGGTTTGTTACAAACTCTATACCGGTGATGCACTCACCCATGGGAATACCGCCGAGGCCAATCCAATACGCGGATGATACAATAATATTCACAGAGGCACATCCCACATCTCTCAAAGTCCTGGCAAAGGTCCTACACATATTTGGACGCCTTACCGGACTCCGAATAAACCTCCAAAAAAGTAACTTTGTTCCCATTGCGATCCCAACACACCTGGTGGAAGTGGTGGAGCGGATACTCTCATCACCAAGCGTGAGTCTACCGATCAAATACTTGGGCCTACCATTATCCTTCAGAAAAGCAACTAAGGCGGACTTCCAGCCGCTCATAGAATCAGTCCGACAAAGATTGGGGACATGGTAGTCAACATTCTTATCATATGGGGGTAGACTGACTCTGATCAAAGCGGTACTTATGGCCCTACCGCTACACTACATGCAGGTAATCAAAATCCCCCTTGGAGTCATTAAACATATCGATAGAGCACGGACACAATTTCTATGGGGAGGAAATCAGACATGTACGGGTATCAACTGCCTGGTCGGTTGGGACCGAGTATGTGCAATCAAAGAAAATGGAGGCATGGGGCTCTTGGATCTCGTGACGCAGAATCAGGCGTTGTTGACCAAATGGCTGTGGAAAATAGACAGAGAAGGGCATGGGCTATGGGCACAATCAATAGAAATGCTATATCAAGTAAGCAACTCCAGAGACCTACAACCGACTCAGAGATACTCATATTTTTTACGTTCCCCAGTGGGACTGCTACCATTTTATAGGGTGACGGTCCGATCGGGGGAAATGGAGCATGACGGGGGAAGGGCCCCGGTCATCTGGAATTGGACAGCAGACGAATTGTTCACAACCTCCTCTACATACGCCATGATGTACAATAGTGGGTGATTGATCGAACGAATCTTAATGCTATGGACAATAAAGGTCCCAACAAAGATTAAAATATTTCTATGGGTGGCCGTACAACATAAGATGCTAACACAGGCAAGCTTGAGAAACAAAGGATGTACTGTCCAGGTGGGATGCCACCTATGTGGTAATACGGAGATAGAAACAACCTCACATCCTATTAATTGGATGTGAATACTCTGTACGGTTCTGGCGATCCCTACAGCGTAGGCAACCACAGGGAAGAGCACATAGGAGCCTGCGAGCCTTTTGGTGGATCCACCGCCTAACTATAATGCCCACAAACCGAGATAAATGGGACATTACATGGGCAGCAGGATGCGGCACTGTGGAAGGAGCACAATAGAAGATTGTTCACTCGCAAGAGCATGAGGGTGGTGCAACTTCTAGACCACGCCAAGCAAGATATTAGGAACTGGAGTATAGTTAGTTAGGGGGGCTGGTATATGTGGTACTTAGCCCAGTAATTAAATAGTACAGGGACTGTAATTAAATAAGGATGTGTGGTTGTAAATAACTTTTTAATCAATCGAATTGTCAGCTTTGCTGACCTTCAAAAAAAAAAAAAAGAGATTACAAGTGCTTGTAAGCAACAATAACACAAAAAATATCTTTGAGAAATAATTAAATCATATTCAGATTTTTTATATTTTTTATATTCTTCAATCAGTATCAGAACTAAGATAAAAATGGAGCAGAAATTATGCATGGTGAAAAAAAAAGAGGCAAAAGAAGAAGCGAGCAATAACCCCTTTGGAGTAACAAAAGATGAAAGAAAGTTGAGTGTTAGGCGATACAGAAAAAAAAAGAGAAAAAAAGGTGATGAAGAAGAAGAAGAATGTTACAGAATGAAAGGAAGTATAATTGATCCCAGATAATTCTCATCATCGATCAATATCAAAATCCAACTGAACGTTTCTCAGCCATAGCAAACAGCAATTAGCTGTTAGAGACAATTATAGAAAGTCGCATATGTAAATCTGTAACTTAAGATCTGTGTGAGGGACGAAGCCAGACTTTCAAACTATGAGGGTCAAACACACAGTGGGGGTTCAATCATATAAAATTTTCCTATAGATAATGGGGTCAAGTTTACAATACCATTACATTTTACTTTAAATTATATAGAAAATAATACATAAATACTGAAAAAAAATGGTGGTTAGTTGACCCCCATAATTCCTTTCACTTAGGTCGGCCCCTGCGTGTGATATTTGCTCAAATGGAAATTGGCCAATGGTAGAATGCAGCCACTGCTTACAAATAGGATCGTACTCAAACCATCTAATTAAAGATATAGAAAATAATTAAAAGCTTAGTTTTTACATTCATTTTCTCAGTCCAAAAATTAACAAATGAAGTCTCTTAAATTTTTTTCGAAAGAGCAACATTAGTTATTTTGTTGAGCATATGCAATTGAAAATAAGCATGGTGCAATTCATGTCAACGGTCTTCAATGACTTGCAGAATAATGCTGATGTGAATATATTGACTCACTTGAGAAAAAAGCATGTGGAGTGTGCCAAAAGAATAAAACCAACGACACAATTGATGGGGTTGCTGAAGATGTGTTGAAGACCATGAAGATGCAGTGCAAAGCATGAAACCTTGACTTTAATGAAGTATTGACTATCCATAGCGCCAAAAAGTGAAGACATAGGGTAACTCGAGAAAGAGTCGAAAAAAAACAGTAAAAATAAAAGACCAGCCTATTGAATGATGTCAACTTAATTTCATATGCAAGCATATCACGAATTAAAAAGTCAGATTAAACTCATGAGGCAAGTAGAGAGCAAATGACAAGAACCAATAAAAAATTGTAAAAATAAAAGTTTAGAAAATTAAGTTTAAAGAGTTTGTTGGATACTAAATTTAAGCTAGTCAAATAGTCATGTTTATTGGCGAATGTATTTAGATTCTTTAGATGGCTTCATTGTGATTTTTTATGATTATATTTTGCAAAGTGTGAGTTATGCACCTTGTTTATTCTAAGAAATAAATGATATTTAGTATTTTGCATCTATGAAGGGTCATGTAATGTCAATATAAAGATGATAGTTCATTTGTATATTTTGGAATAGAGGAGTGTAGAAGAGAGCATAGGTGTGTGTGAAAGAAATAGCAAGAGAAAAGAATAAAACAAATAAGATTGGTAACAGTTGAGAGTTTTTTGAATATAAGCTACAGTAATTAATTGAGGCAAGTAGGTTAGAATAGGATAGTCCCATTTAAATTTACCATCCTGTGAAGAGATTTTCTGCCACTTTTTCTTTATCTAGTTACATCCTCCTTTTCTTTTGCTATATATTCAGTATTCTCAACTTCATTATGCAAATAAAGTGAAGAAAAATCCAATATATATGGTATCTATAATTAAAAGGGATATGAATTTGGGTACCAGAGCGTGCTTAATTTGTAGAATCTGAGAAAGCAACCCTGTCAGGATTTGTCAACTTGTGGTTCTGTTGAACCATTTTACAGTTTAGCTAAAGCTTAAATTGAGCAAGTTCAAGCATGTCAGAATCAGAAAAGGAATTTTGGAACGTCAAGATTATATTCAACTTGAAATTTCTAACAAATTAACCCATTTTCTAAGATGCTGCTCAGTTGCAATGCAATTAATTGTAGAGAGCTAATTAACAATCTTCAACCCACAAACTTTGGGATTACATTAGTCCTACAAACTAATAAAAATAGTTACGTCAAACAAAAATTGCAATTATAACCAGTGGAATTTTTTTTATCTGATAAAATTGAAGTACTATAATTTTTGTGAGGATTCCACTCTCAGAGCAATACTATTCAGGATATGGGAAGTTAAGATTTATAGCTCTATAAATCTTTACTTATTTAAGAAAAATTCAAATCGTCCAGAGCTAAAAGATTCCCTAAATAAATATTTATGCATTGATTTGAGTCATTTGACAGCTGATTCTGTTCTCTTGAATTTTTTTTTTCTTTTTGAGGAAAAAATTCTCTTGAATTAGATACCTATGGGAACGAGGACTTGATATACCAGGGACTGAAAGAGAGAGAACGGAAGTACCTGAACAAGCACATAGTTTGTTGCAATTCTTCGGTCTGCGACATAGCAAAATATCCGAAAGTTATTGTGCCAGCACAAAAGCTGTGTTCACTGAACCTGGACAGATTTCCAAACTATAATAGGGATAGAGCATCGACCTTTTACTTGTGGTCTCTATGTCAAACTGTGGTTGTGCAAATCATATCTCGATCCTCGTATCTAATGAAATTCTGTTGGCCCACTAGAGAAAGAATTTGATATTGTTCCTGTTCTTCAAATTATGTAGTCTAGAATCATGGTCAGGTGCAGTTTCAGTTGCATCCTTTTCATTTCACGATCAAACAAAAGAAAATCTCTTTCAGTCCCATGGTCCTATATATACTATCGCCCTAGAGTTACTCTTCAACACAAGGTGGAAAAGAATTACCTTCTTTTACAAGAACTGAAGTGAAGTAGGTTGTCCCCTGGAGTTCCCTTCAAGCACTTCATTAAGGCCTAAAATGTTGTGCGCGGGCCATTATGAAGTGTTTGGCGGAACTCTTGGTGGCACCCAGCATGTACTAGGTACATAGTCTATGGATGAGTTTGGGGTAGAAATAATTAAGTTGATTGTTCTCTTGAGTTCCCTTCAAGCACTTCACATTGATCACCAACACTGTGAAGTGTTTGGGGGAACTATTGATGGCAATCCACAATGCTATACAGATCAATACCACAAAGAAACAAACAGTTGGTTGTTCTCTAGAGTTCCCTTCAAGCACTTCACCTTAGCTTGTAGTGCATTCGTGTTAAGGTTGTAGTGAAGTGTTTGGGGGAACTCTGGATAGCACTCATCAATACAGCAATTAGGCCCCATAAAGAAACTACAAGTTGGATGTACCCTGGTGTTCCCTTCAAGCACTTCAGTAAAGCCTAAAATCTTATACTAAGGCTGAAGTATTTGGGGGCGGGGAATACTAGATGGCATACAACATTTCATAGATGTGGATATATGGTGCAATGTATGGGAAGAACTGACCAGTTTGGTGTCCTCTTGATTTTCCTTCAAGCACTTCACCTTAGCCGAAATAATGAAATGCACCACCATGTATCCGCTGTTGTGAAGTGTTTGGGGAAACCTGGATAGCACTCAGCACAATTTCGAAGATATTACCGTGGTTATTTTCTGTGGTACTATTGATCTAATGTGAACTGTTATGGAGAAATATAAAGCGAATGACATTACTTAGTCTGAAATCTGTCATAATCTTCCACCAAAGTTGTCTGAAGTTCCTTTAACCTTTCATCTTTTCACAATCAACTATTAAAGAGGGCTTCAATGAAAGGTTTGGTTAAAACCAGGGGTTGCAAAGTTGAATCTAATATATTAGGTGATTTTGAAGTTCTATACCTTTAAATACTATCTAAATCTCTAGAGCATTATTTTATCATTCTTGTAAAGTTGCACAGGTGTGCATCATGTACAAATATATGAGTAGATAAAATTACTTGTCATCTAACAATTGTTATTTTGTAGCAGTTTGACTCCAGCCATCCTGCTCTAGTTCTAGCTTGCTAACTGTCCAGTTATGAGTTATCGAATGGATCTCTGTAAAGTTAACAGGTTTACGATTACTACTTTAGCTCCTGATCACCAGAAAGTACTAGTCATTTATTGTTCTACCAATGCACCATGCATGGTGGTAGTGATTAAGGTTAATTTATGTAGATCATCTTGATGTGTGTAAGCACTAAGCACAATTCCCCTTTATTATATGATAAATTAACTTATATTTAACATTATTTAGCATGTTTAGATTTCTGAGGATGTTACATCTATATAAACAAATATAGTTCATTTGTATGGTCTGTGCAACAGATGAGTGTAAGAGAGATTATAAGTGCTGTTAAGCGACTATAAGAGGAAAAGTCTAAGAGAAAAAATTAAAATAATATTTCAGATTTTTTTTTGGATTTTTATATTCTTCATTCAGTATCAGAACTTACAATAAAAAAGGAACAAAAATTATGTATGGAGATAAAAGAGAAAAGAAGAGGGAAAAAAGAGAGCGATCCCCCTTAGGGTTAACAAAACATAAAAGAATCTTACAGAATGAAAAGAGCTACAATTGATCTCAGAGAATTCTCATCATCAATCAATATGAAAAGCCAGTTCAATCTTTCTGAGCCATATAAATCAACAATTAGCCCTTAAAGACAAGTATATATAGGTAAATGTAAATCTTTACTTTAGGATCTGTGTGATATTTGCTCAAATAGAAATTGGCAAATGGTAAAAAGCCTGCCTATAAATAGGCTTGTACTCAAATTATGTAAGGATATAGAAATATAATCAATAGCTTTTTCCAATCACTTTCTCAGTCTAAAATAATAACGAAGAGTCTCTATACTTGTGTTTGAAAGAGCAACATGAGATATTTTGTTGAGCCTATGCAATTGAAAATAAGCATGGTGCAATTAATGTCAATGGTCTTATAAAAATTACAGAATAAGTCCGATGTGAGTTGACTCACTTGAGAAAAGAGCATGTCAAGTGTGTGTCCAAAGAGGAGAACCAACTATACAATTGAACAGGTTGCTGACGATGTGTTGAAGACCATGAAGATGCAGTGCAAAGCCGCATGATAATATGTAATCTCAAACCAAGTGAAAAGCAGAAGTATAGAGCTGCACCTGAATGTGGAATTCATATAATTTTAAAGAATATGATGAAATGTCAAGCGAGATGTGTTAGGGGAGAAAACAGGAACCATGACTTGAATGAATTATCGCCATAGGGTAGCTCGAGAAAGGGTCGAAAGCAGTAAAAAATAAAAAGAACGGCTATTGAATTGATGTCAACTTTCATATGCAAGCATATGAAGAATAAAAAATAAAAATAACGGATTACTTAAAAAAAAAGAAAAAATAATGGCTATCGAATAGATATCAACTTTCATATGGAAGCATATGAAGTATAAAAAAGTGAGAGTTAAAACTCATGTGGGAAGTAGAGAACAAATGACAAGAACCAATAGAAAATTTGTAAAAATAAAAGTTTACAAAATTAAGTTTAAAAATTTGTTGGATACTAAATTCAAACTAGTCAAATAGTCAATGTGTATTGGGAATGTTTAGGATCATGCTAAATTCTCTAGATGGCTTAATTGTTTACGATCATTATGTAATGTACAAGCCATGCACCTTGTTTATTGTAAGATATAAATGATATGTAGTATGTTTACATCTATGAAGGGTCATGCTATGTCTATATAAAGATGATGGCTCATTTGTATGTTGTGTGGAATAGATGAGTGTAAAGGAGAATACAACAATACAAGAATGTGTAAGAGATTATAAGAAAAAAAAGAATAAAACAAATAAGATAGGTAATAGTTGAGAGTTTTTTCAATATAAGCTACAGTAACTGAGGCAAGTAGGTAGAATTGAATAGTCCCATTAGAGTAATTTTGAGGTTTTCATGAGAATAAAAGAGTAGATTTATGATTTACGGTCATTTGACTATTGTAAATACGTTTTTTTATCAATGAATTGTTAGTAGGCATTTAAAGCCACTAACTTTCAACAAAAAGATTTGCCGCTTTTCTTTTATATCTGTTTACTTCTTTTACTATATATTCAGTATTCTCAACTTCATTATGCAAATAAAGTGAAGAAAAATCCAAGATTGATGGTATCTATACTTGAAATGGATACGGATTCAAGTACTAGAGCATGCTCTGCAAAAGCATCTGAGAGAGCAACTCCTATCTTGTCAACATGTGGTTCTGTTGAACCATTTTACAGTTTTACTAAAGCTTAAATTAAGCAAGTTCAAGCATGTCGGAATCAGAAAAGGAAGTTTGGCAAATGTCAAGATTCAACTTGAAATTCTAACAATTAACCATTCGCTAAGATGCTACTCAGTTGCAATGCAATTAAATGTAGAGAGCTAACATTCTTCAACCCCCAAACTTTGGGATTACATTAGTTCTACAAACTATTAAAAATAATACTAACTAGTTCTGTTCAGTTGCTCTCGTTAAACTAAAATTAATTACAATTAAAACCAGAGAATTTTTCTTTGTCAGATTAAATTTAAGTACTATAATTTTGTTGGGATTCACCTCTCAGAGGCTCAGGGCAATACTATTCAGGATATGGGAAGTTCAGATTTATATATCTGACAATCTTGATTTGGATGAGAAATCCAAATCGTCAAAGCTAAATGACTCCCTAAAAAACTATTATGCATCGACTGGTTAGCCATGATTCTGTTCTCTTGAATTTCTTTTTTTAAAGGAAAATGTTCTCTTAAATTAGATACCTGTGAGAACGAGGATACACCAAGGACTGAATGAACTCGAAAATGGAAATCCATCTAGAATGACAGAACATCAGTTTATTTCCCATTAATTCTCAAATTCAATGAACTGTTTCTGACATAATGTGACCGATGATTCAAAGAGAAAGGAAAACAATCACTGGCCTATTATATTATTTGTTAAAAATTAGTTGGAAAATTGAAGCTTAAGAGGAGTTTTGAAACGTCCATATAAAACATATACAACATTAACCACCACCACCAACCAATTTTTTGAGGTTCCGATAAGAACTAAACCTTTTTTAAGTTTGAATTTCATTTGGAATATACTGTTCCAAAATGACAAACTCAGCGACTTGAGAGTAGATGATACCAGAACCTATTTGCAATATGGTAATCTCTCCATATTCTGGTCGGGCTTTACGAGTAAGTTTACTAAATTAGCTATTGGAACTATGCACAAATCATACATTTCAGTACATAAAAAGATAGAAATCTATATTCCCAAATCACAATTTCCTTTTTTGAGAGAACAGAACGAATGACATCCTTACATGCAAACACCCAGGCGTTGAGAAAAACACAAAAAAGTCCTTCAAAAAGCTATTCTCATCTTATTATACTTTGTCAATCTGTATACATAAATTTCTATCAGTTCTATTTATAATATCTTGTATTAATGAAGTACTAGCATTTTATGTCATTTATAATTCATGGTGACTTGCAGCACTACAGCCTCAAATAAATTCATTGAACCAGGTTGGACAAAGGATCCCCTAAAAGAGTAGAGTTGCTTAATCTTTCAAATTACAAAGCATCTACCTTTTAGTGCCACTATGATGACCACATAGAAAGTGGGTCACCTATTTATCAAAAGTATTACTCTTCCAGTATATCATGATAAATATGCATCCAATCGAGGCCAGAAATGGTGCCGCAATATTCTCATTCTTTCTCAAAATTATTTTGACAGAAGTTGGTGCTAAATCATCCTATTCTTAAAAAAAAAATTATCTATAGAGTACCTAAATAGGCATCTTCTTTTGAGGATGACGTGTATAAAGAACATGCAAATCTAATAAAGTTGATTGTAAACTAGCTAGATTCTTCTACATCCATCTAATGTGGTCAAGAAACATGGCTAGATACAACTCCACTTGCCTTAAGCAGCATACATTTTCATCTGTTTAACATGTTGGATGATAAGTCCTGAGCTTCTGCTATAAATATAAGGCATAGAAGTTGGTTTGAAGGCAAGGTAAAAAAGATAAAATAGCTAGCACACACTATGTATAAGAGTTACTGATGAAAAGATTAAAGCTAGTTATTATCTGGAGTTCCCTGAGACATAATGGGGAACTCTTGGTGGCACCCAGCATTTAGTTAGGATATGGTTGGGTCAGAGTTAATTTTATTTGATCATAGAGTTGTGACCAAATAGAAATTAAGCTAGGTCTCCCCCGGAGTTCTCCTCAAGCACTTCACGAAGGGCCTATGATACAAAACACGTGGGAAATTGTGAAGTGTTTGGGGGAACTCTAGGTGTTGACTAGCATTCAAATACTCAATAGAGCAGTCAAGGAAAAGACTTGGAGAGAGAACAAAACCTAGTTGTCCCCTGGAGTTCCCTAAAAGCACTTCACACACCTTAAGAGCACTTAGTATAGGCTGTTGTGAAGTGTTTGGGGGAACTCTTGGTGCTATCTAGGAAGGTGAAGTGCATTTCGCCAAGCAACTGCACATACAGTGGTATTATATATAATTGCATACCTATACTTGTTTGAGTTCTAAAATTAATTAGAAACACTTTGAAGATATTTTCAATTCTTAAACAACTTTAAAAAAATGTAGTTGAACTTAAAATCGGCCATAAAAAAACATAGCATTCACATATATTTGGAGAAGTGAAGAGGGATGGCCAGCTGGATTTGCATGTTCGCAAAAAGTAAGCTTCCTTGGTCATTGTTTATCGTTTCCTGATTGTATTTTGTAGTCCAGGGGTCATTTTTTTTTCAAAACCAATATCCCAAGTGCATACTTCTTTATTATGTCCTCATTAGTATAGTATATATCAAAATAGGCTCCTAAGTTGGTGTTTTTTATTTTTTCAAAAAAAAAAAAAAGAACTTCTGGGATATGTTGGCCAGGTTGATTATTGGTTCAGTCCTAACAACATTAGGTATAATTAGTTAATTACTGCATAAATCTAGCTCAACCTCCTTTTTTTAGCAAAGAGAAGCTAAGCTTATGACAATGGTTTTGGATCATTTAAATTTAACACATATTCCTGACACTAACACTATATCTTTGACATAACCTTCTAAAATAATTTAGAATTTATATTTGTGAGATTTTTAAACCTAAATTAATTTTGGAAAAGCAATTTCATTATTTTTTATTGGTCATGTTCAATGTAAAAAATGCCTCTTAAGGAAAAACTGGCTTTATTGTTTTGGACATTATGCTATCTATTGCTAATTTAGCATTTCTGCATGTGATTCTAATTGATAGCATGGAATAAGATCTTTTGAGACAAACTGAAGAAATAACCAGTAATCCGGAAATGCCCCAAGTCCAATTTAAAATCACCATGAAATCTAACACCACTAAAATACAGACATACCAAATTACAACACCTAAGGTACTAAGTAGAAAATAAAGATTTGATTTTATATATCATTTTTACTGTTTCTCTCTAGAATCAAAAGATTCACTAATCATTGATTTAAGCAACCTAAATAATTTGAAAGCATATTCCAGTCATTTTACTGCGGAATCCTTCAAAAGATTATTCTCATGCATGTATCATTAATTTTGAGATGTAAAAAAGAAAAAAAACATTACCTGAGATAGAAAGCATCAACCCATACAAACTTGGGTGGTTCTCTGTGAATTCTTACATAAATTACTTGTCGAGATCAAGCTTCTGCGACCTTAATTTGGTGGTTGGATGGTCCCAGATGTTTCCCCAAACACTTCAACTAAAAACAAGCATCATATACTAAATCCATTGTTTGCTTTCGCTGAAGTGATTTGAGGGAACTCTGGAGAACATACAACTGTAGCAAAATGTCTAACCAGATCTGCGTGACGAAAAGTTTCTTTATCCTCTCTTTAGTCTGTAACTCTCTCTGTGTTATACAAATACAATTGTCACTGACCCTAAAAAGAAAAAAACCCTCTATGTGTTTTCTTTATTTTGTTTACCTTTTTTGGAGATAGAGCTGAAAACCACTTTTCTCCATGTATTAGTAGGTCCCGATGCGAATTGTCACTGACCATATATTCGGCCTGTTGGTTGATCAATCCCTTCCGATGCGAGCTGTACGGACATAGAGATGCCAGATTACATATTAATTATC
Organism: Carex parvula; assembly: GCA_025461045.1. Taxonomy (NCBI): domain Eukaryota; kingdom Viridiplantae; phylum Streptophyta; class Magnoliopsida; order Poales; family Cyperaceae; genus Carex; species Carex parvula. Next base: position 321,921 of record JAJGRW010000641.1, on the reverse strand, counting down.
TTATCAGAAAGGAGATGAACGGAGCGGAGAATAAAAATTTCAAGTCCACTAATTGAATACATTGAACCTGGACGCAATATTGCCCCTGCTGCCTTTTTAGTTAACCTAATTTTCCTCTCACAGAGGCCATGCGGTGCGAAAAGGAAACGGCCCATGGGCCCAAGAAAAGACAGAAGGCATCCTTCGATTTTTTTTTTTTCTGAAACGAATTCCCTTTTGCTTCTTATTCTCTACGCTTGGCAATTTTTGTTCTAGAGACCTTTTGCTTCTCATTCTCTAAGCAAGGGCTAAACCGCTAAAGTATCTTTTGGGAAATAACTATGTTTAAAATTTCAATGGGAAAATATCTAAATAAAGAAGTTATGATGGACATATATATAAATTTCTCTATATTGCTAAATGGCGTAGCTTGAAGTTGTTGACCATCTTTTCTCCAAGCTTGCAATTTTAGAATTTTCGGGACCATGTAGGCTCCACAATTTAATTTTGGCATTTCTGACGCAGTGCATCCCGAGGTAGTATCCGATTCAGACTCGATATGGACGATTGTCACACCAAATCCAAGCCGATCAAAAATTTATATGTACAATTTGAAATTTGATCACAATTACTTTGAGTGCATGGGTCGTATTGAATTAATTAAAGAAGTTTGATAGATTGAATTAATTTTGACTGAATGGGTTTTATTAAGAGTGACAACTTTGGTTGAATGCATGGGAGGCATTCTAGGAGTTCTGAGGAATTAAAACAATTTCAAACTTTGACTGCATGGGAGAGATTTTAATTTTGAAACGGTATCCTAAAAGTTTCGTTGATTTACTAAACATTAGGATTAATAGCCTTTATTTGTTTTGCATTTTCAAGGAGATTTATCTTTCTTTTTTTACTTTAAAAATGTATCAAAACCTCTGTTGAGGCAGAGTTGATTATTGAATAGAAAAGTTGTGTTTGTGTGTTTGAGTTATTCGTGTTACCTTTACTCTTCTCTATTACCATAAAACCGAGTACTTGAGCTTATCGGGCAAGACAGTATCAGAACCGCCTTGCATCAATTGGTATCAGAGTGAGGTTCGACAACCACCTTTGTGCTTGTGTGAAGTTGTATTTCGACAACCGCCAAATTCGACAACCACCTCCATCAACAAAACCTCACGCTATTTTCACCTATCACCAACATCATGGCCGATCCTAACCTTCTCGCTATTCTCGATCGTATGCAACAAAACCATGCCGAAACCATGCAACTCATCACTAATCTGGTGGAACGCCTTGCTCCCATCAACAATCAAAACAATCCACAAAATCCACATAATAACAATGATGAACGGCCACAAAACTGAGAACCAAAGTGGGATGTCGGCTTACGAGTCGAAATTCCATATTTTTTGGGAAGTTTAAATCCCAAGGAGTATCTGAACTGGATGAACAAAGTTGAAGAAGTTTTCGAGCTCAAAGAAATCCCTCCGGACAAGCAAGTGTTGTTGGTGATAATTCGGTTCTGAGATAGGGCAACAGCATGGTGGCAGTCATTCAAGTATCACCACTATCTCGACGGCCTTCCCCCTCTCAACAATTGGTTCAATTTGAAGCGTGAGATGACTCGCGAGTTCTTACCGCTCAACAATCGACAAAGTGATAATCGTGACCGTTAGCCGAGGCGTAACTCTACCAGCTACACGCACAATTCTCCTCACCACCACCGTTACAACATCTCTAGTCATATTGTTGCTCCTTCTCCTCACCTCTTACGGAGAGACAACTATTTCAAATACTTTAATTGTTTGCCTTGTGATTTTAAAGAAGAAAAATTCAATAGAGAAGATGAAGAGATCAACTCCTTCTACGGAAACAAATCTTTGGTGGCATGCAATGAAGAGGATCGACATCAACACCACACCCCATCGAGCACATGTTCCAATAGGCCACGGACCAAAAGACCACCACTCCAGCGGAAGAGCACCTAGAACAACCAGATGAGCTTGTCGATAGGCTTGTCATGGCTGAAGAAATTCAAGAGCCATGGATGAAGGTGAAGTCAACACCTTGACAGATGAGCTCAAGACAGAAACAGAGATCGTTGAGAATTCTTCAAACTTTGAAGAAGACTTTATTGGTAATTTCCCGATGCTTACGGGTAATTTAGCAAATGCTTTGTCCATGGAGATTAGATATGATTTTTTGTTGCAAACCAACCATTTGTGTTTAATCAACAATGAAGCCTTGAGATCCAACTACAATGATCCATTCTTACAACCAAGTTCCAAACCATTAACGATTGAAGCTGGCTCTAGTTCGTTGATTTCAAGAGTGGTGCAGCGGAAACATGAAAATTTAATTGCAATCTATGTTTGCCCTAGATTTGACAAAACACATGTGCAGAAAATCCAATTCGAAAGAGGTCAACAAAGATTTATTGGTACTTGATCTGAAATTGTATTGTTTCAAAGAATTCTACAAAGAAAAGAAGGATTCGAGAAAATACAAATTTGGGCCCTACTTTGAAAACATAAGCTTGAGGCAGTATCCGATTCAGACTCAGGGAGTCTAACGCAGTGCGTCCCGAGGTAGTATCCGATTCAGACTCGGATACGGACGATGGTCACACCAAATCCAAGCCGATCAAGAATTTATATGTACAACTTGAAATTTGATCACAATTACTTTGAGTGCATGGGCCGTATTGAATTAATTAAAGAAGTTTGACTAAATTGAATTAATTTTGACTGAATGGGTTTTATTAAGGGTGCAACTTTCGCTGAATGCATGGGAGGTATTCTAGGAGTTTTGAGGAATTAAAACAATTTTAAACTTTGACTGCATGGGAGAGATTTTAATTTTGAAACGGTATCCTAAAAGTTTCTTTGATTTACTAAACATTAGGATTAATAGCCTTTATTTGTTTTGCATTTTCAAGGAGAGCATTTATCTTTCTTTTTTTACTTTAAATATGTATCAAAACCTCTGTTGAGGCAGAGTTGATTATTGAATAGAAAAGTTGTGTTTGTGTTTGAGTTCTTCGTGTTACCTTTACTTTTCTCTATTACCATAAAACCGAGTACTTGAGCTTATCGGGCAAGACAGTATCGGGACCGCCTTGCGTCAATTTCCTTCACCTACGGGACGGTCCTTGATGCTTGGTAACATAATAGACGGCTCTTGCAACTCAAATAGCTAAGCAATCACAGACAGTACACTCTTTGGATTTAAAGAGAGATATTGAACGTTTGGTGAGAGGAATAGGGGTGTCAATGACACCCTTTAACCGTTTATTCTATCCGTATTATATTCGATAAGGCGGGTATCGGTAAGAATTTTATTTTCCCATTAACTTGTTGGGTATGGGTATGGGTAAGAATTTTTTTTCGTTAACTAAACGGATATGAGTACGGGTACGGATAAAGGCTATTTCGTACCCTTTGGGTAACATGTAATTATATAAAATAAAATTATATATTGATATATAAATATATATATTCAATTATTTCCTTTTCCATCACTGTATTCATACTGAACCTGATAATAAAATTTTCTTCCTTCTTCGTTTTATTTTGACTTTTAAGTTTTAAATTTTGAGTTATTAAAGTTTTAAAAATAGAGGCATGGTGGAGGCATGAAAAATGGAGGCATTGGAACCCTCCTCATTATATATATATGCTATTATATCTACTATTTGAATACGGATAATTGATCATATCTGTATCCATATCCACACGGATATTCAGATATCAGATATCAGATATCCATATCTAATTTTTCAAATACATATCAATTAAATACGTATTGGATATCATCCATACCGTTTTCACCCCTAGATTATACTGTTCAAATTTGATGTTTTTAGATTTATCTAATTAGTTTCTAGCAAGGACATATGAATATTAGATAGTAGGTGTATGGATGTAATTTTGAGAATTTGATACCAAGTGTTGGTTTCTTGTTCTCTAACTAGTGGTTTCAATAAAAAAATCGGTGTTGCAAGGCTTTCCTTTTCTTTTTCTGTAAATTTGACAGCCACTGTCAAATTCCTTTAAAAAAAAAAATAATAAAAAAAACAAAAAAAAAACGGTGGGGGCCGGTTTGACCTTAACCAATTTTCATACCGACACCTATCAAAATTTAATTATATTGGTGAGAATATGATTTCAAGAAAATAAAACCAATATAATTAAATTATGAATACAATTATAGAACTACAAGTTTTATATCTGATCTGAATCATACACCCAAAGCTATAATGCAGTGTATGCTTTAATCTACCTACCGATTCAAATCCAGACTTCATCTGATCGATATAAATACTCGATGTCTATTAATATGATAAAAATCAATACATATTTACAATAACTAGTTGTCTTAAACTCAACTGTAGGATGATAAAATTTTATTATTTTTATTTATTTTCTTCCTTCTCTTGCTAATATATATTAAATAATACATTTTTAATAAAAGATTGCTTCATCTCTAACAGTACTAATACATCTTCCTTGTAAATGTTTCGTCAATGCAATAATGCTTTCAATTTAAATAAATTGAAACTTAATTTGTGACACTGTTCAGCCATACAAATTAATGTTTAAGAACGCAAGCACGTTCAAGCATCATTCATGGAGGGGATAACTCAAGCCAACAGGGAGGAAATATCATGAGATAATTAAACTAAAGTCAAAGAGATAAAATTTATAATAATTCAATAACTTTATTATAATATTTTTTTGAGATGTTATATAGCTATATTTTACCTCCAAAAGCTACCTAATAATTTTGAAAAAAAAAATGGAAGAGACAACTAGAGTGGAAAAAACGTGCCGTACGTGCGGTGTCGTGACTAACACGCTGTGACTTAGGTCTCATGCCGTGCCGTACCGTGACCAAGTTAATTTTTCACGTGCCGTACCGTGCCGTACCGTGCCGTACCGTGCCGTACCGTGCCGTACCGTGCCGTACCGTGCCGTACCGTGCCGTACCGTGCCGTGACCAAAATGTCAAGGGTTGGTTACGGCACGCAAATGGTCACGCCACGTGAGTCATGCCGTGCCTAAACGTGCCGTGACCATACGTGACTCGCGTGACTCGCGTGATCATTTAATCATAATTTAAGTTAGTTTATTCAAGATTCACCATTAAATCAATATCTAATGGTCCTAATTACACGTGACTCGCGTGACTACGCTTCGTGACTAAATCTTTCACGTGCAGTGCTGTGCCAAAGTTTTAAAAGATGAACACGGCACGCAAATGGTCACGGCACGGGACACACGAGTCACGGCACGTAACTGACACGCGTGCCGTAACTGTGCCGTTCCGTGACGGAGCCGGCTCCGCCGTGCCATTTTTCCCACTCTAGAGATAGCCATATTTAAAATAAAGAAATATATAGATAGATAGAGAGAGAGCCTCTGCCAGGTTTAAAAGAGAGAGAGAGAGAGGGTTAAAAGTAAATTTGAGAACAAGAGAAGAGCTACAAAGTAAAACTGGGTGGAAAAAAAATTAAGTCAGAGAAAAAAAGAATTCCAACAATTTTAAAAAGATAGTTATGATTTGAAAAATAAATTGCTCCGAATTAAAAATAAAAAACAGATGAACTCTAACATAGAAAATTTTGTTATGAGCATTTTCTCAAAATTTTCTCTCGAGACGATGCTTTTCGAACAGGACCTAGCTAGGTAAATGCGCGTGTTACTTGGAATTTAGATCCTCTCCGGTACCGTAATAGAGAATCTTTACGGTTATTGGATCTGGACCGTTGTGTTTAACTTGGCACGACTCTCAAAGCTCAATAATACTGCCCCTGCACTAATCAGAATCCCAAAGTGACTGGGATTTAATCTCAAACCGTAAAGTGAAAGGAATCTTTTACAATATTGGGCGGATACTTGTCCTGTTACTTGACTACTTAGGCATGTTCATTGAACCTGGACGAGAAATACCAGAAGACACAGAATCTTGCTACCTTTAAACGTTCTAGTGGGATCACAATTGAGAAATGATGCCAGCTGCCAACGTTGAAGCCGAACACTTTTTCTTGGGAAGATCCAATGGGCTGTAGACAGATTGCCAATAAAGTAACACCCGATAATTACATAGACTTTAGTCAGTGCAGCACCACAAGCCTTCTTAAATAACATCTTTAAAAATACTGGAGTATACCGAGCTTTATAATTAAAAAAAAATCAATTTCATGTATATCACTGAAAAATTATGAAATTACGTGTTTATTCTTCTAAATTCTAATAATCCACATATTTATCCAATATAATTTAAATATATATGAAATATGTCCAAAATTCAAATTAATTATGGTTAAAATTCTAAAATGTACAATTAATCAAGAATTAATTAAAACTAATCTCATTTACCATGTACATTCTCTCTTTCATCTAGACACTCTTAGTACCTCTCTCTCTCTCTCTCTCTTCATTATATATGTGTATATGTTGAAATTAATGTTTTAGTTTGGGAAATAGTAAAATAATTAAATGGGTCAATTAGTCAAATGCTTAGATGAATGTATTTGGAATTTCTAGATAGATTAATTGTTTATGTTTTCAAGGATCATGTTGGGGAGTGCAATTCATGCACTTGGTATTTGTGTTATGTTTAATTATATTTATGTTCTTGGATTTGTAAAAGGTCACCATATGACCTATAAATAGGAGGTATGCCATTTGTAAGAGTATCTCAACATAATAGAAAAAATTTCTGCATAAGAGTTCATCTCGTTTCTTTTTCTCTCTTCCACTAAAATACTAAATAAAATAACACAGACCTTGAATATGCCAACATAAGTGGTATCAGAGTGGAGGTTGTGTGAGAATTTAAGTGAGGTTTCTCTATAGACGTGTGATAAAAAAGAAGAAGTTGAGAGCGCGAATGGCTATGCAAGGTGGTGCATGGGGGCCGCAAGGTGCGCAACTTTTCTTCGATGGCGAGAATTATGACTATTGGAGTATAAAGATGAAAACCCTCTTCATCTCACAAGATTTATGGGAGAGAGTGGAAGAAGGTTGTGAAGAAAAAAAAAGATGAGAAGGGAAAAGAAAGGTTGAGACGTCGGATGAGAAAAAGGAGAATAAGAAGAAAGATACGAAAGCTCTCTATTTGATTCAACAATCCATCACCGACAAAATTTTTTCAAGAATAATCGGCGCAACAAGTTCGAAAGAAGCATGCCAGATTTTGCAAAATGAGTTTCAAGGTACTGAAAAGCTTAGAGCCGTAAAACTTTTAACTCTTAAGAGAGATTTTCAGAATTTACAAATGAAGGAGAAAAAGACTTCAAAAGAGTATTTTTCTAAGGTGATTGAGTTGGTGAATCAAATTAAAAAGTTGGGTGAAAATTTAATCGATAAATCAGTTTGTGAGAAAATTTTAATTAGCCTCACTCCCAAGTATAATTATATTGCGGCCATTATTGAAGAAACCAAAGATCTGTCTACTCTTAGTGTACAAGACCTAATGGGTTCTCTTGAAATACATGAGCAAAGGTTAAATAGACCTAGTGACTCTTCTCTAGAAAGTGCGTTTCAATAAAAGGTTAATTTAAAAGAGTCATCTAACCAAAATGTGACCAAAGATGATACGTTCCATGGTGGTAGAAGTGGAGAAACTCGAACTTGCAATTTTTGTAAGAAACCGGGTCATATAGAAAATAATTGTTGGAATAAGGGAAAGTCTCAATGTTACCATTGCAAGAAATTTGGCCATGTTGAGAAGAATTGTAGGTTGAAAATAAAGAGAATGCAAATTATACGGAGGAGAAAAACAGTGATAAAGAACTTGAATATATGCAAATCATTCACGTATCACAACCATATTTAAATCACACACACACACACGCACGGACGCGCGCGCACACACACACACACACACACACACACACACTTCTGTAGTTATCTTTCAAGTTTTCTGTTAAACCATTTATTTGCCAATCCAATGGGAAATCCATCCAACATTGGAAGACCGCCAACTCGCTGGGAAATCCAACCAACAACGAGAGACTTTCTCACTAGACGGGGAATCCACCCTATGCTAGATATTGGCTGTCGCACTAGACGGGGAATCCACCCTACGCTAGATCTTGACCCGTGATGGGAAATCCAACCAACGCCACGTTAACGAGGGGTCACTAGTGGAAAAACACAAATCAGGATCGGTTATATTCGCACATCAGGATCGGACCTACAGCCGATCCTGTTCCAGCCGATACAAATAGTCAATCTAAACTGTATCGGTTAAAGAACCGATCCAGATACCAACCATCTGGATCGGTTATTTATTAATAACCGATCCTAATACTAACCATCTGGATCGGTTATTTATTAATAACCGATCCTAATTCTAACTATCAAGATCGGTTATTTATTAATAACCGATCCTAATTCTAACTATCAAGATCGGTTATTTATTAATAACCGATCCTAATTCTAACTATCAAGATCGGTCGTTAAATTTTAGCCGATCCTAATTCTAACTTTCAAGAACGGACAATTATTCAATCGATCCTGTTGTTGACTTACAAGATCGGTTAATTAAAATATCCGACCCTAATTATTATTTTTCTTTTCTTTTTTGCGGAACCAATATTTTGTGAATCTAGATATAATGCACTATTGATATTTATGTATTGATATCTATATAGTCTATTTAAATCCAAGAAATTTAATATTATATATCAGAATAAAAAGAAAGAGGTCAGGATGACCCATTTCATTTACCATTAAAGTAATACATGACTAATTCTTACTAATGACACAAGCCAAGTAAATACTAATTCTTAAACCAACTAAAAACCCAGTCTATACTACTAACTGAACTCTGAGACTTCAATGTGACTTCATTTTTCAATCTGCCTCCAGCACAAAAACAAGCACCACAAGTTTTAACTCCACAAGAACCACAAGTTGAAGGCAAAGTATCAACCTGCAAAAACAAAAGGGAATAATAATGAACCAAATAAAATGAAAGTTGAACAGGAATCAACCACAAGATAACATACTTTGATGTCTGCTTTGTAAAGATGTGCATGATACAATCTGTCTTGTACCAGTGTAGACCATTTTGTTTAACCTTGGTTGTACAAAAAATAAGAAGTGAAACAATATTGAAAATGGAAGGATGAAAATTAGCAAACCCGTTGATTAGGAATAGTAGAGAGAAGCTGTTCCATGGGAAGCAAAGGGGCAGTCGTCTCAGCAATTACTTCCACCACTTTGCAATATGATAACTTACTGTTCTTTGCCATGCATGCCATGAGTTCTGCTACCTGATCAAAAAATATTACCATCATAGCCTTGTTAAATACACTGCTATCAGATTAGAGAGAAGAATCAACAACTTCAAGTAAGCAAAAGTAAATTATGGGTTTTTATAGTTGCCACTGGAAATGAGTTCTTCTTCTGCTTTTCGTTTCCAACTCAACACTCCCCAAAACAAGCTTTAAGCCCGATTAAAAAAAGAAGAAGAATCAAAAGTAGCTTAAGTTAGGCCCATTCACAAGATTACTGCTAATTCAAAATGAAACGTCAATTTTTAGTGTGTCCCTTTGAAAAATAACTCACTTCAGAAGGGCAGCAGGAAACCCGATTTTGCCTGTTCCCAAAGATGTCAACAGAATGAAGTGATCTACTTTTAAATTTGTAGCTGGCAAACAAAAATACTAATTTTTAATGGAATAAGAACAAAATGTTTTTTTTGCAAAATAAGCACCTATTGTTAGAGAGATCTCTATTTCAATTCAAAATGGGAATTCTTCTTGTAACAACTGCAGGTGCTGCTTAATTTTATTCCTATTGCCAAGGTTCGATAGTAAATGTTTCTTGCAAGAACAAGAAAAGCAGAAAAAAATTGACTGACTGAGATTGTTTTACTTCTGTTGAAAGGAAAGAGTAAGGGCTGTGTGAGAAATAATGTATACTGAAACTAATATTTAATGGGAAAGTAGGATTTTTTACCTTCTTGTATAAGGTTAGAGGTGGCCTTATAGTCAATTCGGTATGGCCCAGTTATATCAAACACCTCTTTTTCACTAGCTCCAATGCAACATATAACAATAGAGGCATTGGCAATGGCAGCTTTTATGGTAATGAGGTTATAGCTGACAAAGAACAACATATAACAATAGAGGCATTGGCAATGGCAGCCTTGAAGTAATGACACTCAGACCTTTACAAGTAGCACATCTTCGTTTCTTAGATAAAGAAGGCTTGCCGTCACCACTCGATTGGTGCGACATGACTGCACAAATATCAAAGGTTCGTAAGCTTTGTGAATATTGATCTTAGTGTATAAAATATATATAGGTCATGCTTTTTCTTTGAACAAACATAATTCTAAAATTAATTACATTGCACAAACCTGTCAAAGATAGATATAACTCTTGAACCAAAAGAATACCTGAATAGATTGCTTAGCCATTTAAGAATATATTTAATTTATATAGGAGTAATGAGGATTTTCTAAAAATAAAGATTAAATTTTGATTTAGTCCCCTTTACCTAATTTAGCCTAAATCATGATGTGCAATTGAACATAAGACAAGTCATTAAAAACCAAAAAGAAAGCAGTAATTGAAATTCACAATTCAATAATAATAATAGAACTACCTTTGCAAACTTGAATCCCATCAAAGATGTTGCCTAAGATACCAGGTCCTAGTTCCACTGAAAGAGGTTATAGCTGACAAAGAACAACAAACGAAAAAGAATTATCATTATAAATATCGACAATAAAGTAACGAATTGAAAGTTTCAACAATACTTGGTTACGTATTACTTCAAAAGTTTTCAAACTACCCCTCATAAAGTTTTGAAACCACCAATTCCATCTACAAACACCACTGGCATTTCTAGCTTATATGTTAATGCTATATCACATAGTAGTTTTTTTTTTTTTTTTTAATCAGCATGGACGAGTTTTTTTTATAAATATGCCTATATGTTAATGCTATATCTTATCAGCAATAGTTGACACCAGTACATAGGCATTTCTAGCTTATGAAATTGGTTTGAGGATAGAGAATGCTTTTCCTACACTAATCATATAAAGTACAGATTGCAACTTGCTTGCAATGGTTTGAATGAAAACAGTGACAACTAATTGGTTCAAGAGGAGGCATTTGAACCCTCCTCTTGGTTCAAATAACCCTAACTAGACATTTAAAATGTCAGTAAATTACATGCTGCGCATTACCATGCATCATCTTTAACAAGTTCAGGAACTGGCTTGTCTCCTACGGCATTACTTAATCACAATTGTAAGCAAGCAAACAAAGATATTTATCCATGTAGACACTAGACAGTATTAAACAAAATGCTTGCAATGATCTAACTTCAAAATCTTCAACATAAAGAGTATTACAGAGACTATGAACGAGAACAAAGTTCATCTTTGCCATTTGCGATTTGAATTTTTGTATTTTGAACTTTAAAACCAAAGTGAATGGAAGCATGAGCCATTTTTCTGAGAGTTCTTTTCAGAATAATGAATCTTAAAAAATCAAACTAAATAACATAAGATTGTGCAAAATTTAAAATAGTAAGTCACTATAACAATTTTCTCAAAACAATTAGGTCAAGTGAAATGGCACGAAGGCCACATATCACGGCATCAGCCGTAAGCCACAAGGCAAACAATACCAAAGAACAAAAAGGAAAGGTTTACCCGTTAAGAGAGTCGGCACCAAAGCACAGCAAAATCACAGCGCAACAGCCAAATCACAGCACAACAGCAAAATCGCAGCACCACAAGAATAGAGAGTAAAATCGCAGCACCACTCTCGGGTTCTGGTAAACCCGCAGCACCAAGAGAATAGAGGTAAAAATCGCAGCACCAAACCACAACAGAAAACCACCAGTGAACCCGAAATCCCAACCAAGCACAATCAAAATCGCAGCACAGTAAAATCGCAGCACCAACCCGTACTGGACCAATCAAGCACCAACCAGCACACCCAAAATCGCAGCACAGTAAAATCGCACACCTCACTGACCTTACCACTATCCTATTTAAATTGTTTTGAGAAATGCAAGCGCCTTTCCACTATCCTATTTTCAGATGAAGCAACGGAGCTAACGAAGGTTGGTAACAGATCAACAAACCTAGGGTTAGCGGGAGAGGGCGGCTGACTTCGGAAGGGAGCGTCGGGAGTGGCCGGCTGGCTTCGGAAGAGGTTGCAGGAGTAGACACACTACGAAAGCCTAGGGCGTGAGTGGACTAGGTGCCGATTCCTCCATTCACACCTCTGGCCAAAGGGAGAAGAGGGGAAGATCTCCGATTATCAGTAAATCCTCGATCGGAAGAGAGAAGAGGGGAAGATCTCTCTCCAACGAGAGGAGACGATCTCAGATCGAAAGAGGGAAAGAGGGAAAAAAGGAAAAATTTCAGCGAAATATTAGAAAGAGGAGAAGTGGGGAAAACTTTTAGAATTGTGCGCGAAATGGTGAGAGGGACTAGGTTGCGAAATTATGATACCAGTCGTATCGTCAGGATCGGTTATATAAATAACCGTTATTAATATAACCATGTCAAGAACAGTTGTTTATAAACAACCGTTTCTGATATGTCTGGACAATCAGGATCGGTTGTTTATAAACAACCGATCCTGATAAGTCACTATCAGGAACGGTTGATTATAAACGACCGTTCCTGATATGTTCTGGACTATCAAGAACGGTTGTTTATAAACAGCCGATCCTGATACCTACTATTAAGAATGGTTTTTAAATTTGTCCGATCCAGATATATATCAGTATCGCTTTTATACTATGTCCGATCCTGATATGCCGATACTAAATGTACATTTTCCACTAGTGGGTCTAGTCGAACCCAGACCTAATGTATACATTCCAAGGTATGTTCAACACACGTTGGCCCTTTTTCTTTAACTTATCCGTTACCTTCCATGTTCATTTCATTTAACACTACACAAAGTCATGCTCAACACATCCTACTTACAAGTCTCATGATCGATATGAATAATCCTATTGTATTTCTAAACAAGCCAAAGGGATCGTTCGATTCAACATGCACAATTTCAAAAATAAATAAATAAAATGCACACAAAATGGTAAGTAACAATTTGACAATGTCCAGGAAACCCGTGCCTGTTGTTGTGGGGTAGTTTACTCCTGCCTCTATATTACTCCTTACTTCAGAACTCGGACCTAGACCATGTAACACGGTTTCTAAATTAATATTTATACATGTTTTTATATAGACATGTCTGTTGCTAAACTAATTTTTATTAAGTACAAAATACGAATATCATTGATACGATTTAAACAGAAATATATTTGTTAATTGACAATTATAATGGAAATGGTATTTCATGAGGAATAGGATTAAATTATTGATAAGTTTTTATAATATAATTCTTTGTAATAAAAATAACTTTAGGGTTATCGGTGAATAAATTTCTAGAGTTATCGGTGAAAAATTACCATTTAATAAAATAATAAAAGAAATTTTCATTATTCCTTACCGATTGTATACTAATACCACACGACCATAACATATCATTGTATAGGTGTTATGATAGAATTTTAGATGGTAGACAGTACACTTCAATGTATAGGTGTTACGGCTCAAGTTATTTCCAATCATGAGCAGATGTAGATGCCTATGTAATACTGTTGTTGATTTATGATAATGCCTAAGGGCTTCAGACCAAAAAAAAAAAATAACATATGTTATGACAAAGATTCATATAAAAAAAATTGATGAATAGACATATTCTGATTTGTAGAACTTACTCAATTTATATTGCCGATCGGAACTTATCAAGTATCCAAAAGTTTGCTTAAATTAAATTGATAAAAATAGAATAATTGATCTTTATGAAATAAAGTAAGTTTCTTGAAATTCATTAATGAATCCATTGATTTCTACAAACGTAAATTCGTATTATAATATTGCCAAAGAAATATTTGAAAATCAATTAGATTTTTATTCAATAATTACTTTAACTAATTGAACAAGCATATAAAATTTCAGAAATCTAACGATAAGTCAAACATATATAATTTTCAGAAATCTTATCAACGAAATCAATTTAAAAGTTTATTTAATCTACTTACTAATTAACCACAAATAAATATAAATTTGAGATACCTTTATTATATTCAGAATTTGATATTGGCTATGGTGCGGCTTGGGTCCTCCTATTGTGGTTATGAATGAAAGAGGGAATTAAAATATTGGTTTCCTTTTGTAATTGATGTGAAGAAGGCAGAGAGAGAGACAGATGGGTTAATTTAATTATAGGAGCAGTTGCTACTTAAGGGGAAAAGACGCTAAATGTAAGGTAGTTATTTTGGGAAGTTATGGTTCTAATTTGAGTAATTAACCATATTTATATTGTGGGCTGCTGAAACTAGTATGTTAAATTGGACCTTGTGTGTTTGGTTAACTTATAATTATATATTATTTAAATACTGATATGCATCGGGACATATTGGTTTTTATTCGGTATTTTAATTTGGGTAATAAAATATAATAGAAAGACAAATATATATATATATATATATATATATATATATATATATATAGATGCTTTGCAAAGTAAACAGCCCTCTTTACTTCGGGCCACTTTTTCAATTTGCAAAACTCAAACAACCGATCCGAACCGTTCAACATGTTCTAAATATTGAAATGTGCTTGGAGACCAAATTTTACATTTTTTGGAATTTTTTTACTATTTATTAAGCCACTTTGAAAATCGTTAATCCAACGGTAAACAGTAAAATTTTCTGGACCACCGGATCAGACTTTTTCAAATTGGCTTAATAAATAGTAAAAAAATTCCAAAAAATGTAAAATTTGGTCGCCAAGCACATTTCAATATTTAGAATATGTTGAACGGTTCGGATCGGTTGTTTGAGTTTTGCAAATTGAAAAAGTGGCCCGAAGTAAAGAGGGTTGTTTACTTTGCAAAGCACCATAGCCTTACTCTATATATATATATATATATATATATATATATATATATATATATATATATATATATATATATATGTCGTACCTTAATTTAGTATTTTTATTACGAGGCGTTACATAATTGATTATATTTTTAAAATGAAATTTTCAATTAGATCGTACACACCTAAAATTACATGGCGTTACAATACTCCAAACTCTCATCTAGGTTTCTCTTCCTCCTCCGACACAAGCTCCCTTCTAAGATTAAAGTTTCTTTCTCTTCGTATTTCATAACCGATAGTGATTTGATTGATGTTGGAGAAGCGGAAGGCACAAACGTTAAAGAGAGTGGGGAAATGAGGAGAGGTTCCACGCTAAAGAGGACGGAGAGATGAGGAGACATTTTAGCACAAAAGGGGTAAGAGCCACACTAAAAGAATGAGAGAGCGATTTTGTGCACAAGGAGAAGGAAAAAGGGACTAAATAAGTGATTAATTATATTTTATATAATATTAAATATGTTTTTGATAAATTGAGTAAATATGTGACTTATTAGAATTTAGAATGGTAAATACGTAAATATAGAATTTGAGATGGTAAATACATAATTTCATAGTTTTTTTAGGAATATAATATATAAAATTAAAAAAACATAGAAATTCTTGTTTTCTTAAAACGCTGATGCTTCTGTCAGTATTATTTTTTTTTGTTTTTTGTCATTTTATTTTTCTCAAAACATATATAATAAGTGGATTTGATTCTAATATCAAATATCGTACAACAATTCAATATCGACATACAACATAATATTAAATAACATAAATAAAAATCTAGCATATATCAAAAATATCAAACATAACATCAAACATTGTATCAAATACTAGATAATATCAAACTTCGTACCAAATACCAAAAACATCAAACATCGTACCAAATAACATATAACATCAAACATGGTACCAAATAACATAAAAAAAATCTAAACTTAAACATAAACCTATATTTGATCATCCGAGTTGTCGCTATCGTCATCCTCCCCCTCATCCCCGACGTCATTCTGGATATCGGGCATCGATATATGGCGCGAGCTCAAACCTCCCTGTAAAGATATAACAAAAGTTGAGCCCAAAACCTTACTTCATTGACTATTTAAAAACTTTTAAGCACTTAAAACCCAAAATACCTTAAATTCAATCTAAAATCCTAATTCCTTGACCATTTAAGCATTTTTAACCATTTGGACCTAAATACCTTAAATTCAACCCAAAGAGGGAGTATCGGGGAGGGTCAGAAACCAACCGAAGGTGAGAGTGGACGGGCGGCAAGAAACAATGGCCAAAGGTGAACAACACCTTAATTTTAAATACTAAACCCTAGCAATAAGGGAAAGAGCGAGAGAGAGAGAGAGAGTTGTCTTGACTGAGGGAGACGATCAATGCGACAGCAATCGCGGAGGAGAGAGCGACAACGGTACCAGATTGGGGAGAGCAAAAGAGAGGAGAGCAACACGATAGCGGTCACAGAGGAGAGGGATGGCGCAGAAGGAATTTGTAGCTGGCGCGGTTTTTTTTTTTTACCAGAACTTACAGTAACCAGTGCTATCGCCGGTCGTTGAAAATATTAATCACCTGACTTTTAATTAATTTTATTTTTGAAAAATATCTTCAGTGACCAACGACGGCATCAGTCTCTGATATCGGTCACTGATGTCCCATACAGTCAATCAGTGTTTCAGTCAAAATGCAATGATATCTTGTCGGTTCTACTGCCGCCTAAATAACTTTGAGCACTTTTAAAATATCCAAGTTGCAAACTCTAAACAGAAAACTTGAGCGGTTCATATCTCAGAATTTTAAATAATTTAAAGTAAACAGAGTCTTGCCGAACTTTTGAAAATCGAAATCGGGCATATTCAGTTTGTTTTTAGATTATGTTGGATTAGGTTGACTTATCTTGACAGATGATGCAGAGTTGCGTTAGCCAAACTTATAATTATTAATTATGTCTCAAGTCTCAAGTCTCAACCAAGTTTCACCTGAGAAATTATTTGACTAAACATCGAGAAGCGAAACTATTTTAATATAACACTACTTACTAGCTAGGACCACAATATCCCTAATTAATTAACTGATGAAAGTGGATTCAAAACGCTTCCCAAAAAAATAATATATAAAATGACCAGAAGCTGATCAATTGTCACATAATATATTATAGATTTCATAATTGCTTTCATGTTGCTAGCATTCCTAAAAAGGCAACCGGATCGCTGATATACTCTCGTTAAGAGTAATTTATTTAATTTTGTCTCCAATGTTTAAAAAAAGCTCCGACCAGTTCATCATCTTTTCAAAGAATAAATAAAATTGGCTGCTCATTAATGGTGATTGCTGAACGGGCTGCAATGCAAAGAAACGCATTCCTAAAGTAAATATATACTTTAGATGAAAAACAAGCATTTTAAAATATAAAATGCAAGAGCCAATTATTTCATTTCACTGCATATATATTTAGTACATGGCAATAGATTTCAGAACCATAACGCTCTCCATACTAATTTCTACCATAGGACCAAAAAAAAGCAAATTAAAAAAATGAAAATAAAATAAGCTACAGCATCATCTCTTGCCCAATTTGGTTAACATATAGGAACCAAATTAATGAAGTGATAACTGGGGAGAACTCCAACCATCATGCCTCCACAAAATCTACTCTCTCCTCTTCTTCTCTAACGCCATGGCTGTTTCGGCATCCTTCTCAGAACAAAGGCCTGGTTGTAGCGCGGCTAGAATCCATGGGGGGGGGCAACTTTAGATGCTTTAAAAGAGACTCGTAGGCGGTACACGGTAGCCAGTATATATGTCTTTTTGTGGGACAGGTTCGGTGAACCTAGACACGTTTTGGATACCACGAATCTTCCTTTAATTGAGTGGTCACAGACTCACAAAGCCAAATTAAAGTTGGAGCCTTCCACTTTGAGTTTGTCTCGTCTAAGTCAGATTCAGGTTATTTAATTGATGAAGCACAGGTAGTCAGTGCTAATATCACCATCCGTTTTGCTAGATGGAACTGGTTTAAATCGTGCCAGCCTACCAGGTGCAAGAAAGTTAAAGTTTGAAACTTTAGAAATTTTTAATAATAATAAGATTAGAGAGTAGTTAGAGATCAGTATTAATTAATTGTAAGATGACAGAGAAGTATGGCATCTTTGAATATTGGAAATTTGGAACTTGTCCCTTCAAAAAGAATCGTATATCAACGAAAGATAAAATAAAGTTGATGGAAGTAATACACCTGGCACATTAACTGATGAAATTGTATTGCCATATACATAGCAATTTGAAGATTCATGGGTTAAAGATTAACTATTCAATTTTATATTTTATATTTTTATTAGCACATAATATGTTATCAAAATGTTCAAATTGCATCAAATTAAATATGTAATCTATCTATTTAGAGAGGAGGGCTCAAATGCCCAATTGCTTCATGCTCCAATCGTACTCTAACATTTTTATCTTCAATTTCAAAGTTCAAACAGACGATCCGAACCGCTCAACTTGATATCCATGTTAAAGTATGATTGAAGACCAAATTTTATATTTTTTGAAAATCTTTTACTATTTTTTTAGATAGATACAAAATCACTGTTTTTCAGAAAATTGTGGACCATCTAAAAACAATGATTTTGTACCTATCTTAAAAAATAGTAAAAAAGTTTGAAAAAATATAAAATTTGGTCTCCAATCATATTTTAACGTGGATATCACGTTGAGCGGTTCAAATCGTTTGTTTGAACTTTGAAATTGAAGATAAAGATATTGGGATACGATTAGGATATGAAGCAATGGGGCATTTGAGCCCTCCTCCTATTTAGAACTTACATATAGTTCAATTTTCTGGATTAATTTGATAATAATTTTAACTTATAAAAAAAGTAATATTGTCAACATACTTTCCTATTCGTAGTGAAGTACGTACTGGTTTTCTTAATACAAAAACTCGTTGTATGGGCACACGAAAAGAGCATGAGGGATATCGGAGGAAGAGAGTTTACAAAATGACAAATAAAGAGAAATTATAAGACTTGAAAATGAACAATTATTATTGCCCGTTAGTTACCACAGAGGGTTTTTTTTTTTTTAATTTTTGAGAGAAAAAATACCCATGTACAGATCACCAGTCAATGTTGAAACTTTAATTTAAAAACACAAATTTCAATTCAATAATTTGTTTAAAATCTCTTTTTGTAATATTGACAAACTTGAGAGTTAAAATAAAAATCTCATATCAAGTTAATTTGAATTCCGTTACATTTTCTGAACGGTTATAAAAAAATCATTAAGCCCCAAAAGACACCTTTCATCTCTCATTAATCGTTCCCTTTAAAATCTCCTAATTTGGCACATTTTAAGTTTCTCTGTCTATAATCTTTTATTCTCTGATGTATTAAAAATAAAAGCACTCAAAAGGGAAGGCAGCAGCACAGTTGGTTAGAAAAAAATTCTAGAACCGTTGATTATCCAAAAAATCAGATTTTAATTCACGACTTCGCAGCCTCTATAAACGTTTAAAAAAAAAGTATCATCCCCCTTCCATCCATTCCCGTAAAATCCCCGTAACTGTTCGGTTCACCTTTTAACGGTCCATCCCCACCTCCGACAGAGAGGTCCCCTTCTCTTCTTTCTCTCTCGAAACTTCATCTCTTCCGCCTCCTCTCCTCGCTGCAATACTCTCCTCTCACTCGAACCTCCATTCGTCTTCGGATCATAGCCCCTTCTTCCCTTTCCACTCCACCTCCATTCCGGACCAGATCCCAACCCTTTTACTCCCGACCATGAACAAAAAAGAAGAAGAAAGTAAACCAAAACATATCGATTCTCCGATCAAGCTCTCAAGATCATTGTCAAAGCTTCATCATATGCCGCTCAAGGTCTCTCTCTCTCTCTCTCTCTCTCTCTCTCAACTCATCTACATCAAAGTAGTGTATCAGCCTGTTTATAAATAGGACTAAAGCTTTTCAATTCAGATTTCGGATTTTCAGATTTTGCTATTGTTTTCATAACACTTGAATTAGGCTTAGAGTATGCATCATTATAAAAAGGACCAAAGCTTACAGAAAATGGATTGGTACTACTACTTATTTGCAAATTATTGATACTTCTGTATATTGATAGATAGCTTAACAACTTCAAATCATTGATACTTTTGTAGCCTAATTGTGATTCCTTGATTTCTTGAATAGGGTTTAGAATGAGTTGAGACTAAAATTGGGGTTCAGTTGATCATGTGTTTGTGCGGATTTGAAGATGGGCCTGTTGTTGGAAAATTGTAGAAAGCATATGATTCACTTGGAGCATTTTCATAGAAAAGAGGTAGAATAATCCGCTAGAAATTCAAATTCATTGTTTTTTATCAATTGCCTTTGTTTATTAAGGCCTTAGCCATTGTTTTTGCAGATTGTGGAGGAGAAGATAGAAAGATACACACCCAGGCTGAAGCAACTACTTCGAGGTAAATTTTTGCTAAAAATGATTTGTTAGAACTTATTTAAATGGTTAACAGATAGTAGCTTAACCTAAGAAAAATCCTGAAGCGTATCATACACCAATTAAGGTAGATTGATTTGTTTTTTTGTTAACAAACTTTTGTGATATTTGAATGGTTAATTATTTGGAGAGATAGTGGCTCAGTTCAATTTTGAATTCAATTTAAATTGCATAGAGCCATGGACAGATATGGATATCAATTAGGATGGATTCAAAACCAAGATAGAAGAAACTAACAAAAATATCTACTTTAATCTTGCATTAACCTAACCTAGACATGCCTGATACCAGCATCCAATACAATGCCAGGTCCAGTTTTGAATCCGATTGCACTAGGCCGTTTGGCTACTTCTATCTTCTATTTTGACTATAAAAAAATATTAGCAACAAATTAAGAAATATTTTAAATCTTCTCATAATTTTTTTATTGTACTATTGCAAGGTGTTGAAACATTGGCTCAAGTCTTTGATACAAAACTTTATAAATAAATTCTAAATTTTCTGTTCTCTAAAAAGGAGGATGAACCTGCCAAGCAGTGATTCTTCATGAAACAATATTGCATCCACAGTGCAGGAGTCAACTCGATTGATGCTGGATTTATTGTTTCAACTGGAGATGATGCAGATGGAGAAGTTAGATTCTTAGTTGAAGATGTCAGATCAATAGATTTATGTAAGAAATTTTCTTTTTTATTATTTATCATTCAAGTTCAGTAATGCAAATCTACTGTATGATTTGTATAATCAAATCTAATGCAGAATTAGTTTGATCGGTTTACAAAATTTAGTATTGAAGTTTACAGAATGATGAGAAAAGATTTACATACACTTTTCAAAATGTGACAATTGGTTGGGGGGATATTTGAGGGATTGGAGGAAACATTAATCTATTAAAAACATAGATTCTGAAGTTTTTTATAGTCAATGGTCCTAAAAAAATAGCCAATATTCTGAAGTTTTTTATATGATATTCTATTAAAAACATTAATCTAGGAATTTGCTAATTTACTGACTGGTAAGGAAGTTAAGAAAAATAATCTATAGGAAGTTTTCTTTAGCAACTTATAAGAAAATAACGAAAGGCATCTTTTGTACTGGTTTGTACTTGCATTAAAAATTACTATTCCAGTAGTAGCCTACTATTAGACGTATTTCATTATGTGAACCAACTAGAGATATTATTACATTATTGAACTTTAGTTTTTCTTTTTCCCTTTTTAGGACCTTTTGATCCAACGAAGAGCATAGGCAAATGGAGGCATGATACAAACATCATCCGAATTATTTTCAATGATAACGATAAGTAGTGTTATGTTGAACTTTTACTTTTCCTAATCGCATAACCAAAGCAAAGAAGAACCATTGCCTCCACTAACATGCAATAAAGTGGAAACAAGGCTCTCGCGCACACACATTAAATTCTTTTATTTTCTGGGACTGGCCCATTTGTTGACTACTCCAGTGCACTTCCTTTCTTTTTCTTTTTTACCGGCGGGCGGCATGGAGGCATATGGTATAGTACAAAAGCCAGTAGGGCTAGGTCTAGGGGTGCGTGACTAATAGCCAGCTAACAAACAAGCTACCTATTAGCTCGGTTATTTATCACATATTCCTTTCCTAGAATAAGAATCCCTTGTGACTGACACCAAGCTGCCTATTATACCATGCGTGCTAACACCTATACTTGACTTACTACTCTACTTGCCGTGTTATGTTTACATTGATATCAACATGTATGAAATGTTATGTTTGATATCAACATGTATGTTATTTATTGGCAATTTATTTGCTTAGTGATAAGAATTATGTCTCATTGTTAGACATAATAGTATGTGTGTTTTGAGATTAGTTATTATGTTTACAGTATTTAGAGTACCACCTTACAAAGTTTTACAGTAAGCTTTACATAATTCAAAACATAAAATTATAGTTTTTGGATGCAGCATATAAAAAAAAGATAAAATTCACAAAAACCATTTAGGTTTACAAAATTCAAAGCTTAAGTTTACAGAGTTATGTGATAAGATTTACAGAAGTCAAAATAATTGAAAGAAGCATCTAGATGCAAAATTTAAAAAAACTAAAATTTTGAATAAAATAAAATTTGAATTTTTTTTACATGTTTACAATATTCAACGAAATTGTCTACAGAATCATGTGATAATGTTTACATAGTTCAAAACAATTAGAAGTAGTATCAAGATGCAAATTTAAAAAAATAAAATAAATTTTTTACATCCTTCCCCTCTTCAAAAAGAATTTTGTCCTCAAAATTCAAATATTAAATTGTAATTACTTTTATACAATAAATATAAGTAATAGATGAAGTGTTACATTCTCCCCTCCTCTAAAAAGAATTTTGTCCTCGAAATTCAAACGTTAAATTGTATTTACTTTTATATATTAAATATAACTAACCGATGAAGTGTTACATTTCCCCCCTTCAAAAAGGAATTTTGTCCTCAAAATTTCAACATAAATTGAAAATACTTTCACTACGCTTCCGTTGCGCCACTCTGGTTAAATTATAAAATTATTACATAAATTATATATACTTCCACTATGTTTCTGCTGCGCTACTCTGAATAAATTATAAATACTTCCACAATGCTTATGTTGCGCAACTATGTTTAAATTATCAATTGTATATTAAAAAAATATTACTTGAAATATCGACAACAACAACAACAAAAAAATTATGAGAATAACTAAATTATTAGGATTTAACCAAAATCAGATGATGTCGGATTAGATATAGATGAACTTGATCGAGATTAAGGGCTTCAAGGTCAATTGTTTTTTTTAATTAATCTACAACAAGTAGTAAGAAATTTTTGTTAATCAATTTGGTTGCCCCTTTGGACCAGCTGTTAGCACGGTCAAGTAAGATTTCAGAAAATCAGGGATCACGAGTGACACTCTTAAAATTCTGATTTTTTTCTAGGAAGAAACTTTGCTTGACATTGTGATATCACAACAGTTCCACTAATGAACTGTACCATAACTTTACTGTAATTATAAAGTAAATTATTGATAAAGGTAATAAAAAAATATTACTACTTAGATTATAAAGGTAAGACTAACGTTTTCTAGCATATTGTAAATTTACTATAACTACACTACTTAGATTCTAAAGACAAGACTTTAACATTTTCTCTCTTAGCGGTTATTTATTGATATGATATGTGCTGGCTCTGATACCAACTTAGTTATTACACCCCGAGACAACTCGCCACGTATTTACACGTAAGGCGTGTGCACATCACATACATTATTAATAATAAATACTCATGTAACATTTTAAAGTCAAACAAAGTCTTTTAAAACCACAAATAGTTCAAGTACATAACATACAATCAACATGAGATCAAGACAAACATGGCAAACAAACAGATAATTGCCTATGTCAGTCAATGTATCCACTTTCAAAGAGAGAATTAAAGTTTAACTAAAAGAAAATAAAAAGATACTTGAGCCGTCTGCTCGTTGACCTCCTGATCTGCATCTCTCCTATTCGTGGTCCCCGTTGGCTTCATCATTTCTTAGAACCCACATAAAAGTGGAACGGGTGAGAGATTGAGTCTCTCAGTACGGGATTCAGTTCCAGTCCCGGAGTTTGTCAACTTGACTTGTTAACACAAACATGATATTGAAATTATATCCTCACATGCAACTTACTAATGCATATTTAAATCACACACACACACACACACACACACACACACACACACACACACTTCTTTAGTTATCTTTCAAGTTTTCCGTTAATCCATTTATTTGCCAATCTAATGGGAAATCTATCCAACATTGGAAGACCGCCAACCCGCTGGGAAATCCATCTAACAACGAGAGACTTTCTCACTAGACGGGGAATCCACTCTACACTAGATATTGGCTGTCTCACTAGACGGGAAATCCACCCTACGCTAGATCTTGACCTGTGACTGGAAATCCAACCAACGCCATGTTATCGAGGGGTCTAGTCGAACCCAGACCCAATGTATACTTTCCAACGTACGTTCCACACACGTTGGCCCCCTTCATTTAACTTATCCGTTACCTTCCGTGTTCATTTCATTTAACACTACACAATATCATGCTCAACACATCCTACTTACAAGTCTCATGATCGATATGAATAATCCTATTGTATTTCTAAACAACCCAAAGGGATCATTCAATTCAACATGTGCAATTCCAAAAATAAATAAATAAATTGGACACAAAATAGTAAGTAACAATTTGACAATGTTCAGAAAACCCATACCTATTGTTGTGGGGTATGGTGTCTCTACGTTTCCCTTTACTTCAGCACTCAAATCTAAACCACGAAATATGGTTTCTAAATTAATATTTATGCATGTTTATGATTAAATATGTTAGTTGGTGAAACAATATTTATTAAGTTTAAGATATGAAAATCATCCGTAATATTCCGAAACATAATCATTACTTTGAAATAAGGCAATTATATTTACTAATTGTTTTTATGAAAAATATAATTATATCATTGGTAAGTGTTTCAAATTAGATTCTTTTCCATAAAAATAATTTTAAGATTATTGATGAATAGACTCTCAGAATCTTCGGTGAAACTTTATAATTAAATATCTAATAAATGAAATTAAAAAGGACTTTTGATAATAGAAATCATTATTTCCACCGATTGCATACTAACACAACACTACCATAACATATATGTTATGACATAGATTCATATGAAAAAGTATCATTACTAATTGTACTCCCATCATTGCAGATCATTAATAGAGATCTTCAATTGTATGATTAGGAAGGTTGCCGATGAGAATTTATCAAGCATCTAAAAGTTTCCTTAAATTAAATTAATATAAATAGAAGAATTGATCTTCATGAAATTAATAAATTAAGTTTCTTGAAATTCATTAGTGAATCCATTGATTTCTACAAACGTAAATTCATATTATAATATTGCCAAACAAATATTTGAAGTCAATTAGATTTTTATTCAATAATTACTTTAACTAATTGAACAAGTATATAAAATTTCAGAAATCTAACGATAAGTCAAACATATATCATTTTCAGAAATCTTATTAACTAAATCAATTTAAAAGTTTATTTAATCTACTTACTAATTAACCACAAATTAAATATAAATTTGAGATACCTTTATTATTTTCAGAACTTGATATTGGCTATGGTGCAGCTTGGGTCCTCCTATTGTGGTTATGAATGAAAGAGGGAATAAAATATTGGTTTCCTTTTGTAATTGATGTGAAGAAGGCAGAGAGAGAGAGAGAGAGAGTACGGACAGATGGGTAATTTAATTACAGGAGTAGTTTTTGAAACGGAGACAGATTCAGCGTATAAAAAAATGTTATAATAGAGGTGGGGGTTTCATGCATAACCGTCTTACAAAGGTGTATTTTTCTTTTTATTTACAGTTTTTATTTTCTTTAATTTTTTGAAATATAAATTAATTTGACAGACTGAGCAAGTAATTGGAAATAAATTTGATCAAGTTAATGATTTAGAAAATCAAACTAAAAATGGCAAGTTTAGTATTTTATTATTATTTTTCTGTTATTTTAATTGTTTTAGAAACTCTTTTTTTTCTGCTACGTATATAGTGATTCAAAATTATGTAAAACAATATTTAAGTATAAATAATAATAATTCAATTATTTTGCGATGTTACATTCTTCCCTCCAATTTTGTCCTCAAAATTCAAACATAAATTATTTACGCTGTAACTTAATTTAGTATTTAAAATAAGTAGCATTACACGTTGCTCTGCTAATAATTTGATTCCAAACTAGAATAGAGAGAGAAAGAGAAAGGAAGGTCCTTTCCTTTTTTTTTGTTTAACGGAGGAAGGCTTATTCCCTAAATAACTCTTAATGCATTGATTTGACAGATTATTCTGTTATCTTGAATTAAGTTTTTTTTAAGTAAAATATTCTCTTGAATTATATGCCTGTGGGAACAAGGACTGGATACACCAAGGACTGAATAAACTGGGAATCCATCTAGAATGACAGAACGAAAGTGTATTTCCCATTAATTCTCTTTCTTCATAATCTTTTATATTTGAACACTTTTTTTTTAAATTACATTATAAGAAGAAAAGAAAAATGATGATGGAGAGAGAAGAGAGAACGGAAAGTACCTGAGAAAGCACATAGTTCATCGCAATCCTTTGATCTGCGACATAGTAAAATATCAAAAAGTTATTGAGCCAGCAGAAAAACTGTCTTTACTGAACCTGGACAGATTTCCAAAATAAATAAGGACAGAGCATCGACCTTTTACATGTGGTATCTATAATTCTATATTCAAAAGTCAAAACTGTGGTTGCATGTGCAAATCATATCTCAATCCTTGTATTTAATGAACTTATGTCGGCCCACTAGAAAAAGCATTTGATATCCCTGTTCTTCCTACCATGTATATTGAGTACCGTGTAATTTATCATTTATATATTACGATATATGAAGATGAGCAACTTTAAGAATTTGTTTATTTATGCACCTGCAACTTATATTTGCCAAATTTAAGAAACGAAATTAATATGCAATTGCGGCGGCTAGCACTACCATCTTTGTTTGAAGTTTGAACCCATGAGGATATTCATATACTGATAGACACACAAAAACTTACTCTTAAGTCACATTATGGAAGTATATACAATGGTTGTAAATTAAATATCCATTAATAGAAGTGCTTGACTGCTTTAGTACTACCAATGCCCGGTTCTTATTTTAGGATAAGTTGACGTATAAAAAAGGATCATGAAGACATTTTACAATTGAGTATATACCTTTGCAAGAGTGATTCTCTTCTTCAATTAATGTAGTATAGAATCATGGTCAGGTGCAGTTTCAGTTGATTCCTTTTAATTTCACGATAAAACAAAAGAAAATATCTTTCAGTCCCATGGTCCTATATATACTATCACCCTAGAGTTACTCTTCAACACAAGGTGGAAAAGAATTACCTTCTTTTACAAGAACTGAAGCGAAGTAGGCTGTCCCCTGGAGTTCCCTTCAGGCACTTCATTAAGGCCTAAACTGTTGTGCGCGGGCCAGTATGAAGTGTTTGGGGGAACTCTTGGTGGCACCCTGCATGTACTAGGTACATAGTCAATGGATGAGTTTGGGGTAGAAATAATTAAGTTGATTGTTCTCTTGAGTTCCCTTCAAGCACTTCACATTGATCACCAACACTGTGAAGTGTTTGGGGAACTATTGATGGCAATCCACAATACTATAGAGATCAATTCCACAAAGAAAATAATCAGTTGGTTGTTCTCTAGAGTTCCCTTCAAGCACTTCACCTTAGCTTGTAGTGCATTCGTGTCAAGGTTGTAGTGAAGTGTTTGGGGGAACTCTGGATAGCACTCAGCAAGACAGCAATTAGGCCCCATAAAGAAACTACAAGTTGGATGTACCCTGGTGTTCCCTTCAAGCACTTCAGTAAAGCCTAAAATCTTGTACGAAGGCTAGATTGAAGTATTTGGGGGTGGGGAATACTAGATGGCATACAAAGGTTGATCACTTGTGTTCCCTTCACTACAGCAGCGGTACTCTTCTCGACCGGCCAAATCGGTCACAGAAGGGTAAAGCACCGGTCGCAGAAGGGTAGTGCCGGTAAAATTAGTCGCAGATGACCCAGTTGCAGTCGCTCCGTCGCTGATGCCCTCCTCACTGATGTCACCGGTCACTGAAAGGTAACATCCCAATTTTTTTTTAAATATGAAATTTTCATTTTACTGGAAATAAAGTGGTATGGCAATATAGATTTTGAAGTATAATTACAAACTTTGTTATCTCAATAATTTGAAATAAATACACAAGAAGTACATAGGAAAATTTTAATTAGGAAACAGATAATTTTAAAGTCCTTCACAAATATTTAATTGTGTCATAATCAGAAATACTAAAATATCATAAGATATTAAGATTCACATTACGATATGGTAAATAAATTATAGATGTTAATTAATTTTATTATACTTGTAAAATATATATTTAGTCTAACATGGGTTTTTATTTTAAAATTTGGTAATATCATGTGAATTGAAAACATAGTATTTAAAGGCCAAGTTATTTCTAATAATATAAGGGGTTTAGTACAAAATAACTAATTATTAGAATAAGGAAAAAAAAAGTTAATTTCTTTTAATAAGACCATTTTGCATGAATATGCACGTGTAACCACATTGACATTCAGTTTAATGCCACCTAGCAACTCCACTCACATGCTCTTTGCTGATTAACTATGTCCTCTAATTTGATCATGGTGGAAATGGCCGATGGGGAGGAAAAAGATAGAAAATTTAGAGTCAATATCGGAAAATAAAAAGGAAACAAAAAGAGGGAGAAATTAGAATGGAATAGAAAGGAGAAATTAAGAGAGAAATGGAAATATAAAAGAGTAGAATGAGGGGAGAAAAAGAGGAGGAAGTAGAGGCGTCGGTAGCTCGACGTGGCTGGGAGGAGAAGACGACAACGTGTTGCTTTGCTTAGTTGATTGCTTGTGTCCATGTGGATGCTCTCGAAGGACTTGATCGACTCGATTCTGATCAGTGAATTGACTTCGAGCCTTATTGTGCCCAACATTAAAAGGTGCGGATTTCGAGTCCTAGATCCTTCTAACTAATTTTATTGTTATTGATTATTTGTGGGTATTATTATTTGCTTGGTACTGCATGTTGTTTGTGTGATGACTGTGATTTGATTGCGGGTAGCTTGTTTATCATTATTGATTGGTTTGATTGATTTCTAGTTAAGTGTAGATAATTACCTGGTTGTTGTTCAAATTTGCATGGCATGATTGTATTTACTTAGAAACTAGTATATGACATAATATGAAGGAATTTGGCCAAAAATGAGTTTAATTTAAATGAACTATTTGCATGATCAGAATTCATCACATTTCGTATGAAACATTCCCATATTTTCTGAAATTAATTAATTGGGGTATAATTTGATTGGAATCATTTGAATAGAACCATGACCTTTAGTGTAAATATACATGGTATTTCTTAGGTTAATTAAATGGTTGCATGAGCATATATTTCTAGAATAATTTTAGAATCTGAAATGCGACATGATTTTGCAAAGAATGGGTTATGATATGGTATTGTTGTAGGTAAATTATGTTGAAATGTAAGGAACATAGAAGTGACACCTCCAAAATAGTTAATCACAGTGATAAGTATAGTAGGAAATGTCCATGCATATAGTACACTATGATTGTAGCAAATGATGTAGTGTGCGGATGTCAGTTTTACTCACTTTTTCTTTCAACTTGGTTGTTGCGTATGTTAAAATACTTGTGTGCTTTCGCTATATTGTTTCTTGGATTTTATTATGGAATTGCCTGAATTATTTTTCTAGTTATGAGTACATAATATGCATGCATGAAATAAGACACGAATTGCATTGAGGAATTGAGTTGCATGGCATATGCATAGATGACATAAGACATGAGTTGAACCATAAATTTTGCATGATATACTTGCATGCATGATACATAGTTTTATATGAACCATGCACCTGTTATACATGAACCTTGAATAGAAATGAGAATATATAGAATACATTGATTTACTTGTATATGGAATGTCTTGTATGTACTTTGATGGGAATTGAAGAATGAAATCCGAGGGTCATGTAGGTGCCATATTCGGGTAGCGCATAGTCAGAGCTTGTAGGCGCCATATTCGGGTAGTGCATGACCGGATTTATGCTTGGTGAAAGAACTTGTAACGCATGATAAACAAAGGAAAATATTTGAGAATTGATATACTTGAAAAATTGTGCATATTTGATAATTGTTAAATTTGGAATAAAGCATGGTTAAACAATAGGGTTGCATAAGTAAATTGGATTGCACTTTTAAGTCTATTGCACATGAGCATTGCATATTATAATATTTCGTTATGCTTGATTGTTTTAGCTATTAATTGTTTCTCTAGCTTGCTAATTTTCATTTGTGGTATTTGAGCATTTCTTAAAGTGAACTTATATTTTGTTTCTTGACTGATTATAGTTGGTAACTTAGATACATTGGTTCTTATATTATTATTGTAGTCTATATTTTTGGTGCTCGGTGTTGTTTTGATTTCAGTTGGTCGGATCTGGGGATAACTCGACTTGAACTGAATATCGCACTGGGAGATTTTCAATCTCTCATCTTTCTACTTTGTGGGTTCCAGGTACAAAGCGTGAGACACGAAATAAGATATTGAACTAGAAGACTGTGGGACTTTGCCACAAGAAAAAGTAAGTTATGTCATTGGTAATGTATGTATATGTATATGGGTATTTAAGATGATAGAAATCGCCTTGCGTTGACAGCGCGACGGGTTGTCGGCCCTATTGTCGAGGTGTGACAGTTCATTTATTTTTCTCTAGCTCCAATTGGTACGAAACGTACCAAACAATTCACAAGCAATTCAAATATAACATAACATACTAGGTACGAAATGTACCAAGCACCAAACAATTTAAATGGAATTCAAAAGCAATTAAATTGGTACATACCAAGCAATTCACAAAACGACATAAATATGAAATATCTAAAGTACTATATAAACATCTAATAGTCGCACAACTCGTACAAAACGTCCTAAAACTAGTCATCTCCGATATCATCCCCGCTGTCATCCTGAGCATTGGGATGATGCGAGCTAGAACCATCCTGTGAGAATATAACTAAAATTTTTAGAGTTTAATGTTAAGAGTTTACTGTTTAGAATTTACAATTTTTAGGAGTTTACTGTTCTATTAATTTTTAGGAGTTTACTATCCCTGTGAGAATATAACATCAAATACCAAATATCCGAAGTACCTGATGAGACGAAGAACGTCCCACGCTAGGCCTCATGTCCTCCATGAATTGGTTGAGCTGTGGTTGAAGCGCGCCCAACACCTGACTTGAAATCACATTTATGTTTTCTTGCCTGAGAGGAGGCGGCGCCGAAGAATATGACTGCGCTTGCGATTGCGATTGCGATTGCGAAGAAGACGTTTGTGACCCACCTGGACAATACATCGATCTCGTCTTGCCTAAAATATTAAATCGAAGATAATTTATATTACGTTACAAAATTTAAATACAAATTTACAATTTTAAGTATGTATATTTTACCTAGAGCACCGAGACCATAGTTATCGCCGTGAGCATTATTGTCTGTGTTGGTGTACCAAATGTCTGCGTCAAAAGCGGGCCAAAGGGCTCGATTAGGCCCATATTTTGCGCTCATATCCCGATCGTAGTTTTCCTGCAAAATTTATAAAATAAAATAAAAATAAAGTAAGTACAACAAATAGGGGTGAAAACGGAGCGAATTCGGAGCGGATAATGCTGATACCATATTCATATCCACATTTCAGTGAGCGGATACGGATACGGATAGAAAACGGATGTCAAAATGTAAAATCAAATCCACCTTAAACGGATACGGATATGGAGCGAATAATCCACGAATACGGATATATAACGAATAATTGTCGGATAATTGAGAATCCAAGCCGGAATAAGAACTTTAAGATTAAAATTTTAATTAAGAAAATTAATAAAATTAAGAAAAATCAAATCAGAAAATAAAAAAATGAAATAAAGATGTCCTTGAATATGTAATGGAGAAGATTAATATACAATGAATGGAGAAGATTAATATACAATGGAAAAGGATGATGGAGCGCATAAGCTGACTTCAAAGCATCCCAACTGGCAGCTGCCAAACTGCCAGCCAAACTTTCCCAAAAAAAAAAAAAAACAAAAATCCATCCAAATTCAAAACAATGAACTTTTGTCCGGATCGAAGCTCAAATCTTTTTAGTCCCACAATGGAATGAAGAGAGATGAGAGAGTGCTATATAAAGCCTTTCAAGCGCATCTGCTTTAATAGTTTCGGAGATTTGAGACTGGAGAAAGAGCGCGTATCAGGAAAAGGTTTCGGAATCCGGATACTTGCGGATATCCGCTCCGTTTCAGTACCCGCGAAATTATCCGAATCCGTATCCAGTACTGTTCTTCATACATATGAAATTATCCGGATCCATATCCACGTATTATCCGATCCGTTTAATTCGGAGCAGATTATCCTTATCCGTTTACACCCCTAACAACAAAGAATGAATATTAATATAGATTGTTATGTTCTATTACCTGTGCCTTTTTCGCCCTCGCGGATATAAATTGCCCCGTCTTCTTGCTGGTATGCGTCGACGTAAACAGCTCGTCAAATCACCTAGGCTCGCGCTGGTTTTCATTCTCCTATTATGAATAAACATTTCAACACAAAGAAAATTATCAAAGTTACTTCGAGTAAACTGAAATTGAAATTAATTGTTTTGATGAAATAAAACATCTTACGAATCTTTGTTTGTGAAAGTTAGTTCGAGTAAACTGAAATTGAAATTAATTTTTCAAAACAACCAAATTCTCAGAACAAATAAATGATTTTTTTATTTATCTCTTCTGACAATATAAGCTATTTCTTGGAAGTAACCTGGAAAAAAGGATTAAATATCAAATAATTAAATCCAGCAGTTAAACTTGCAAACCATTGAAGCAAACCAAATAATTAAAGATCTAATCTTTAGAATAGTACAACTAAACCCAGGTGAATAAATGCATATATTTCTGAAAAGCGCACCAACTGGAGCATGCAACTGTTGGTAGAAAGAATTAAGAGAAGGCTTTATCCATGCGAGGGTTTAAATTTGTATATATTTATTTCCGTTTTATGCAACTAATTAAGCAAAAGAAAATAGAAATAGGGAGCTAATTAGAATGAATACTTCTTGGAATTCATGTGATATAGAATGCAAAAAACTACTTTTGAAGGAATCCAATTACAAAATCAAGAATGTGTCAAGAAACCTAAAATACAAATCGACTAACTAGTAAAACAATTATGACTAATATGAATCACCTAAAATCAATTGAGGTACTCCCATTTGCTATAACTCGCAACAAATTCCCATTTCTCAAATACTTTGTGTTCAATGGTTTGTGTTTCTCAAATCGGTCCCAAAAATTATGATCTCTATTTTGTGTTTTTCAATCCAAAAAATTAGTCCCAAAAATCTAAAAAATTGAAAACAACGCATGCATCAGTTTAAAAATTGAAGCAAAATCAAACTTACCGACGAGGTCAGAGAGGCGGGTCTTCCAGCGGGTCAGGGTCGGGGGTCGACGTCGGAGTCGGGGTTTGCGTCGGGTCGGGTCGGGTCGGGTTCGGAGTCTTCCAGCGGCAGAGGTCACTGTGGCGGCGAGGTCACAGAGGCGGCAGGTCACCAAGGCGCGGGTCACAGAGGCGCGGGTGGCGCAGGTTTATTTTTTTTCTGCTAACCTAAAACGCGAGAGAGGGACGAGTCAGAGAGAAGGATGTCGCTGGTTTTTTACGGAAACCCTTCTGCGACCGGGATAAAACAGTCGCTGAAAGGTAAGGTGCCGGTCGCTGAAGGGGTCATTGCCGATATTGTTTTATTTTTATTTTTTTTTGTTTTGGAGGGGTCTTCAGCGACCAGCGACAAAACCGGTCGTTAATGCCGGTCGCTGAAGACCAGTTTTGTTGTAGTGCTTCGAGCACTTCAATTGTTCTCCCAAACACTTCAATTGTTCTCTTGTGTTCCCTTCAAGCACTTCAATTGTTCTTGTGTTCCCTTCAAGAACAATCAAGTATTCCCCCAAACACTTCAATTGTTCTCTTGTGTTCCCTTCAAGCACTTCACATTGATCACCTACACTGCATTGCACAAAGGTTGCGTGTGAAGTGTTTGGGGGAACTCTTTATGACAATCCACAGTTGACAATACTATAGAGATGGATACCACAAAGAAACAATCAGTTGGTTGTTCTCTAGAGTTCCCTTCAAACACTTCACCTTATAGCTCGTAGTGCATTCGTACCAAGGTTGTAGTGAAGTGTTTGGGGGGACTCTGGATAGCAGTCAGCAATACAGCAATTAGGCCCCATGAAGAAACTACAAGTTGGATGTACACTGGTGTTCCCTTCAAGCACTTTCCGTGCGTAAAGCCTAAAATCTTATACGGAAGCTACATTGAATTGTTGGTGTCCTCTCGATTTTCCTTCAAGCACTTCACCTTAGCTGGAAATAATGAAATCCACTACCATGTATCCACTGTTAAAAGTGAAGTGTTTGGGGAACCCTGGATAGCACTCAGCACAATTTCGAAGATATTACTGCAGTTATTTTCATGGTTCTGAAAATCAGAATCGGAATCGGAATCGGGTAGTTCATGCTTGACTCGGAATCGGAGGAATCGGTCAGAATCGGCTGAGTCAACTCAGAAACTCGGATATTTTCGAAAAAACTTGGTTTTGTATTTAAAAAAATAAGAAAAATTGTAAAAAAAAATAATTAGTCCAAAAATAATGTTAATATCACTTCTTGCACTAATATAACTCACTAATAAAATAAAATATGAGCATTCAAAGCTGATCAGGTAGCTTAATTGAATCGCATTTAAATAAAATATAAAGGAAAAGAAAATATTATATATTTAATTAAAGACAACTCAAAATATATATTAATTATATATTTTTAAACTAGATTACTTCAGTCAAATTAGAATATACATGACCATATATATGGTAAAATTACTTAATTAATTAGTCAAACAAGAATACACATTGGAACAATTGGGTTGGAACGAAATAGAATTTCAGAAACAAATACATTTACTTGGGACGTTTACAATGCATCAATATTTAATATTAATAATTTTATTTAGTTAGTACATTTGACAAGAGTATTTAATTTTATTAAATATATTGTATTTACTGTCAAACAGATCTTTATGAATGAGCCAACCACACACTTGATCATTGAGTTTTCCTCAAAAAAAAGAAGAAGACTACATATTAGTTTTCCTCAAAATAAAAAAGACTACATATTAGTTCACCAGCAAAACTACATACTAGATCATTGGGTCCAAATATAAAAATGGTCAAAGTTCACAATGAACCAATAGAAATTTCCAATTTTCTATATTAGAAACTTATGCACCAAGTCTATCCAAAACAAAAGGTAAGACGATTCTTCCTCCCAAAATGAGGGCTGTAAATGAGCCAAGTTTGAGCGAGTTACCTCCAACTCGTGTTCATCTCATTTAATAATGAGCGAGTCAACTTGAGTTGGGATACTCATCGTTTAAAAAGGGATACAAATGCTTGATCCTATTAATAACAAAGTGTTTATTTCTAGAAATGTCATTTTTTTTTTTAAGATGAGCCATATTTCAAAATATTGGAGGAAACTCAAGTACCTTGTCAAAATGAGAAAATGGATTCGGTAATACCATACTTTGAAAATCAAAATCTTTTTGAAAATGACTATCATGGAAATGACACAAGTGACCATGAAGAAGAAATAGATGAAAACAATGATGACACAAGTCAACCCGAATTAGAAAAATACTTCGGAACCTAGACGGTCATCTAGAGTATCACAACCGTCTAGTAGACTTAGAGATTATGTGACCTATACGGTCCAATCTCCCATACAAAATTTCATTTCATATGACAAAATTTCGCCTTCATACCAAGCATTCATCACAACCATAGAAAAATAAATTGAACCGAAAAGTTACAGGCCGTTCAAAGTCCAACTTGAGATAAAGCCATGAAAGAAGAGCTAAATGCTCTAGAAAAAATGAAACATGGGTAATTGTTTCATTACCAAAAAAATAAAAAACTCGTTGGTTGCAAATGGGTTTACAAAACCAAATATAATTGTGATGGTACAACAGAACGGTATAAAACAAGACTAGTGGCCAAGGGATTTACACAAACCTATGGCATAGATTACAATGAAATCTTTGCACCAGTTACAAAAATAAATACCGTTAGAGTTTTATTCTCCATTGCCGTAAATAATGGTTGGAACCTATACCAAATGGACATTAAAATGTATTCCTTCAAGGAACACTTGAAGAAGAAGTGTACATGACGCTACCACCGAGCCATAAAATGGAAATACCTCTAACCTAATTTGTAGATTAAATAAATTAATTTATGGATTGAAGCAATCTCCACTGGCATGGTATAGCAAACTTAGCTCTTATTTAATTTCTTGCAATTTTAAAATTAGTAATGCCGATCATTTCTTATTTACCAATTGTGATGGAACCAATACCACTCTAATTTTAGTATATGTATATGGCATCATAATTACTGGAAATAATTTAAAACACATAAAAAAACTCAAAAAATAATTAAAAGAAAATTTTGACATAAAAGATTTGGGATATCTAAAATATTTTTTAGGAATAGAGGTAGTTTTTTAAAAAAAGGGACTATTTATTTCACAAAGGAAATACACATTTGACTTCTTAAAATAAACCGGTAAATTAGGATGCAAACCGGCCTCTACTCCAATTGACAACAAGTGTAAATTAAATAGTGAAGATGGTGAATCTTTAGAAGACATAAGCTAATTCCAAAGACTTGTAGAAAAATTAATTTATCTCACGGTAATCCGTCCGGACATTTCATTTTCCGTAAGTCAAATTAGTAAATTTATGCATTCACCAAGAACACCACATTTGGAGGCCGTAAATAGAATTTTGAGATATTTAAAAAGAAATTCCGAAAAGGGCATATGGATGAAGAATAATAATTCTAACGCAATATGTGGCTATTCCGATGTAGATTGGATCGGTAGCTTTGATAGAAAATTCACCACTGGTTTTTACACTTTTGTAGGCGGAATTTAGTCACATGGAAAAGAAAGAAGAAAAATATCGTGGTATGATCAAGCGCGGAAGTGGAATATCGAGCCATTACATCAACCGCAAGCAAATTGATATGACTCAAACAATTGTTCAAAGACATGGGAATCAACTTTGATCAACCCATGAAAATGTATCGTGACAACAATTCTGCACGTCACATTGCACTCAATCCCGTATTTAATGAACGGACCAAACACATAGAAGTTGATTGCCATTTCATTAGAGAGAAAGTCCAAGCTAAAGAAATGTAAACACCGTTTGTTCGAAGTGAGGATCAACTAGCAGATGTTTTCACTAAAGGGTTAGATCCAAAACTATTTGAAAAAATCACAAGCAAGCTAGGATTACTCAACATCTATAATTCTAGCTTGAGGTGGAGTGTTGAAGAATGATACAGATTATATTTCATCATAGATCAAGATATATGTGTAAAGTGGATTAGAGAACTTAGGAAATAATTCAAACAGTACATTGTAGCAAAAAGGAGAAATAGTCTCCAACGGTCACATTGGACCTTGTAATATAAATAGCCATTTGTAATTGAAAAAAGACAATATATCAAAATACAATCTTTTTCTCCTCAGCTGTGCATCTCTCTACATAAATCAACAGGTCATGCTATGTCCATATAAAGATGATAGCCTCATTTGTATGTTGCGTGGAAATAGATGAGTGTAAAAGAGAATACAAGCAAGTTGAAAATAACCTACAGTAACTGAGGCAAGCAGGTTAGAATTAAATAGTCCCATTTGAGATTTGCAGCCACTTTTCTGTTTTATCTATTTATATCCTCTTTTTTTCCTTTTACTATATATTCAGTATTTTCAACTTCATTATGCAAATAAAGTGAAGAAAAATCCAAGATTGATGGTATCTATACCTAAAATGGATACGGATCGGATTCAGGTACTAGAACATGTTCTGTAAAGCATCGGAGAGGGCAACTCCTGTCAGAACTTGTCAACTTGTGGTTTTGTTGAACCATTTTACAGTTTACTAAAGCTTAAATTGAGCAAGTTCAACCATGTCGTCGGAATCAGAAAAGAAAATTTGGCAAATGTCCAGATTTAACTTAAAATTTCTAACAAATTAACCCATTTGCTAAGATGCTGCTCAGTTGCAATGCAATTAAATGTGGAGAGCTAACATTCTTCAAAGTTCAAACCCCCAAACTTCGGGATTACATTAGTCCTACAAACTATTTGATGCAGGAGCATCCGAATCAGAAGCTTAATTTCAGCAAACAAAAATCAGCAAAATATTTACTTAGTTTAGTTATATGGTAATCTTTTATATTTAGATTTTTACTTCTGAATTTAGCCTCTGGACAGTAGCTCCCTGTTGTCTAATTTATGTTTTAGTAATTTGAATTATTTCTATGATATGTTGCCAAATATCTTTCCAATTATTTTCTGCATTGAGTAAAAGCTATAGAATCCGGTTTGTGGGTGAAAAGAAGAAACAATTTTTCTGGATATTTTCTATATATATAACCAAGGAGATACAATTCTCCCTTTTTATTTTGGTGTTCTCTCAAATTTATTCTCTAAAGATTATTGGTATCACATGCCTATAGAACAATCTTTCGTTCTGCGCAGCGTCAGTTGGTATCAAAGCCGAAATCATTCGTCTTAGTGTTGTTTCATCAGTTTCAGTGGTTGGTGGATGTGGTGATCATGGTGGTCGCCGTGGGCAGGTTTCGATGGAGGAAGCCTCTCACCGTGATTGCAGCATCAAGGACGCTGTGTTGATTGAGGATCTGCAGAGACAAATTGTAGAGCTAACCCTACTCCTACAGCGTACTTCGCTATTGGATGTTGCCGATCGAAACCAAGACCGCCGAATGAGGTATGGATCTTCGAGAAACAAAACTCGTATGAGTCGAGACCACCGACTGAGACACGAATCTGCGAGCTACACTGACATTTCTTCTCACCACCTCCTTCACAACATCTTCAGCGACAATGTTTCTCTTTCACCTCACACCCAGCAGAGAGAACCATTCGAAAGACTGGAATAGTTTTTGCATTGTGGTGCTAAAGCAGAAAATTTCAGTGGAGAAGATGAAGAGATCAATTCATTTCACGACAACAATGCTTTTGTTTCATGTGATGAAGAGGCTCTACATCAACACTATACCCGAAGAAACACTTGTTTTCAATTGGTCATCGACAAAAACACAACCATTCTAGTGAAAGAGTGCCTAGAACAACTGGATGAGCATGTTGATTGGCTTATCATGGTTGAAGAAAATGAAGGTATGTTATTTCAAACTCCTTCAATCTTTGATGAATACCCTGACGATGAGCATCATGTCAACACCTTGATGGGTGAACCTGAGGCAAAAATGGAGGCCATTAACAACCCTTCAAACATTGATGAAGACTACGTTGGCGATTTATCGATGTTTCCGAGTAGTCTAGCAAATGTTTTGTCTTTGAAGGTTGAGGCTAATGTTCTGTTGATATCAAAACATTTGTGTTTGACCAACATTGAGATCTTTAAATCAGACTACAATGATTCGTTTTTGCAGCCGAGGTACAAACCAGAAAATGCAAGGTTTGTGCTCAACAAAACTCTTGTATTTGGTATGAACTTCTTCAACAAAATTTTAAGATGATGCAGCAAAATCTACACGCCAAGTTGCAGAAATTCAAGTTCACAACTCTGGTGTTTGCGGAGTACACCTTTCTGGACAAAACAACCAAATCTGACCCTATGGATTTAATGGTTCTTGATCTGAAATTGTATTGTTTGAAAGAAATCTACAAGGATATGAAGAAGAAGATCCGAACTCAAGGGCAAGTTCTTTTCAACCCGGAGCAACTGATGCAGGAGCATCTGAATCAGAAGCTTAATTTCAGCAAACAAAATCAGCAAAATATTTACTTAGTTTAGTTATATGGTAATATTTTATATTTAGATTTTTACTTCCGAATTTAGCCTCTAGACAGCAGCTCCTTGTTGTCTAATTTATGTTTTAGTAATTTGAATTATTTCTATGATATGTTGCCAAATATTAGTAGTTTTCCTAATTATTTTCTGCATTGAGTAAAAGCTATATAACCCGGTTTGTGGGTGAAAAGAAGGGAACAATTTTTCTGGATGTTTTCTATATAATCAAGGAGATACAATTCTCCCTTTTTATTTTGTTGTTCTCTCAAATTTATTCTCTAAAGATTATCGGTATCACACGCCTATAGAACAATCTTTCGTTCTGCGCGGTGTCACTATTAAAAGTAATACTAACTAGTTCTGTTCAGCTGCTCTCGTTAAACTATAATTACAATTAGAACCAGAGAAATTATATTTATCTGATAAAATTGAAGTACTATAATTTTCATTGGGATTCCGCTTTCAGAGCGAATACTGTTCTCATTCTGTTCTCTTGAATTGTATTTTTTCTTTTTAAGGAAAATTTTCTCTTGAATTAGATACCCGTGGGAAGGAGGACTAGATACACCAAGCACTGAATGAACTGGGAATCCATCTAGAATGACAGAACAACAGTTTATTTCCCATTAATTCTTAAATTCAATGAGCTGTTTCTGACAAAATATGACCGATGACAAAGAGAAAAGAAAACTACCACTGGCCTATTATATTATTTGTTTAAATAGTTAGAAAATTGAAGCTTAAGAGGAGTTTTGAAACGTCCATATAAAACATAAACAACATTAACCACCACCACCAAAATTTTGAGGTTCAGATCAAAACTAACCCTTTCTAAAGGATGAATTTCAGTTGGAATATGCTGATCTAAAATGACAAACTCGGCGACTTGAGAGTAGAGAATCCAATAAAACAGATTTATAAAGCACAGAGATAAATTTAAAGTTGATATAGATGATACCAGTACCTATTCGCAATATAGTAATCTCTGCATATTCTGGTCGAGCTTTACGAGTAATTTACTAATTTAGCAATTGGAACCATGTACAGTTCATGCATGTCAGTACTTCAAAAGATAAAAATCGATATTCACAAATCACAATTGCCTTTTTTGAGAGAACATAACGAATGAGGTCCTTACATGCAAACACCAAGGCTTTGAGAAAAACACACGAAGTCCTTCGAAAAGCTGCTTCTTATCTTATATTACTTTTTCAATTTGTACATATAAATTTCTATCAGTTCTAAATTTCTAAATATATTTTATAATTTATAATATCTCGTGTTAATGCAGTACTGGCATCTCCCATTATAATATCATCTATAATTCATAGTGGCTTGTCCGTCGACAGCCTCAAATAAATTCATTGAACCTTTAATCTTTCAAATTACAAAGCATCTACCTTTCTGTGCCACCATGATGACCACATAAAAAGTGGGTCACCTATTTATCAAAAGTATTACTCTTCCAGTATATCATGATAAATATGCATCCAATGGAGGCCAGAAATGGTGCCTCAATATTCTCTTTCTTTCTAATATATATATATATATATACTAGTATCGTACCCGTGTGTTGCAACGGAGACATATTATAAGATTTAACAGTAAAATTGAACAGAGAGGCAAATAATAAATAATAGTAAATATATTCTTCCTCCATGCAGTTTTCCTGCATAGATAAACATATCTACTTCAATAATTAATATATAAATTATGTATTGAAATGAAAACCTCAGATCATATTACAAAGCAAGTTCTTCTTCGATTTTGATCCTTCTTTTTGGTAAATAAGCTTTGCAAGGGGGCTGGAGCTTGGTTTTGAGGTTGATTTGAGACCAGGTGACATTTTGGTGAGGTTTGGTGCATGTCAGGGCCTTGAACTTGGGTTTCCCATGGCTTTCTGGTGTTTCAATATAACTTAATGGGTTTCAATCATTGGCCAAGTTTAATTATGATGTCTGAGCATTTGTTCAAAGGGTTCTTGACTCTGAATTTGCTCATCAAAGAGTTCGGTGCTAGTGTGCTTGTTAGGTCATCCTGTATAAAGCATAGAGAATAAAAGGATTGTCGGTTGAGTATCTTCCATGCACAAAATCTCAATTTTACATACAAGATAAAAGGAAAACCCAAAATATTCATACATATGTAACAGGTACAGTACTGCGATTTTGGTACTTTTGGTGGAAAATTGATATACAATCTTAGATACCTGCAGAAATACAAGTAAAATCCTAGCCAAAAAATGGATAATAAAATACAAACCTCTAGTACGTCTGTCTGAGGGGAAGATCGCACAGTGGAAAGAAGCTCAATGGTGTTGTGGGCCACAGAAAACTCTTCCTTGGGTTTGCTTGACAGTAAAACTATAAACAGATGGCACTTCATGACTTGTTGGATATAATGCATCAGTATAAATGTCTCTTCCGGGACTGTATGGGAAGGTGTGAATACTGGAGCTAGACTCTCATCGTCTCTTCTCGGGAATTGAATTTCTCTTGATTTCAAGCTCTAAGAAAAGATGTCCAAGGCAAGCAGTCAGCATGTACATTACTGTGATTGTGTAAATTCTAAAGACATTTATAATCACCTGTAAGTTCTCAAAATATTTTTGAACTAAGGAGTCATTTCAGATAACATAAAAAAAAAGTTTAACAATGCATTCTGGTACATACCTAACTGGTACAGGACCAAAGTGCAAGGATTTCAATTTTAAACAATTGTTTCGGTACACAGAACATGAGGACTACACTAAAATGAAGTCACCTTTATGCAATTAATCACTATAAAAGAATGTGTACTGGTAAACCACCATATCTACTGCTACTAAACAAAGTCAGTAATTTTACTACGAGCATTGAAATAAGTAATCATTGATATGGAGTAAAAACTGACTTTGTTATAATACAAATAAATAAAAAATGAATCAAAGATATCAGAATCAGTATGGTACCATACTACCATGTATGTCACTTCAGGTAGCACAACTCCCCGGACTCGCCCCATGCCTCAATCAGAACCAAAACCTTGTTCCTCACATTAGCAACAGTTTCCGGGTCATCAACGACCTGCACCATCTCATCCAGTACGCCCTCAGCAGCCACATCATCAAAACCCCTTTGACGGTTCTTCACGCATGCCTCAAGCAGCACCAGCGCGAGATCTCGAGGTTCAGTGACCAATCGGGGCTCTCGTAGTTGGACGACGTGACGTTTTCGACTATCTGGTCTGCTTCATTTGGACCTTGCAAGAACTCGCGCATTTTGACACCCATGGAAGACACCCTTTGTAGTCGTTGCCCCAAGGCTGTTACTTTATCTGCTATTTCATTATATGTCAATTTTGGAACGAGCTTTGTCTTTTTCCTGTTGAATTGTAAAAAAAGGTATAATCATGAGAACAAAAATAGATATTAAATACTTTTGTAATAATAAGCCATATTAACTTCTTTCAAACAGGGCAAATAGCTCACTCTCTAATATAATATATGCTGAAATTTGATTACGGATTTAGAAGAATTGGATTGAAAAAAGGCCAACTAATTATACTCCGGTAATTCTACACAAAACTGAATTTTCTAGGCCAACAACACCTCCCATTTTAGGTTCAAAAATAATACATGATATAGTGTTGAATCCATCAACGGAGTATTATAATCAAATAAAGTACAACGGGACTGATTGGGGAAGAAAACCAACTGAAATTTACATGTATAATATAAAAAAAATCAGGCTAACCTAGCAAACGAAATAGTTGATCGAACAAACTAAGTATGGAGAGCCTGATGGTTGTAATACCAATTTAATCCATCAGGCCAGACGACAATTCTTAGAAAGCCAAAATAAGAGGAAAGGCACCTAGGGTTTTGGTATTCT
The DNA here is from genome assembly GCA_025461045.1 of Carex parvula. Taxonomy (NCBI): domain Eukaryota; kingdom Viridiplantae; phylum Streptophyta; class Magnoliopsida; order Poales; family Cyperaceae; genus Carex; species Carex parvula. Next base: position 277,938 of record JAJGRW010000641.1, on the reverse strand, counting down.
CAGTTTAGGTTGTCTCTGCTCAGCAGAGAATCGATTCAGAGATATATCTCTCCACCTTAAAAATTTTGGTCCCGTCAGATTTTTGTCAGTGAGCGGATGATAAACTTTGAACAGGGCTCAGAGGGAAGTGCATATCCTCTGACATATCTCAACTTTTGCGTGACCGACAGTGCCTACTCGGTGCCTTGAGCGAGGAGTCCTTGTGGCAGCGTCTTGTCTGAGATAATTCACCGGAGGAGGAGTCACTGGAGGAAGAAGCAGCCATGGCGCAGCGGCAGAGAGAGATTTGGATATACGGAAAGAGAGAAAATTTGGATCTCTTCGTAGATTCCAGATCAGAGAAAAAAGAGGTGTCGGCGGTGTGCAGTACGTGTGGTGTAGATGTACGTGTGGCGAACTTAATTTTAACTATATTTATACTTCTACATATAAAAGAGTTGCATTTAATCAAAAGAAGACATATTATGTGATTGAAGAGCTGAGATTAAATCCGAAATTTCATCTTTCAATCATGACCGTTGGCGGATAGGACACCCAACTTGCTTAATAATGAAATGGAGATATAGGGTACCTAAATAGGCATCTTCTTTTGAGGATAACATGTAGAAAGAATATGCAAATCTTATAAAGTTGATTGTAAACTAGCTAGATTCTTCTACTTCCATCTAATGTGGTCAAGAAACATGGCTAGATGCAACTCCACTTGCCTTAAGCAGCATACATTTTCATCTGTTTAACATGTTGCATGATAAGTCCTGAGCTTCAGCTATAAATATAAGGCATAGAAGTTGGTTTGAAGGCAAGGTAAAAAAAATATAATAGCTAGCACACACAATGTAGAAGAGTTACTGATGAAAAGATTAAAGCTGGTTATTATCTGGAGTTCCCTGAGACACTTTAATGGGGAACTCTTGGTGGCACCCAGCATTTAGTTAGGATATGGTTGGGTCAGAGTTAATTTTATTTGATCATAGAGTTGTGACCAAATAGAAATTAAGCTAGGTCTCCCCCGGAGTTCTCCACAAGCACTTCACAAAGGGCCTATGATATACAAAACACGTGGGAAATTGTGAAGTGTTTGGGGGAACTCTAGGTGTTGACTAGCATTCAAATACTCAATAGGGCAGTCAAGGAAATAGACATGGAGAGAGAACAAACCTAGTTGTCCCCTGGAGTTCCCTAAAAGCACTTCACACTACCTTAAAAGCACTTAGTATAGGCATTTGTGAAGTGTTTGGGGGAACTCTTGGTGCTATCTAGGAAGGTGAAGTGCATTTCGCTAAGCAACTGCACAAACAATGCTATTATATATAACTACATACCTATATTTGGTTTAAGTTTTAACATTAAATAGAAACACTTTGAAGATATCTCGAATTCTTAAACAACTTTTTTTTTTAAAAAACAATATGTAGTTGAACTTAAAATTGACCCTAAAAAAACATAGCATTCACATATATTTGGAGAAGTGAAGAGGGATGGTCGGCTGGATTTGCATGTCTGATGAAGGAGGGAAAAGGTTTGCAAAAAGTAAGGTTGCTTGGTCATTGTTTTTATGGTTTCCTAATTTTTTTTTTTATAGTAATGTTCAGGGGTCATCTTTTTTCAAAACCAATATCCGAAGTACATACTTTTTGTTAGATATGTGATATGTCCTTATTAGTATAGTATAGATCAAAATAGGCTCCAAAGTTGGTGTTTTTTTTTTACAAAAAAAAAATTCTTCTGGAATATATTGGCCAGCTGGTTGATGATTGGTTCCCTCTCCTAACAACATCAGGCATAATGACTATAAATCTAGCTCAACCTCCTTTTTTTTTGGCAAAGAGAAGGCTTACCACAATGGTTCTGGGTCATTTCACACATATCTTTGACATAACCTTCTAAAATAATTTAGAATTTATATTTGTGAGATTTTTAGACCTAATTTAATTTTGGAAAACCAATTTCATTATTTTTTATTGGTCATGTGCAATGTAAAAATGCCTCCTAAGGAAGAACTGGCTTTATTGTTTTGGAATTTGAACATTATGCTATCTATTGCTAATTTAGCATTTGTGCATCAGTGCATGTAATTCTAATTGAGAGCATGGAAAAAGGACCTTTTGAGACAAACTGAAGAAATAACCAACAATCCGGAAATTCCCCAATTCCAATTTAAAATCACAATGAAATCTAGCACCACTAAAATATAGACGAACCAAATTACAGCACCTAAGGTTCTAAGTGGAAAATAATGATTTGATTTTATATATCAAGTTCTCTCTTTCTCTCAAGAATCAAAAGATACACTAATCACTGATTGAAGCAACCTAAAAAATTTGAAAGCATATTCCAGTCATTTTACCTTGGAATCTCACAAAAGATGATTCTCATGCATGTATCATTTCTTTTGAGATGTAGAAAAGCAATAACTTAGAGGGAAAAAAAAGGCTGACATTACCTGAAATAGAAAGCAGCAGCTCATACACACTTGGGTGGTTCTTAGTATCTTCAAATTGGACTAAATCAATTTAAATTATTGTTAGAGGCAATCCAAGCATCCTTATTCAACTATCACGCGAGCAGATCGAGCCAAGGTTGCAATCCTGTGAATTCTAAATTACTTGAAGAAATCAAGCTTCTGCGATCTTAATTTGGCGGTTGGATGATCCCAGATGTTCCCCCAAACACTTCAGCCAGAACATATACTAAAAACCATTGCTTGCTTTCGCTGAAGTGATTTGAGAGAACTCTGGAGAGCATACAACTGGATTTTTATTACAATGTCTAAACAACGCCTGCGTGGCGAAAATTTCTTTATCCTATCTCTCTAGTCTTTATGTGTATTTTTCAATTTTAGCTGAAAACAATTTTTCTCCATGTATTAGTAGGGAGAAATTTGGGTCCGATGGGCATCGGACTCGAAGTGAGTTCGACGGGTTCGCTCACCGTCCGATCTGCTTTAGGATTCATGGCCGCAACTTTCGCGCCTGCTTTAAAATTCGTGCGAACAAATCTTGAAGTGGATCGGATGGTCCCGAAACCCATCGGACCCAAGCCTTTCTCGTATTAGTAGGTCCCGATGTTTATTCGGACTGTTGGTTGATCAATCCCTTCCGATGCGAGCTGTAATGACATAGAGATACCTTATTACCAATTAATTATCTTATCAGAAAGGAGATGAACGGGGTTACCAATTAATTATCTTATCAGAAAGGAGATGAACGGGCCCGTGAATCGAAGTTTGAAGTCAACCAAGTGGATACATTGAACCTGGACGCAATACTGCCCCAGCTGCCTTTTGAGTTTTATCTAATTTTCCTCTCACAGAGGCCGATGTGGTGAGAAAAGAAACGAATTCATATCACCGACGGTACCGTAATAGAGAATCTTTTACAATTACTTGATCTAGACCGTTCTTTTTAACATGGAACGAATCTCAAAGCCCAATAATACTGCCCCCCTCAGTCAGCCCGAATCCCAAACCGGCTGAGAGTTAATCTCTAACCGTAAATAGCTAACTGTAAAAGGGAATCTTTTACGGTACCGTCGAGGATATGGATTCAAAAGAAACGGCCCATGGGCCCAACAAAAGACAGAAGGCATCTTTCGATTTTTTTTTTATAGAAACAAAGTCCCTTTTGCTTTTCATTCTCTTTGCACGGCTAATGTATGTTTTGGGATATTTATATAGTTACATAAGAGGAGAAACATTTTATAAATCATGTAAACTATGCATTTTATAAGATGATCTTTTTACTTTGAGACCAATTATGAGTTTATGACCAATAGGTAGGCACCTTTTTGTTTCATATTTCATTGTGTATTTTGACATTACCTTAAACAATTGTCCAGATTCGTCCTCAATGCTGTGAATTATGAAAGATAAATAAATAAAATAGACAAGCTAGACAGAATGTATATAAAAAAAAATATTACGATTTGCTGAATTAATTTGGATAATTGTTAAGTAGGGTTTAAAATGTCCCATTGATTTTGTACCCCATCATGCTCCAACTTCATTATCTCTATTTTTAAAGTCTAAATAATCGATCCGAACCGTTCAACATGCTTTTTATACTAAAATGTGCTTGGATAACAAATTTTATATTTTTTTTAATTTTTTTACTAATTTTTTAGAGAAGTACAAAGTCACTATTTTTGAATGGTCTAGAATCTTCTAAAACAGTGATTTTGTATCTATCTTAAAAATAGCGAAAAAATTTCAAAAAATATAAAATATTGGATCCAAACATATTTTATTATGAAGATCATATTGAGCGGTTCGGATCGACTATTTAAACTTTGAAAATAGAGATAACGATATTGGAGCATGATGGGCACAAAACCAATGAGACATTGTAACCCTATCTTATTAATTTTGATAATTTAAGTACTTGAAATAACATCTAATTTTTTTTTTGAAATACTTAATAGAGGCTACTAAGTATACAATATTAAATATAAATAAATGGCCCCATGCACGTAGCCTTGCAACCCTTAATACAAAAAAACCTTACATCCTTCACATTATTTCTTCTCCCCTAACTGTGTTCTACCAATTAATGCCATTTCTCCTCTGCAATACCTGAGCCGCAGATCTGCTTCTTCTTTAACCCGAATAACATCTAAATTAATCAAAAATATCTATTATACATGCAAATCATTGTAATTGTTATTTTCAGATATTTTGTGCCAAGTTGATATCGCATTTCAAATTTTCTTTAATAATAATTTGTTCATGTTTTAAATATTATTTCAAACATAATTGTCAGTTTTAGTTGTTTGATCGTTTTAAATGTGTGTGTGTGTGTGTGTGTGTATATATATATATATAGACACACACACACTAAAAAAATGTAATATGGATATAATTTGGTGCAGAGTTTTACTATATATTTGTTAGCATAATTTTTTTCAAAAAAAATTCAAATAATTATTTATTCAAGTATTAGATATTTTTTAAATATGACTGTCATTTTTAAAGGTTTAATTGAAATAACTACTATAATGCAGTTCGTAGTAAATGTTATATTACACCTATTTTGATGTAAAAAATAACATATCTTTTTCAATATTGCTATTAATAAATGTGTAATTTTTAGATATTATTTGATGTATTACAACTAATTTAGATATTATTTGAATGAGGAGGGTTCAAATGCACCATAATTTTTGTGTTCCAATATGCTCCACATCTTTTATCTTTATTTTCAAAGTCCGAACAGTCGATCCAAACCGTTCAACATGATCTTCATAATAAAATATTTTTGGAGACCAAATTTTATATTTTTTAGAATTTTTTTACTATTTTTTTAGATAGGTACAATATCACTTTATCGGATGGTCCATAATCTCCTTTAAAAAGTGATTTTGTACCTATCTAAAAAATAGTAAAAAAATTCTAAAAAATATAAAATTTGGTATCCAAGCATATTTTTATTATGAAGATCATGTTGAACGGTTCAGATCAACTGTTCAGATTTTGAAAATAAAAATAAAAAATATAGAGGATATTAGAACACAAAAATAATGGTATGTTTGAACCCTCCTCTTTTTGAATACCCCCACTCCACAAAATTCACATGGCTAAGTATAGTTGCTTTCAGCAAAAGATTTTGGGGAGCTAGAATCGGAACATAGACCTGCATCATCTATTGTGACAGAATATTTATGTTTATCTCTAACCGATTAGAAATTGGACCAATCCGAACCTAGATGGAATACAGATAATCCTTTAATATTCGGGCACCTTATCGAACGGTCCGGATCTAAAGAGAAATATTTAAATTTTCAGTGTTAAATTTCATTATCTGGCTCTTTATAGTGTCTAAAAAAAAAAAAAAAGTAAGCCGGTAACAAAATAGCTGGCTTATGGGGAGAGTAAACCGGCTATTTTATAGCCGATTTGGACATTTTTAGCGGAAGTCAGAAAAACTGAGCATCAATAATAATTTCTAATTAACTTTGAATATTAATAAAAATGTCGGTAATATCACTGCCCGGGGGAGGACGATCCGAATTCTTCCAGAAAATCCCCAACCCCACCTGGCCACCTCCAACTAATTTTTGGTCCTGCCTACGGGTTTAACCTGCCAAAAAAAACACGTTTAAATGTTGCCAACTTTATACGACGACAATCAATCAGTGTCTCCGTCAAAATGCAATGATATTTTGTCGGACTGCATGTTCAACCTTTCACTTCAAGCTAGTCAACGTTTTAGGCAACTTTGAGTGTCCAAGTTGCAAACTCCAAAATGAAAACTTCAGCGGTTCATATCTCAGCGGTGCATAGCCCAAGCTTTTATTTTTACCATTAAAATAAATAAATCAAATAACTATAAAATCTGACTAATAATTTTATTTTTAATACGGCACGAAATTGCAAATATAATAACGTGTCCGCAACTTCACGTTGCTGATAACAATTTTTTTTTCACCAACTTTGACCACTCAACATCTTTTGATTGGCCAAAAATATTTGAGGGCCCACCAATTTGTTGTTGTCCACAATAACTAGGAACAAACATGCAGTCAGTAGGAAAAAAAAATTATTGTCCGCAGCGTGAAGTTGCGAACACTCAATTTATATCTGCAATTTAACATTGCGATTGTGTTAAAAATAGAATTCTGAATAAATTGTGGTTATTTGGTTTAATTTTTTAATGGTATATTTAAAAATTTCAGCTGCATAGTTGAGAAAAATGATACGTTGTAGCCGGCTCCAGTACATAATGAAACGGCTATGGTACGGAACCATTCTCATGTCGTTATCAGTTCTCGGCAAAAAAACACGGCACAACACAGTACAAAAATCACCTTGGTCACAGTACGAAGCACGACATGGAACAACACTAAACACGTTAAATATGATCAAATGTAAATAACGTAATCGCTCACAGCCCATTTGCTCACGGCATGAATTGATCACGGCATGACCATTCGTGTACACCGTACCATATCATCTCTCATAATTTTAATCACAGCACAATATGGCACGGCACGTGAAAAATTAATTGATCATAACAAGACACGGCACATGATTAAAGTCACAACATAATAGACGGAACAAAATACAAATTTTTCATTTAGTACTTTTGAAAACTATCGTATATATTTTATATATCCATTATAAGTACGGAATAGACAAAAATAATCTCAAAATTTGACCTATATATTACAAAACAGAAAGAAGCATTCATTAATTACTCGTGTTCAAAATGAACAAAATTGAAAATTTTAACCCTAATAAAGGATTTGACAACTTAATTTGCTGTTGACCCAAACTCCCAAAGACAGAATTTTCGAATTGGGTTAGCTTTAAGAAATTCGGATCGGATTGTTTTGGATCGGGTCGGGTCTTTCGTGTTGGATCAGATTTTGCCACCTGTGCATACGACTTCTGCCTAGTAAGCATGGGGGCGTATTGGGATATTTACCTTAGTCTATACATATTTTGATATATTGGGATGATTTCTCCAGTCTGTTTTCAGATTATATTTTAAATTAGCTTGACTTGTCGAGACAGCTTCTCAAACGAATTCATATCACCGACGGTACCGTAATAGGGAATCTTTTACAACTACTTGATCTGGACCGTTCTTTTTAACTTGGCACGAATCTCAAAGCCCAATAATACTGCCCCCTCAGTCAGCCCAAATCCCAAACCGGCTGAGAGTTAATCTCAAACCGTAAATAGCTAATTGTAAAAGAGAATCTTTTACGGTACCGTCGAGGATATGGATTCTTCTCAAACAATTGCCATAACTTAATTAGTAGCTCTCAAGACACAACCAAGTTTCACCTGAGAAAGTAATTTGACTTGTAAACAATTGACATAGGTCTATATATGTAGCCGTTGCGGCTAATGTCAAGGTGCAAACGGATCGGATAATATCTGACTGTATCTGGATTCGTATCTGAAAATTAAATATGAATATCCGATATCTGAATATATATCCGTGCGGATACGGATACGGGGTTATGGGTATGGTTTTGAATTTTAATTATCCGTATCCGAATAAGTAGATACCATATAATTTAATATATATTATAGAAATATTTATGTATATATTTACATAAATCTGATATCCGATCCGTATCTGTACATATCCGTCAAATATCCGATCCGTATCCGTATCTGAAAATAAAAGCGGACACGGATATGGTTTTACCCCTATCCGATTCGTATTCGATCTGTTTGCCCCCCTAGGCTAACGTATTGGTTGTAATCTATATAGAAATATGTATGCGGTTCTGCATATATGCGGCCGCATATTCGGCCACATATTACTACCGTATATTATTACTGTATATTCAGCAGTATATTATTACCACATATTACCCTATACTTGTTTGTATGATACTGCATATTACTGCATGCTTGTTTGTATAATACCGCATATTACTGCATACTTATTTATATATATAGTGCTTGGCTATTATGCTTATATAAGCATATGCCCATATATGCTTATAACTCATTTTTGCGTTTCCAATATTCAAATGGTCGATCCGACCGTTCATCTTGTTCTCCATATTAATATGTGCTTGGAGACCAAATTTTACATTTTTCTGAATTTTTTTACTATTTATTAAGCCACTTTGAAAATTGCTGATCATATGGTCCAGAATTTTGTTGCACTATTTTTACTGTTCACCCGGATCAGCAATTTCAAGGTGGCTTAATAAATAGTAAAAAAATTCAGAAAAATGTAAAATTTGGTCTCCAAGCACATATTAATATGGAGAACAAGATGAACGGTCGGATCGACCATTTGAACATTGGAAACGCAAAAATGAGTTATAAGCATATGTGGGCATATGCTTATATAAGCATAGTAGCCAGCCCCTATATATATATATATATATATATATATATATATATATATATATAGTGGCTAATATCAAAACGTTTGCACCAAGCCTTTCGTGCAATCAAGTTGTTTTTGGATTTTCAAAGTCCAAACGGTCGATCCGAGCCATTAGTTGTGATCTCTATATTAAAATCTGCTTGGAGACCAAATTTTATATTTTTTGGAATTTTTTTACTATTTATTAAGGTTCTTTGAAATCTGCTGATCACATGGTCCAGAATTTAGTTGCACTGTTTTTACTGTTCATCCGGATCAGCAATTTTCAAAGTGGCTTAATAAATAGCAAAAAAATTCCAAAAAATGTAAAATTTGGTCTCCAAGCATATTTTAATATGGATTGAACATCTAACGGTTCGGATCGACCGTTTGGACTTTGAAAACCCGAAAACAACTTGGTTGCACGAGAGGCTTGGTGCAAACGTTTTGATATTAGCCACTCTCTCTCTCTCTCTCTCTATATATATATATATAGAATTGAGCTATGGTGAGACATGGAGTAAAACAATTTTGTACTCCATGGCATTATATTTCCATTTTGAAAATCCAAACAACCGATCCGAACCGTTCAACATGTTCTCTATATTGAAATGTGCTTGGAGACCAAATTTTACATTTTTTGGAATTTTTTTACTATTTATTAAGCCACTTTCAAAATCGCTGATCCGGTGGTCCAGAAAATTTTACTGTTTTTTACTGTTCACAGTGGATCAATGATTTTCAAAGTGGCTTAATAAATAGTAATAAAATTTCAAAAAATATAAAATTTGGTTTCCAAGCACATTTCAATATAGAGAACATGTTGAACGGTTCGGATCGGATGTTTGGATTTTCAAAATGAAAATATGGCGTGGAGTACAAACTTGTTTTACTCCACGTCTCACCATAGCTCATCTATATATATATATATATAGAGTGGCTAATATCAAAACGTTTGCACCAAGCCTCTCGTGCAACCAAGTTATTTTCGGATTTTCAAAGTCCAAACGGTCAATACGAACCGTTAGATGTTCAATCTATATTAAAATCTGCTTGAAGATCAAATTTTATATTTTTTGGAATTTTTTTACTATTTATTAAGTCACTTTTTGAGTTTTCAAAGTGGCTTAATAAATAGTAAAAAAATTCTAAAAAATGTAAAATTTGGTTTGCAAGTACATATTCATATGGAGATCATGTTGAACAGTTCGGATCGACCATTAGGATTTTGAAAACTCAAAAAGTAAGCCGTAGCACGGAGGGCTCTATGCTATGCGTAGCACCGTAGCACTGTCCTATATATATATATATATATAGAGGTTGGTTATTCTACTTCCATAAGCATATGCCCACATATGCTTATAACTCATTTTTGCGTTTCCAATGTTCAAATGGTCGATCCGAACCGTTCATCTTGTTCTCCATATTAATATGTGCTTGGAGATCAAATTTTACATTTTTCGGAATTTTTTTACTATTTATTAAGCCACTTTGAAAATTGCTGATCCGGGTGAACAGTAAAAACAGTGCAACAAAATTCTGGACCATATGATTAGCAATTTTCAAAGTGGCTTAATAAATAGTAAAAAAATTCAGAAAAATGTAAAATTTGGTCTCTAAGCACATATTAATATGGAGAACAAGATGAACGGTTCGGATCGACCATTTGAACATTGGAAACGCAAATATGAGTTATAAGCATATGTGGGCATATGCTTATGGAAGTAGAATAGCCAACCTCTATATATATATATAGAGCTGGGCTATGGTGAGTTGTGAAGTAAGAGGTCATTTTTACTTCACGCTCATATTTTCATTTTGAAAATCCAAACAACCGATCCGAACCGCTCAACATGTTCTAAATATTGAAATGTGCTTGGAGACTAAATTTTATATTTTTTAGAATTTGTTTACTATTTATTAAACCACTTTGAAAATCGCTGATCCGGTGGTTCAGAAATTTTTACTGTTTTTTACTGTTCACAGTGGATCAGCGATTTTCAAAGTGGTTTAATAAATAGTAAACAAATTCAAAAAAATGTAAAATTTAGTCTCGAAGCACATTTCAATATTTAGAACATGTTAAGCTGTTCGGATCGGTTGTTTGAATTTTCAAAATAAAAATATGACGTGAAGTAAAATGACAACTCACCATTGAATTTTGTACCCATCTTAATAAATAGTAAAAAAATTCAAAAAAAATGTAAAATTTGATCTGCAAGCACATTTTATTTAGATAATCATGTTGAATGGTTTGAATCGACGATTTGGACTTTGAAAATGAAAAAAATAATTGTTGTAACTTTGTTGTAACTTGATCCCTCCTCATATATATATATGAATTTCATTTTAAAATCTGCATTTAAAAATATTGGTCGCATATATTAAATATTTCACAATTTCGTTTGGGTAAGTGTATTTCCCAATTGCTTTCATTTCATATAGCATTCCTAAAAAGATAACTAGATCACTAAAATACTCTTTGTTGAGAATAATTTAATTAATTTTGTCTCCAATTTTACAAAAAAATTCTGGTCATATATATGTGTTGAGCTCCGACCGGTTCATATTTTGAAAAGTACCCCTGAGCAGAGAACTAGCATTCTGGATATATAAATTGCAAGAGCCAATTATTTCATTTCACTGCATATTTATTACATTACAACATACGTGCGTTCTCCGTACCAAGTTCTACCATTGAAAAAAAAAAAATAATGGAAAATAAAGAAAGGAAAATAAAATAAACTACAGCGTCATCTCTTGCTTCAATTCGGTTAAGATATAGGAACTAAATGAAGTGATATCAGGGGGGAACTCCAACCATCATGCCTCCACAAACTCTACGCTCTCCTCTTCTTCTCCAACACCATGGCTATTTTGACTTCCTCCTCGATCAGAACAAAGGTCTGATATTTGTAGTGGGAAGAGTATCCATGGGCGGTGCATTAAAAGAGACTGGTAGCCAGGATATATGTTCTTCGGTGGGACAGGTTCAGTGAACCTAGACACATTCGGGATACCACGAATCTTCCTTTAATCGCCGAGTGGTTACAAAGCCAAAGTTGGAGGCTTCAAGTTTCAATTTGATTCGTCAAGTCCGTGATTTCATCATCCATTTTGCTATATGGAACCGGTGTAAATGCTGCAAGGTGAAAGAATTTGAATAATAAGATTAGAGAGTAGTTAGAGAGTATAAATTGTAACTTGTAAAATAAAAGAGGTATGGCGGCGTATGGGATCTTCGAATACTGGAACTTGTCCCTATAAATTAAAAGTATCTTATTATATCAACACAAAATAAAATATTATTGATGTACATATATAATACGCCTGGCACATAATTGATTAAATTAATTGTATTGAATAGTTAATTCAATCTCAGTAGCAGAAAAGGAAGTATATTCCCTTTTATAAAGCTTAGCTCTTTTTGTAACCGAACTCTGTGGTTTCATTAGTATTAATGGAACAGGGCTTTACTAGCCTTTTTAACCAAAAAAAAAAAGATTAAATTGTATTGAAATAAAAATTAATAGCAACTTGAAGATTGTTGATCGGTTACAAAATTAACTATTTAATTTTATTAGCAGATAATATGTTGCCAAATATTTGCAAATTGCATCACATTAAATACACAATTGATCTATCTATTTAGAACATAAATATAGTTTTATTTTCTGAATTAATTTGATAATTATTTTATAAATTATCAAAAAAGTATTATTGTCAATACATATACTTCCCAATTTGTAGTGCCGCAGCCGGATTTCTAAAGACCTTCATTGAAGCATCGGTTTTCTCGATTGGCGATATTATTACTCTAATTTCAAAGCAAATTAAAAATAAAAAGACTTGAAAAGGAACAATTATTATTGCCCGTTAATTACCATTGCGGGTTATTTTTTATTCATTTTTGTTTAGTTTTTTTTTTTTTTTTACTATTAGATCACCTTTAAATTTTTTTTTACTATTATTATTGCCCGTTAATTACTCTGTGGTTTCGTTTAGTTTTTTTTTACTGTTAGTCACCTTTAAATTTAAGTTCGTCCTCAACATTGCTAGGGAAATATTTCCATTAGTTGAACAAGTAGTATCGTATAAAAAATAATTGTAGTTACCTAGAATAATATGACCCCAAAATAAGATGTAACTAATCTGAGTGAGCGGTATTCGATCTGAAATAACTCAAATTTGGACACCTGCTAAATAAAGTAATTAATCCAGACTTATGTCCAACGCAATCCCTATTCGACCTGACCCAGATTGATCTGAGCTAAACATAACCATAATCCACATGGTTGGCTGGTTGTCACTACTAGCCACAACTCATATGTGTGTAACGGAAAATAAATCTGCTGCGATTCTAAAGAATCGCACGGATTCTGCTTTTTCAAATCTAACCATATATATATTTTGAGATTCGTGCATAACAACTAACTGCTTTTGAAATTTGTGCATGTCAAAAAATTAATGGTTAGATTTAGAAAAGCAGGGTCCCTGTGATTCTTTGGAATCGCAGCAGATTTATTTCCATGTGTAACGACAATTGAGCACAGAGCAGTACAATGCATGTCAACATGGATTTTTTTTTTTTTAAATGTGTGTCGATGACTGCGTGTTTGTTTTTTTTTTTTTCTATTTCTTGAATTGTACAATTTTTCAATTTGTTCTTATTGAGTTTGTGCCATTGTCCTTGATATATTATCTTGAAATAACAGTTAGATAGAATCTTTCTGATGTTGACACTATGCAAAGTAAGGAAACAAGAAGAAAATGACGATGCAAGCTGAGCAACTCACTGACACTGACTATAGCAGTGGAGGAGACTCCGACCTGGAGTCAGAAAACGAGAAAGTAGTCAACTTAGCATTGATGACTACACATGATCACTATCTCGTCTAGCTCTTCAAATAAGATACGTCAAACTTGAGTTGGTTAATCATGAATGCGATTTTAACTTGAATGACAACTGTGAAACAATTAGTGAGTCAAATGGCTTCTAAAATTACTTATATCTTTTTAATATTTTTCAAGGCAAAGAGAAAATATAAGGATAAAAGAAAAATATAAAATTAAATAGAGAAACATCGATCCATGGGTGTTATTTCGAAACAAAATTGAAAGCTCTGCAATCTAAAATACATACATACATACACACACACATATATATATATATATATATATTGCTTTAACCTTGTAAAAAGGCAAGAAATTGAAGTGAAAATGGGGGAACTCCAAGATTCATTAATTCTCTTCACAAGTTCACATGCTCTTCCTCTTACACCACCATGCCTTTCTCCTTCTTTTTCGACAAACCATCTTCAACCATTTAATTGTAGATTTGTATTCTTTGCGAGAATATTGAGATCTTGTGCAAATGGATTGATAAAAAATTAATATCGGATGGGTTTGGCATAGATGCTTTATTCTGTGAAGTGCGCACATTCATTGAACCTGGACAGAGTGGTCCTATTCTGTTTTTATTCTCTGCACCTTCACATGTCTTCTAGGAAAAAATATGATTAGTTGTAAACTTGTAGTTTGTACTAATTAAACGACAAGCACATTCGGAGATATCCATCCAGGTCCCACAATACCTGCTCCCTGATTTATTCACAACTAAATAACTTGGACTTTCCAAGTATCCAATGCGAATTTGCTCTCATATTTGCTTTGGAATCTTAAAAAATCTTGGTCGTGTCACCCATGTGTATTTTGTCGATTAAAGCTTCAGAGACTCAGAGTTGACAATTCAACGGACTAAAGCAGGACAATTTAATTTGGAAAAGTTGCGAGTTACCGATCAGATCTTAGATCGTATAGTATGAACTAATTTTTTTATTTCGGCCCAACACGGTTTAAGTCGTCCAGCTTCAGATTTTTTTTCCCGAAATATCGAGTTGTATAGGGTAGGGGTGTGCTCATAAGAACCGAAATTTTTAATAATAGAAAATAAAATAAATTAATATTAACATTGAAGAACGATTTGACAGGAATTTCAAAATATAACAAAGAATAACAGCCAGATTAACAGCACAGCTTAACCACTGAAAAGGAAAAACACGGGCCGTTATGGTCCAGAACAGCCAGGGAGGCGAACCGAAAAAAAAATGCTGGCCGTTATGTTCATTGACGGCTAGAGAGAGCAGAAAAAAAAAATTCAGACCGTTCGGAACTATAACGGCCAGGGTTGCAAATTCAGAGCAGATAAAGTACCTTCAGGGCCCTCTGCACAGGAAAAAAAATCTTTTATAATTGCAATTCACATCCTCTCCGGTACCCTAAAAAGGAATCTTTTATAATTAGTGGATCTGAACCGTTCTTTTAACTTTGCACGAATATCAAAGCCCAATAATACTGTACCCTGCGGTAGCCCGAAACTCAAAGCGAATGCGAGTACATATCTCAAACCGTAAAGTGAAGGGAATCTTTTACACATATTGGAGAGGATACTTGTTCGACTAAATGTCCGGCTTTACGGGCTTTTTTTCCACTAAAAAAAATAATAATTTTGAAATCACAAGTCGAAAGTTACGTACGAACTGCTGCATAAGTGATGATGTGGTGCATAATATTGGACCCGTAGTTGTGGAACGAAGCTGTTTGTAGAAAGTAGTAATTTAAGAATGGGAACGAGATAATATATTTCGCATTACCTGGGCACCACCACCCGATATTTTTATTAATATCCAAAGTTTAATACAAATTAATAAATATACCCGGATCTCAAGGTTATAGCGATAAATACCCAAGCTGGCCATTTTCTGGCCGGCCAAGTACCCTCCCTAAGCCAGCCAGAAAATGGCCGGCTATGTATCTTTTTTTTTTTTTTTTTTCCCCAAAAACTCTATAAAAGAGCACCGAGGCAGCTGCATTCTTCACTCAAATCCGCAGCAGCTCTACTGTACCTCAACTGTTGAGGTAATTTTTTTTTTTTTTTTTTAATTTTTTTTAAATTTTTTTAATTTTTAATTTATTATTATTTTTTATTTTATAGATTAATTAATTAGTTAATTGTTTACTATTTAGTTAATTGTTTACTATTTAGTTAATTGTTTACCATTTACTTAATTGTTTACTATTTACTTAATTGTTTACTATTTACTTAATTGTTTACTATTTACTTAATTGTTTACTATTTACTTAATTATTTACTATTTACTTAATTGTTTACCATTTACTTAATTGTTTACTATTTAGTTAATTGCTTACTATTTACTTAGTTGTTTACCATTTACTTAATTGTTTACCATTCAGTTAATTGCTTACCATTTACTTAATTGATTACTGTACCTCTACTGTTGAGGTAATTCTTTTTTTTTTTTAATTTTTTTTAATTTTTTTTAAATTTTTAAAATTTTTAATTTATTATTATTTTTTATTTTATAGATTAATTAATTAGTTAATTGTTTACTATTTAGTTAATTGTTTACTATTTAGTTAATTGTTTACCATTTACTTAATTGTTTACTATTTAATTAATTGTTTACTATTTACTTAATTGTTTACTATTTACTTAATTATTTACTATTTACTTAATTGTTTACC
The DNA here is from genome assembly GCA_025461045.1 of Carex parvula. Taxonomy (NCBI): domain Eukaryota; kingdom Viridiplantae; phylum Streptophyta; class Magnoliopsida; order Poales; family Cyperaceae; genus Carex; species Carex parvula. The sequence goes on along the minus strand of JAJGRW010000641.1, from coordinate 261,559 downwards.
ATTTACTTAATTGTTTACTATTTAGTTAATTGCTTACTATTTACTTAGTTGTTTACCATTTACTTAATTGTTTACCATTTAGTTAATTGGTTACCATTTACTTAATTGTTTACCATTTAGTTAATTGCTTACCATTTACTTAATTGCTTACCATTTACTTAATTGATTACCATTTACTTAATTGCTTACCATTTACTTAATTGCTTACAATTTACTTAATTGCTTACCATTTACTTAATTGCTTACTATTTACTTAATTTTTTACTATTTACTTAATTTTTTACTATTTACTTAATTGTTTACCAGTCAATTGTTTATTATTTAGTTACTTGACAATTATTTACCATTTAGTAATCTGACAATTGTTTACCATTTTCTAAAATGTAGTTTGTTTACCATGGCCTTTATTTCATTACACTATGGTGGGAAGATGCTTAATAGTGCACAAGGGGCGTACTACAACAAAGATGCAGCTCATTCATTGATGATTCCAGATGACATCTCACTTTTGGACCTCAAATCCATAGTTTACACACACACCGGTTACAACCCAGAAAGGTGCGACCTAGAATTGGCAACCCGATATTGCCATCCCTCCAACGGAAAATGGATTGTTGCGAAACTGGTGGACGAGAGTACGTGGAGAGGCATGTTCGGTTATTTGAGGTCCCAAGGTAATTTTCTAATAGAAATATTTGTTAGAAGAGTTCCGGTAGAGCCTGGGGTTGGAAGTTCGGGCTCTGGATCAGCGGCACCACATTATACCTCACAACCAGAAACTTACAGACGTGACTCCACCTTACCACTCACCGAACCTGACCCAGAACCCTACAACTACGTCACTCCACCAGCACCTCAACGAAGACACTCAGTTGCATCCCCACCTAGACACAATCGAGGCAGACCAAGACACTCAGTTTCAACCCCACCTAGATCCGTAAATGCCACTCCTTTACCGTTACCTCCAGTATCACCTTACCCCATACCTGCACCAGTAGACGATGCAAGCTGCCCGGACTTTGAAGATATTAATGAAATACCGGAGGACAATCTGGGGAGCGGGGATGAATTTGAAGGAGACATGTGGGGGGATTCAGATCACATGGAAGGTGTGGATGAAGACGGGCGGGCTGAAACAGCTGAAAGGCATGCTGATGAGGGGTGGCCGCTTAGTGGCCGGACTGATACGCACCCGTTCCCAGACCTCAATGATGTTTCTAAGTTTAGAGAGGCAGATATTGGTTATTATGGGCAACGGATTGAGTACAAAGGTGAGCTGTGTGCAAACCTATATTTTAAAACCAAAGAAGACCTAATGAAGAAGGTCAGAGAGCACCATATAAAGAAGAATCAGGAGTTCAGATCTTGGAAAAGTGACAGAGATCGGGTTACTCTGTTGTGCAAGGACAAGAATTGCCGTTACGAGCTTAGGGCAAAGCCGACGGGATGTGGAGACGCATGGGTTATAACTAAGCAGGACAGGCCTCACACATGTAGGACTGAGCATACGAGGGTCGACCACGAATGTCTGACGGCAGCACTCATTGCCGATGTCATTGAGAACGCCATTAAAAAGGACCCGTGTATGAGCATCCAGACGGTGGCAGACATTGTTTTGTCTGTGTACGACAATGTGACACCTAAATACAACCGACTGTGGAGGGGCCGTGAGCTGGCAATAGCCCGACAATTTGGGAGTTGGGAGGCTTCTTACAGCTTGCTGAGACCACTGTTGCTTGCAATTTGCGCCAACAATCCCGGCTCGACCCACCAATTTCTGACCAGCCCGGTACGGAATAAGGAAACAGGACTAATCATGCCAGGTGTTGCCCAGTTCGAAGCTGTAGCCAGGGCGTTTGGTCCATGCATTGCAGCGTTCCAGTACTTGAGACCAGTGATCAGCATCGATGCCTGCTTCTTGTCTGGGCGATACGAGGGGAGGCTTTTGATAGCTTGCGGCTACGATGCCGAGAACCAATTGTTGCCTATTGCATTTGCAATTGTACGTCAGGAGGATACTGAGAATTGGGGTTTTTTTTTTGCAGTGGTTGAGAAATGAAGTGCTCGGCCCGTGTAAATTTGTATGTGTCATATCGGACCAGCACAAGGGGATCAAAGCTGCACTGACAGCTGAATACGGATGGCCTCCCGAGCTCTTTGTGCACAGGTATTGTATGCAGCATGTTGCTGACAACTTAGTCACGAACTGTGGAGACAGATGGTACGGATGGAGGTTCAGGGAAGGAGCAAAGAGGAAGAAGCCGAGAAGATTACAAGAGATGTTCTAAGAGTTTGCTCATGTATGTATAACTTATAACATTTCGTTTAATTATCGTATAAGAATTTTATGAAAATGGAATAACACCCCTTTGTTTTTGTGCAGCGAAATCCGAAGTGCAATGCATATTTAAAGAAGGTGGGCAAAGTACGTCCTAATGATGCGATGGAGCCGTCCAATTATGAGAAGATTTTCCAAACCTGTGACGGAGGATACCGGTTTGGTATCATGACAATAAACGGCTCCGAGTCGCTCAACAATGTCTTCCGAACGAGTCGTAGATTGCCTGTTTGTGCCGTAGTGGAGGATACGTTCTACACGTGCAACAGATGGTTTGTTGAGCGGCGTCAGCGAGCAATGGAATTACAAGACAGGGGACAGGTTCTTTCTGACCGGGTTTTGCAGAAGATCAAAAAACGTTGGGGGAAAGCTGAAAAAATGAAATTGGTGCGTTACACGCAGGGCCAAGGTCAGTACCAAGTTTCATCCCCAAATGAGTACGTTCCTTGCACCCGTAGCGACATGGGCAACATGGAACCCACTCACAGGGAGTTCATGTATATTGTGACGCGCGGTCCCGACAGACAAATGGAATGCACTTGCAGAGGTATCCAATTAACTTCTATTCCGTGCGCTCATGTCTTAGCCGTTTGCCGTGACCGAAACTGGCAAGAGGACGACTTTGTTGCAGACTGGTATAAAACACCCTATCTTGTGAGTACTTGGAACCATGTGTTCAATCCAATTGGCAATATGGGAGACTGGCCTCCTTGTGTTGAAGACAGAATCCTTCCGAGTAGAGGTTGGATTACGAAGGGGAGGCGAAAACAGCGCCATCTGGAGCCAAGCAGCGCCATCTGGAGCCCAGGCCGGGCCATCTAGTGAGCAACCAGAGCCACCTGCTAGGCCATCTCGTAGGTCATTTTTCGCAAGTGGTTTACTTCGGGGATTTAGACGTGGTAGTAATAGGTGATTTATATGCATGTTGTAAAAATTGTGTGGACTCTATTTGCAATTTGTGTGTACTTTATTTTTTTGTACGAAACTTAGAAATGAAATATTTGACTCTAATAAAAATTGTGTGGACTCTATTTGCAATTTGTTATATTAATTGAATACGCTATATTGTGCTACTATTTTTTATGTTGTGCTACTATTTTAATGTTGTTATATTTTTTGTTTAGCATTACCATAAAAGCACACATACACAAGAACCGAAATATAGGATAATCCAAATATACCAAACATAAATAGTATATCAAATATAAATAGTACAAAACTAGTAAAAATACAACTAAAACGGAGAGGGAGAATATCGATGAGGCGGTACTCCGGCGTTTGCCCGGCGCGGCCAGTATCTGCTCGGCGGTATCCCAACTGGCATCGCCTGTGGAGACTGGTGGTACTGGCGGAGGTGTAGCGAAGATAGATGCGGCAAACTCACTCCCAAAGGCAGGCTGAGCATGAGACCCGCTACCACTAGCCTCTCCATCATGCGGCATCTCTGTGCCATATCGGGGTACCCTCGGTGTCGAGCTGAAATCCTCATCGAATACCCCGAAGTCCTGGAGACTGTACGAGAGGGACTCGTACTCAGAAGTATCGGACATCTCAGGTGGTGGCTGTGGCGGCATCTCTGCCGGACCCTGCAATCATACACATAATTTATTAAATTTGATCTGAATGAAGAAATTTATTAAAACATCTAGCTGATACTGAAGTATGACATACCTGAGGCTGCACCGGACGTCCATGCTCGTCGTACCATGCCGTCCACCCAACGTCGGACAATACCCAACGGTGGTAGTCCCACTCTGGATGTGAATCGGGAGAAGATGGCATATCATCTAACAGAACCGGGCTCCGATCGGGCTCATGCGGATCTATCTCACGCCAGTTGATGTTCTCTCTGGCGTCCCGCAGCATACCGATGATCTTTCCACCGTGCCCGGCATCCTCCACTGTATTCGCATTCTTCTTGAGGGTGCGGTACCCAAGCAGTCTCCAGTTCTTCTTTCCCAGCATGCGGATCCCATGCCCGCACTCCTTGATCGCTGACAAAAGCTGAAAAAAATTTAGCGTGTCAGATCAAACCTTGATGTATTATTAAGTTAGACCAAAACTATGTGGTTTTATGTGCTTTACCTGGCGAGCCCATCCACGACCGGTGGGATGGTAACCATCATCCATCTGGATCCTGTCGCGGAGATGGGCACCGTAATCACCCTGCAGATAGACACTCGCCATGCAGACCTGCCTGTACCATACATCGTACCTCAACTGGGGATCCCCCTGGGTCTGCTGAAGCACATCTGGCTCGTGATAGAAGTCTGTATACTGAGGATCCAAGGCCGTCATGTAGTATGCATCGTAATGGCTGCTCCAGTCCTTATCCAGTCGCGCTCGGTGGGTAACGCTGTAAAGAAGACGTTAGTTGCAATAAAAAACTATCAAGTAATATGATTTATTTAATAAATACAATAGACTACGACTTACCGGTGCAGGTCTCTGTGCGTGTAACTCGGCAAAGATGGGTCTGCAGGAATCAACGCCGCTCGACCAAACTGTCGGAGCACCCGATCTGGGTAGTGGTGCTCCACTGTCCAAAAATGTATGAGCGGACCTCGGTAGAACCACATCGCCTGCTCCTGCTCGTCAGTCACACTGCCCGGCAAGAGGAACTCCTCGTACAACTGATCGTACGGCGTCCACTCAACAAGAGGCTCAGGCAAACTCTGAAGCTCTGACCGGACTGTCCTGATCCCAACGGTAGCACCGTGGGTCCGATCCTGGTAGTGGTGGAAACCGTGCCACTTCTTGGCGTATGCCGGGCAGTGAAACGTGTCTGGCTCTCTCCAATCCGGCGCCTCATTGGGGATAGGACGGCCCACTGGTAGACGTGACCACGACCAGTGCTGAAGCAGGAGTACCGGCCCGTACATCTGCTTCGCCGTCGGCTTCATTTTCAAGAAAATTACGCGTCAGTGTATTTTGATGGATTGATTGATTAAATAATTTACACTAAAATAAGAGTTGGTGACTTACCTCACTACTGCGACACGGGTTTGAGTACAGATGCGCCAGGACAGCTCCACCCCAGTTGTACGACGACGGCCGCTCAATGCCCATCAGCAACGGGAGATACATCATCGGCACCTGATCACCGCTAGAATCAGGAAACATGACAGAACCAAAAAGGTCCATCACGTAGCCGCGTGTATATCTGCAATACAAAACATATAAAAATTCTAATAGAATCATCGTATTATAAATTAATTAGTAGAAACAAGTTATAAAATTTACCTCACAATCTCCTCCTCTGTGGAATCTGCCGAAAGACCCGCGATGAAGTGCTGCCGTAACCTCGTCATCCGCAGATGAAATTTGGACCTCCCTCGGTCCCCAATGATATACTCAGGGTCAGCTCCCAACAACTCCTCGACATAACCTGCGAAGCTGGTGCTGTCAGAGACGCCGCCGACGGGTGTGCCACGGATAGCCAAACCCCAGAGAGCACTCACATCCTGGAGAGTCACTGTCATCTCTCCGAAAGGCATGTGAAACGTGTGCGTCTCGGGACGCCATCGCTCCACCAGTCCGGCGATTAGAGATGCATTGATGATGCTCTTCTCTGTGCGCACGATGTCCACAACGTGGTGGAGACCCAGGTTGAAGAGGTACGGCCGCATCACCTCGTAGTACTTCATGTGTACGCACCGCAACTTCACATCTAGAAGATTAATGTCCTGCGTTGAAAAAGGTAATCCGCATGGTGATAACATGATAAAATTTAAACCCAACAAAATTTAATGAAAATATAAGAAAAGGAACGTACCTCACGAGAAGCCAGTGAGACTCGGTGCTCGCTGTGGGGAATCCACAGGAGAGGACTGATGTGCTCCGTGCTGCTAGTACTGATCTGCTCGTCCACTAATGGACGCTGGGTAGGCCGTGCTCTAGGCATCCTGATATCTAAAATAACCTAAATTCGGTGAAATTACGCTTGATCAGCATAATTATGGTAAAAAAGGCCAAAATATTGGTCATCTGTGCTAATTACACTAAAATATGCTTAATCAGCCTAATTATGGTTAAAAAAGGCCAAAATACCCTAAAAATTGGTTATCTGTGCTAATTGCACTAATTGCGCTTAATTAGCATAATTATGGTAAAAAAGACCAGAATACCCTAAAAATTGGTCAAACGTGCTAATTTCGGTAAAATTATGCTTAATCAGCCTAATTATGGTAAAAAAGGCCAAAATACCCTAAAAATTGGTTATCTGTGCTAATTACACTAAATGCGCTTAATTAGCATAACTATGGTAAAAAAAGGCCAAAATACCCTAAATATTGGTCAAACGTGCTAATTTCGGTAAAATTACGCTTAATCAGCCTAATTATGGTAAAAAAGCCAAAATACCCTAAAAATTGGTTATCTGTGCTAATTACACTAAATTACGCTTAATCAGTCTAATTATGTAAAAAAGACCAAAATACTCTAAAAATTGGTCAAACGTGCTTATTTCGGTAAAATTACGTTTAATCGGCATAATTAGGGTAAAAAAAACCAAAATACCCTAAATATTGGTCAATTGTGCTAATTACACTAAATATTAGTTAACTTAGCTAATTACACTAAATTACAACAACATAATCTAAATTATAACACATAAAACCCTAAACCCTAAAATAAATAAATTAAAAATTAAATTAGATAAAAAAAAAATTACCTCAAGGAAGAAGAGAGAATTCGGAATTGGGTTGTGATGAGAGGATTGTGAGAGGAGAGAGAGAAAAAAGGGTATATATAGGGGTTTAAACGGAAAAAAAAAAAGGTACATGGCCGGCCATTTTCTGGCCGGCTATGTACCCTCCCTAAGCCGGCCAGAAAATGGCCGGCTTGGGTATTTTTCGCTATAGCCCGGATTTCCGGGTATATTTATTAATTTGTATTAAACTTTGGATATTAATAAAAATGTCGGCACCACCACTAGTATTCCCAAAATTTTTAATAATAGAAAATAAAATAAATTAATATGCAACCCTGGCCGTTATGGTTCCGAACGGCTTAAATTTTTTTTTTTCTGCTCTCTCTGGCCATCAATGACCATAACGGCCAGCATTTTTATTTTTTTTGGTTCGCCTCTCTGGCCGTTCTGGACAACGGCCCGTGTTTTTCCTTTTCGGTGGTTAAGCTGTGCTGTTAATCTAGTCGTTATGGTCCATAACGTCTCATGGACGTTACGGACCATAACGTCTTTGTTATATTTCGAAATTCCGCCAAATCGTTCTTCAATGTCGATATTTAATTTATTTTATTTTCTATTATTAAAAATTTCGGTCATAAGAAGCAGGGGCGGATCCAAGATTTTTGTCAGGGGGGGCAAAAAAATATCGAATCGGGTTTAAATATCTAATCGGGTTTAAATCCATTAACCAATTGAGTACTCGACAAAAAATAATGCTTTAACTTATATTTTCGAATGCTTTGACTCGTAATTTCTGATGCTCTGACTTATAATTCTAATTACCAATCAAAATTCAACAGATTTATTTCAATTTTAACCCTAAATTTAACTTAAATTACAAATTAAACGACCAGAGGGGGGCAAAAAAAATTCCAGGGAGAGGCAGAGCCGATCGAAACCGATAAATTTTCACTAAAACTCAAAATCCAGGGGGGGCAGCTGCCCCCCCCCGGAGTACACTGGGTCCGCCCCTGATAAGAAGGCTTCAGATCGTATATATATATTTTTTTTTCCGGCTTCTTTAACAGCCCGTAGGCCTATTACAATTGCATTTCCACATCAGAATCTATCAAGAACTATCCGATTCGAATCTGTTGCCTCACTGGATTCGAATCGGACAATCCCGATCTAAAACCCAAAAATTAAGTTACTTCATTGGATCTGAATTCTTTACATCCTCTGCCCTGATTCACTAGATTATGGGCAACTGCAACGTATTCATGATCTCTAGGACAGTATGCTACTATGCTCTATGACAGTATTTGAGCCTTCTTTTTTTAATCTCCAATTATCCCAAATCTGCCTGTACGATCTCCAGTCCGATATACTTGGTAATTCTCCAGATAAGGACTGAACGGCTTCGATAGAATCTGAAAACACAGTACCGGCATAAACTGCCACTTGCATCAGAACCTGCATCCCCATGAGAACAACCAGCGCTTCAGATTGAGAGGAGCTTACCGCTTGTACCGACCTTGATATCCATTTCACAATGGCCCCATTAATTGTTTAACAGCACCAGGCCTACCCCTGCCTCTCCCGATTGGTCCCATGACCCATCTACAAAACATTGGTACCTCGTATTAACCAGAGACATATCCGCGTCATGTTGCCTTTGCTCTGTACCGGTGCTACACTTTGAGTGTTTGCTTTTTACCAGCATAGGTCACTTCATTCCTGCTTCTCCATACTGCCCACGCAACTGCCATGAATTTTGGGAAATCTCTTTCACCCATCACCTGTCTTGCTCCTTGCACAATTTCGGAAGAACTTCCTGTCAGATAATCTGACCTGACACCCAATGGAGATGCCAGCCATGCCGAACTTGCAAAATTACAATGGAACAGTGCATGTGTGATCGATTCTTCCCCAGATCCACACAACTTACATGGCGGCGATGGGAGGAGATTCTTCTCGCAATTACCGACTGAACTGGTATCGCATTGAAACAACATCTTCAAATGAACAGCTTGAGTTTAGGTAAAAGTCCTTTATGCCCCCACATCCAATTCCAGTAATCCTTATCCCTTATCTGAGTTTGCTCACCCTTCAACATTTGAGTCCGAAACGGACGAAATTTGGCTGGAATGAGACAGGAATGACCGAAATTTAACTGGAATGAGGCCGTAACGGCCGAATTTTTTTGAAATATACACTATCCGTGTAACTCAGTATGAAATCGAATCGGTACCGTCCGATTCCGATCCAGAACGGCCGATTCTGCTCCGGAACGGCCGATTTTGCCTTCTACGACTAAAACCCGGATGCTATAATCAAGGGCAACAAAATGTAACACTAATCCCATGGTATTAACTAAACGGTACATCAAATAAAAAAAAAAACTAAACGGTACATACGAATAAAAAAATCTAAATACATTCAGATGCGTCAAGTTAATAAAGGAATAATGCGAGGACCGTGTTGTTAGACAAGTGTGAGAGAATGATGCAAAAAGAAATTATTAATCTGAATGGCATGAAATTTTGTATGTTATTCAAGATAATATAAATATTTCTAAATGTGTAAATCGTATATATTGAAGAAGAATATGCTATTGCAATAAAATGTTCAAGTTCTTAGAATACCATTAAACCAAAACTATATTAAAGAAAAATATATTAAAATTTCATCCAAATTAAAATAATGCGGGGACCATGTTGTTAGACAAGTGTGTGAGCATGATGCAAAAAGAAATTATTAATATGAATGGCATGACATTTTTTATGTTATTTAAGATAATATAAATATTTCTAAATGTGTAAATCGTATATATTGAAGAAGAATATGCTATTGCAATAAAATGTTCAAGTTCTTAGAATACCATTAAACCAAAACTATATTAAAGAAAAATATATTTAAATTTCATCCAAATTAAAATAAAACACTATTTTTTAAATGATTACTTGTGTATGTAACATTGTAACTATATCGTGAGTTGAAGTATGTTCGTGCGCAGTTCATTAAGTTAATGAGCAGTTAACTTGAGTTGAGAAGACAATACCAAGTTGACATCTATGGTCGTGCTGAACTCGTTAAATGCTCAAGTTGACTCGTGCTCGTTAAGTGACTAATTAAGAAATCAAGCCGGTAGACAATTTTGAATTTTGTTTTGAGTTTTTTGTTTCAAAACTAGACAAACTGATATAATAGCTAATTTTTTCAATAAAAAATATTGACTAACTGGCTTGCCGAGTTGTACAACCAGACTCAAGCATCACAAAATACCAGTTAATTAATATCAACAGTGTCTTATAGGTACCCACATAAAACAAAATATTTGTATACTGTTTTGAATTTGTTTTTGTTCATCAATTCAAAAAAGTGTCTTAATGTTGCAATATACACAATAATTTTTCTAATTGAGATTGGATGTAGCATGAATAATAATTTCTCTAATTGAGATTTGGATGTAGTGGCTTAATAAATAATAAAAAAATTCTAAAAAATGTAAAATTTGGTTTGCAAGTACATATTCATATGGAGATCATGTTAAACGGTTCGGATCGACCGTTAGAATTTTGAAAACTCAAAAAGTGAGCCGTAGCACGGAGGGCTCTATGCTATGCATAGCACCGTAGCACTGTCCTATATATATGTATATATATATATATTCTTTTTTCAAGGTTATTCAGATTGAGTTTAATTTCAAATCGTCCGACTTCAAACTGCATCAGTTTGTTCAAGTTATGGAGTCGAGTTATAATCATCTAGTTAGTCCGATTTTTCAAAGAAGTCTGGGTCATGAACAAAGGTCTAGTCTAAGTTCTTAACATAATTGAATAATTAGGGATTGACAAATAATGATTCTTCATTCCGAGTATCACGAACCAGATAAATTTGGCCATTAAATTAAAATTTTAAAGTCAGTTAAAAATAGAAGTAATCTTCATAATTGCAAAATTAATCTATTAACTGCTCAATTTTGATATTATAACATCTTCTATCTTCATTAATTTGGAAGAACATTCCTCTGACTATAGTATACCACTAAATTCAACCGATAAACCGATGATTTCTGAACCACACCAATTTGATATGTGACAGATTTATCATTTATGCGACCAAAAACACAAAAATCATTTATTCGAATTACAAACGTATCACTGTATTTTACGCTTTATTACTAAGCAAATCTGAACCGATCATCGAACATCCGGCGGTTTAATATGATGTCCAATTATCTATTTTTCTAGCACATGTCAGAGATGGAGCCGTTAGAGTGGGCCACACTGTCCCACCATGAACGATTGCAAGCTCTCTGGGCCGCTAGTCTGATATTGTGCGGAGTAATTGCGTCCAGAGCTAGGCCCCCCTACGGAATATCTATCGAACAAAGAGGTATATAAGTTGCATTGCTGATTTCTTTTCTTTTTTCAAGAAAAAAGTTGAGAGGTCTCAACAGTTCCATAGTTCCATTGAAATCTGTCATAGATCTTATGCAATGGTTGAGATCACCCTCTCCAAGGCGAGCTTTTGCATCCCTGAATAACTTCGACACATTCAGGTTCACTTATCCTTAGTGCTTAATTAGTTAATATCTTCGCTAATGGCAAATTTGCAAAAAACTATATCAAAATGGGCCTGAAAGTAAGAAGCCCATGGGCTAAATCGTAGTTCTCTGAGTAATATGCACGAATCATGGTGCCAAAATTGTGTTATGCTTGAAGACATATTTAAGGCTCCAATTCAAGAGAAAAATTGTAACTACAGTTGACAAGGAAATTACACTACTAAAAGTATCAGGAACATATTAAAGTTGCAACAAAGAGGGATAAAAAGGTGAAAGAACTAAACCGAACTTAACTTCAAGAGAAACACGCAACAAATTATAAAAGACGATTGTAAAGGATGACCTTCCCTTTTAATAATTTGCAAAAGAGCGCTTCTTTTACTGGAAAAGGCAAGTTTATATATTGTACTGCGAGAGTGCGAGGTGATCTATAAAAGAACAGCAAACACACATGATAAAATCTGCTTGGCAATACTGTGAAGAACAAAAATTAATTATAAAATGGAATGACATGCATTGAATTATTTATTTTTTGTATCAGAAGCTATTTATATTTCCCATTATAGATTATTAGATGACAGAGTCAATGAAAAACTAATTAACATTGCTAAATAACCATATACAGCAGTAATTCAAATTATGAAGAATAAGGAATCTTTTAATCTGACAAAGACAGAAATGTGAAATTCAAAATATGTCCCCAATAAAATAATTAATGGCAATAATTCCATAAATTTATTCAAGTATAATATTGATCTTTAGACAAACCCAATAGGTTTGAGTTTAACAAAGTTGTTGGCATATATAATTTTTATGTGCTATTTATGCAGTGCCCAGTATATTTTTCCTTCTTTAGACTATGCGACATATAAGTTTAACAATGTTTCACATAATTAAGTTCTTGATCCTCTTAACAACGTTAACAAACTTAAATGTACGTAATTACTAATATTAGTCAAATTGGTGATATTTTAATTAGTTTATAATTGATGAGTAATGAAGGAACTATTGCAATGTATTGCTTTGTTTCTAGAAGGTTTCTTTCCCGACGTTAACACTCTTTTGTACATTTCTATCAAAGCCGTTCAGTCCTTCTCTGGAGAATTACCAAGTATATCGGACTGGAGATCGTACAGGCAGATTTGGGATATTTGGAGATTAAAAAAAGAAGGCTCAAATACTGTCATAGTAGCATACTAGCATACTGTCCTAGAGATCATGAATACGTTGCAGTTGCACATAATCTAGCGAATCAGGATAGACAATGTAAAGAATTCAGATCCAGTGAAGTAACTTAATTTTTGGATTTTAGATCGGAACCGTCCGATTCGAATCCGAGACTATCCATGCTGAAGTGGAGCGCACACATCCCGACGACAGATTCGAATCCCGAGACCATTCCGAGCTACAGATTTGAATCAGACAGTCTTGATCCAAAACCCAAAAATTGAGTAACTTTAGGGGATCCGCAGATAGATTTTCTGATGTGGAAATGCAATTGTAATAGGCCTACGGGCTGTCAAAGAAGCCCAAAAAAAAAAAAAAAACTATACGATCTGAAGCCTTCTTATGAAATGAGCACACCCCTACCCTATACAACTCGATATTTCGGGAAAAAAAATCTGAAGCTGGACAACTTAAACCGTGTTGAACCCGAAATTAAAAAAATTAGTTCATACTATACGATCTAAGATCTGATCGGTAACTCGCAACTTTTCCAAAATAAATTCTCCCCTGCTTTAGTCCGTTGAATTGTCAACTCTGACTCTCTGAAGCTTTAATCGACAAAATACCCATGGGTGACACGACCAAGATTTGTTAAGATTCCAAAGCAAATATGAGAGCAAATTCGCATTGGATACTTGGAAAGTCCAAGTTATTTAGTTGTGAATAAATCAGAGAGCAGGTATTGTGGAGTCCGAATCTGCTGCGATTCCGAGGCAGATCGCAGGACCCTGCGATCCCGAGATCAACGGTTCAAATTTTCTCGAGCGCGGATCTCAGAAACGTTCTTAAAAAGTAAATTTTCACGCACGCATCTCGATAAAGACCAACAGTTGAGATGGGATCGCAGGTTCCTGCGATCTACCTCGGAATCGCAGCAGATTTATTTTCGGTATTGTGGGACCTGGATGGATATCTCCGAATATGCTTGTAGTTTAATTAGTACAGCTACAAGTTTACAACTAATCATATTCTTTCCTAAAAGACATGTAGATGTACAGAGAATAAAAACAGAATAGGACCACTCTGTCCAGGTTCAATGAATGTGCGCACTTCACAAAATAAAGCATCTATGCCAAACCCATCCGATATTAATTTTTTATCAATCCATTTGCACAAGATCTCAATATTCTCGCAAAGAATACAAATCTACAATTAAATGGTTGAAGATGGTTTGTCGAAAAAGAAGGAGAAAGGCATGGTGGTGTAAGAGGAAGAGCCTGTGAAGAGAATGAATCTTGGGTTTGTTTCGAAATAACACCCTTGGATCGATGTTTCTCTATTTAATTTCATATTTTTCTTTTATCCTCATATTTTCTCTTTGCCTTGAAAAATATTAAAAAGATAGAAGTAATTTTAGAAACCATTTGACTCACTAATTGTTTCACAGTTGTCATTCAAGTTAAAATCGCATTCATGATTAACCAACTGAAGTTTGACGTATCTTATTTGAAGAGCTAGACGAGATAGTGATCATGTGTAGTCATCAATGCTAAGTTGACTACTTTCTTGTATTCTGACTCTGAGTCGGAGCCTCCTCCACTGCTATAGTCAGTGTCAGTGAGTTGCTCAGATTGCATCGCCGTTTTCTTCTTGTTTCCTTTGCATAGTGTCAACATCAGAAAGATTCTAACTGTTATTGCAAGACAATCAAGGACAATGGCACAAGCTCAATAAGAGCAAATTGAAAAATTGTACAAGTCAAGAAATAGAAAAAAAAAAAAAAACCACGCAGTCATCGACACAGATTTAAAAGAAAAAAAAAAAAAATCCATGTTGACATTGTACTGCTCTGTGCTCAATTGTCGTTACACACATGAGTTGTGGCTAGTAGTGGCAACCAGCTAACCATGTGGATTATGGTTATGTTTACCTCAGATCAATCTGGGTCAGGTCGAATAGGGATTGCGTTGGACATAAGTCTGGATTAATTACTTTATTTAGCAGGTGTCCAAATTTGAGTTATTTCAGATCGAATACCGCTCACTCAGATTAGTTACATCTTGTTTTGGGGTCATATTATTCTAGGTAACTACAATTATTTTTTATACGATACTACTTGTTCAACTAATGGAAATATTTCCCTAACAATGTTGAGGACGAACTTAAATTTAAAGGTGACTAACAGTAAAAAAAAAACTAAACGAAACCACAGAGTAATTAACGGGCAATAATAATTGTAAAAAAAAATTAAAGGTGATCTAATAGTAAAAAAAAAAAAAAAAACTAAACAAAAATGAATAAAAAATAACCTGCAATGGTAATTAACGGGCAATAATAATTGTTCCTTTTCAAGTTTTTTTATTTTTAATTTGCTTTGAAATCAGAGTAATAATATCGCTAATCGAGAAAACTGATGCTTCAATGAAGGTCTTTAGAAATCCGGCTGCGGCACTACAAATAGGGAAGTATATGTATTGACAACAATACTTTTTTGATAATTTATAAAATAATTATCAAATTAATTCAGAAAATAAAACTATATTTATGTTCTAAATAGATAGATCTATTGTGTATTTAATGTGATGCAATTTGAAAATATTTGGCAACATATTATCTGCTAATAAAATTAAATAGTTAATTTCGTAACTGATCAACAATCTTCAAGTTGCTATTAATTTTTATTTCAATACAATTTTTTTTTTTTTTTGGTTAAAAAGGATAGTAAAGCCCTGTTTTAATACTAATGAAACCACAGAGTTCGGTTACAAAAAGAGCCAAGCTCTGTAAAAGGGAATATACTCCCAAACTACTCTCTGTTTCATCAATTATATTTTATTTTGTGTTGATATAATAAGATACTTTTAATTTATAGGGACAAGTTCCAATATTCGAAGATCCCATACGCCATACCTCTTTTATTTTACAAGTTACAATTTATACTCTCTAACTACTCTCTAATCTTATTATTCAAATTTTCTAAAATTAATTATAAATCTTCTTTCACCTTGCAGCATTTACACCGGTTCCATATAGCAAAACGGATGATGAAATCACGGACTTGACGAATCAAATTGAAACTTGAAGCCTCCAACTTTGGCTTTGTGACCACTCAGCGATTAAAGGAAGATTCGTGGTATCCCAAATGTGTCTAGGTTCACTGAACCTGTCCCACCAAACCTGGCTACCAGTCTCTTTTAATGCACCGCCCATGGATACTCTTCCCACTACAAATATCAGACCTTTGTTCTGAGGAAGTCAAAATAGCCATGGTGTTGGAGAAGAAGAGGAGAGCGTAGAGTTTGTGGAGGCATGATGGTTGGAGTTCCCCCCTGATATCACTTCATTTTGTTCCTATATCTTAACCGAATTGGAGCAAGAGATCACGTTGTAGTTTATTTTATTTTCCTTTTTTTTTTTTTTTCAATGGTAGAACTTGGAGAACGTATGTTGTAATGTAATAAATATGCAGTGAAATGAAATAATTGGCTTTGCATTTTATATCCAGAATGCTAGTTCTCTGTTCAGGGGTACTTTTCAAAATATGAACCGGTCGGAGCTCAACACATATGACCAGAATTTTTCTGTAAAATTGGAGACAAAATTAATTAAATTATTCTCAACAAAGAACATTTTAGTGATCTAGTTGTCTTTTTAGGAATGCTATATGAAATGAAAGCAATTGGAAAATACACTTAATTACCCAAAAGAAATTGTGAAATATTTAATACATGCGACCAATATTTTTAAATGCAGTTTTCATGCGATATACTGAAGGCCATTGTATATGTAGATTTTTATGCGGACTTGTATATACAGATTTTAAAATGAAATTCATATATATATATATAGGGGCTGGCTACTATGCTTATATAAGCATATGCCCACATATGCTTATAACTCATTTTTGCGTTTCCAATGTTCAAATGGTCGATCCGACCGTTCATCTTGTTCTCCATATTAATATGTGCTTGGAGACCAAATTTTACATTTTTCTGAATTTTTTTACTATTTATTAAGCCACTTTGAAATTGCTGATCCGGGTGAACAGTAAAAACAGTGCAACAAAATTCTGGACCATATAATCAGCAATTTTCAAAGTGGCTTAATAAATAGTAAAAAAATTCAGAAAAATGTAAAATTTGGTCTCCAAGCACATATTAATATGGAGAACAAGATGAACGGTCGGATCGACCATTTGAACATTGGAAACGCAAAAATGAGTTATAAGCATATGTGGGCATATGCTTATATATGCATAGTAGCCAGCCCCTATATATATATAAGTATGTGGTAATATGTGGTATTATACAAACAAGTATGCAGTAATATGCAGTATCATATATAACAAGTATAGGGTAATATGCGGTAATAATATACTGCTGAATATACAGTAATAATATACGGTAGTAATATGCGGCCGAATATGCCGCCGCATATGCAGAATCGCATACAGATTTCTCTATGGATTACAACCGAATACATTAGCTAGGGGGCAAACAAATCAGACGGATCGGATAGTGGTAAAACCATGTCCGTATCTGCTTTTATTTTTCAGATACGGATACGGATTGGATATTTGACGGATATGTACGGATACGGATAAGATATCGGATATCCGTAAATATATACATAAATATTTTCATAATATATATTAAATTAGAGAGATCTAGTTACAACAAAGTTGTCACAACTATTTTCTACATTTTCAAAGTTCAAATCGTCGATCCAAACCATTCAACATGATCTCCACAATAAAATGTGCTTCAAGATCAAATTTTCTATTTTTTTTATTTTTTTTACTATTTATTAAGATGGGTAAAAAATTCAATGGTCTGAATTGACTAGTTTTTGTAAAATACTTAATAAATAGTAAAAAAAATTCAAAAAAATGTAAAGTTTGATCTGCAAGTACATTTTATTGTGGAGATCATGTTGAAAGGTTTGGATCGACAATTTGGGCTTTGAAAATGTAGAAAATAGTTGTAGTAACTTTGTTGTAACTAGGTCCCTCCTCATTAAATTATAAGGTATATATCTACTTATTCGGATACGGATAATTAAAATTCATTACAATACGCATATCCGTATCCGCATGAATATATATTCAGATATCAGATATCCGTATTAATTTTCGAATACAGATTCAGATACAGTCAGATATTATCGATCCGTTTGGATGGTCCAGAATTTTCAGATCAAGTGAAACAAATTCGAAAAAATATAAAATTTGATTTGCAAGTACATATTCATTTTATAATCATGTTGAATGGCTCGGATCGACCGTTAGAATTTTGAAAACTCAAATATTAAGCCGTAGCACGGACCAAACCGTGCTATGCATAGTACCGTAGCCTCACTCAACAGCAAATTAAGTTGTCAAATCCTTTATTTGGGTTAAAATTTCAATTTTGTTCTGTTTGAACATGAGTAATTAATGAATGCTTCTTTCTGTTTTGTAATAGGTCAAATTTTGAGATTATTTTTGTCTATTCCGTACTTATAAATGGATATATAAAATATATAAGTTTTCAAAAGTACTAAATGGAAAATTTGTATTTTGTTCCGTCTATTATTGTTTATTATGTTGTGACTTTGGTCATGTGCCGTGTCTTGTCATGATTAATTAATTTTTCACGTGCCGTGCCGTGTTGTACTGTGATCAAAATTATGAGAAATGATATGGTACTGTATACACAAATGGTCATGCCGTGATCAATTCATGCCGTGAGCAAATGTGCTTGAGCGATTACGTTAGTTACATTTGATCATATTTAACGTGTTTAGTGTTGTTCCATGTCGTGCTTCGTACTGTGACCAAGGTGATTTTTGTGTTGTGTTGTGAATTGTTTTTTTGCCGAGAACTGATAACGACACGAGAATGGTTTCGTATCATAGCCGTTTCATTATGTACTGGAGCCAGCTCCAGCGTGTCATTTTTTTCAATCTATGCAAGTTGAAATCTTTAAATATACCATTAAAAAATTAAACCAAATAACTACAATTTGTTAAGAATTCCATTTTTAACACAACCGCAACGTGAAATTGCGGACATAAATTAATTGTTTGCAACTTCACGTTGCGGACAATAAATTTTTTTTTCCTACTCACAGTAAGTTTGTTCCTAGTTATTGTGGACAACAACAAATTGGTGGGTATTGGTGGGTCCTCAAATATTTTTGGCTAATCAAAAGATGTTGAATGGTCAAAGTTGATGAAAAAAATATTGTTATCAGCAACGTTTGAAGTTGCGGACACACAATTTATATTTGTAATTTCATGTTGCGACCGTATTAAAAATAAAATTTGTTAGATTTTATAGTTATTTGATTTATTTATTTTAATGGTAAAAATAAAAGTTTGGGCTATGCACCGCTGAGATATGAACCGCTGAAGTTTTCATTTTGGAGTTTACAACTTGGACACTCAAAGTTGCCTAAAACGTGACTAGCTTGAAGTGAAATGAAAGGTTGAACATGTAGTCGGACAAAATGTCATTGCATTTTGACGGAGACACCGATTGATTGTCGTCGTATAAAGTTGGCAACATTTAAACGTGTTTTTTTTTGGCAGGTTAAACCCGTAGGCAGGACCAAAAATTAGTTGGAGGTGGGGTTGGGGAATTTCTAGAAGAATTCGGATCGTCCTCCCCCGGGCAGTGATATTACCGACATTGTTATTAATATCCAAAGTTAATTAGAAATTATTATTTATGTTCAAATTTTCTAACTTTCGCTAAAAATACCCAAGCCGGCTATAAAATGACCAGTTATTCTCTCCCCGTAAGCCGGTCATTTAGCGTAATTTAAAGTAATTTAGTGTAATTCAACATAATTTATTGTAATATAGTGTAATTCAACATAGTTGCAAGTAATTTAGTGTATTTTAGTATAAATATGCTAATTATAAATCAAAAAAATAATTTAACAAATAATTTAAACAAAAAATTTAAATTTTCAGTGCTGATTTCATTATTTTGCTGTTCATAGTGCCTCTAAAAAAAAAGAAAAAAAAAGGGAGTAAGCCGACCACAAAATGGCCGGTTACATAAACCGGCCATTTTGTGGCCGGCTTGGGCATTTTTGGCGAAAGTCGGAAATTCTGGGCATAAATAATAATTTCTAATTAATTTGGATATTAATAAAAATGTCGGGTGATATTAACACCACAATTTATTTTATTAACACAATATTTTCAAATATTTGAATGGAATGGACAATTTTGTCTCCTCATAAATTTCATTATAGCTGTCCACGTATTTTTCCTTTATGTAATTATATGCTATGATCATTTATTACTAATTGGTTTTCATAACTGTTCTATCTTCTCTTCTTATTTTGTAAACCCTTTAAAAGAGGAGAAAAAAAAATCTAAAATTTCAAGCATTGAGTATTTGAGTGACAGGATAATGAATTAATTTATTATCTTGCTCATTATTTTATTCAATAAATTCAATAAATAATTTGGTATATGTATTTTTATTTATCCATAACAGTACAACTATACTGCTTGAGGTTCTTTTAATTATTCTTCTAGTTATATACATTTTAATCTATATATGTATCTAAATAAAATTGAAAGAAACAAATTATAATTTTATTTTGTCATTATTTAAATCATCATGAACCTTACGTTTTTTTTTGGAGATTCAATGGGTCGACTGGCGAATTCGGATCACCTTAGGTATCTGACTCAAGCAAATTAGAATCGGACGGTTCAGATCGTTAACTTGGTACAAATCTCAAAGCACAAATAATACTGGTTTCCTGCGCCATTCTCAAATAGGTACTGTTTTGAGTTAATTTGGACCGTCCGTTTCAATTTTGTTGAGTCAGGTACCTAGGAGGACTCGGATTCACGACTGGCCCTCTCCTGATTTCATTTCATAAAAAAGGGTTGGACTTCACTATAATATTTATTTATTTGATTGTATAGTGTGTCGTTCACAATTTTAATGTCCGTAGGACGTAGACATGATGATAGATATTTTAATTAGTAGTATTTTTTAAGAGGAGAGTTCAAATATCTCTATTATTTGTATCTTTATCATATCTTTATTTTTAAAAACTTTAATAACTCAAAATATAAAACTTAAAAGTCAAAATAAAATTATTGGATATGATCTACATTATTTTCTCTGTGCATGTGTAAGAAATTATGATATTTCAATTTTGTTTTGGTTGTCATCCAAAATATGTAAAAGCGTACTAATGTGGTTAATTTTTGGACGTTGATTTTTTCAACTTATTGATATATAAAAACAAAACCGTAATTTGATATTTTTTATGAGCATATAGGGAAAATAATATAAGATCACATCTACCGGTTTTTTTTTGAAATTTATGATTTAAATTTTGAGTTATTAATGTTTTAAAAATAGAGATATAGTGGAGGCAAAAAAAATAAAGGTATTTGAACTTTTTTTTTGAATTATATTTACTAATTAATTAAAATTCTTTTCATGTAAAAGTCTTACGTTGTTTGATGTAAATAATCAGAAATTTTTAACACTGACAGATTAATTTCGTCAATAATTACTGTAATTTGTGTGACGCTACCCTTCTCAATCGTATTTAACTAATTTTCTATTAATACTTCACCGTTTTCATTTTTTTTTTTTTTTTACGAATTAGCACAGACCGAAGAAGAACAATTGATCATTGATCCATTGCTAGCAAGTTTAGACCAAAGACGTTGCCACATAAACTAATTAAAATGTATTCTCGGCTATATACTTAATGAAATGAAGAGAGATCATGTCACAACTCACCAATCTGCAATTGCAGCCCACTAAGGAATTCTAGCCCATGACGAGCCCAAAATTCCATAATCATGCCAATGGCGTGATAGGGTCACGTAGTTTGTGTGCTTTTTCATTTTGTTTGCATTTCTTTACATTTAGTTTGTGTGTTATTAGCATGTTGTTTGCTTGTCTTTGCTTTATGATTTTCTATTTAAGGATGTGACCCTTGTATCCTAGAAACTAAGCTTTGAATGAATGAAATTTCTCTTGTTTACATTTATCTTTACTGTTATTTAGTTTTATCTACTTTACTGTCTTCAACTTATACAAAAAATACCAAAAATATATTCCGCCGCACAAGTGCTACCTCGATCCAAGCCAGATCGTAACAATTGGTATCAGAGCCTTGTTCATAGGCCTAGGGAATGCCCGCAACACGGCAACAAACCATGGAAGAGCAAGCCAATGCTGTCCGAGGGTTGCAAGATCAACTAGAGAGCTTGGAGAGAAGAATGGCGAGCTTGATGGATGATGACAAGGTACGATTAAGTGGGGACATCGGAGAAAAACTTAATAAGATTGATGAGTTTATGGCCAACTATGATCAATTGGTTAAAAAACATGATTTAGAAGTTGTATTCACCCGATGCTTGGGAAACCAAGTAGTTAGTAATAAATCTAGTCCTAATGGTGCTAGTTCTAGTGCACAACCTCCACAAAATCCACCATTTCCACAAAACCAAACTCCACCAGGTCCTAACCTCAATCAAAATCCAAACTCTTACACTCCTCACCAACACACTACGAACCAAAATCACAATACCTTTTCTGTGCCATTTCCAAACCCATACAACCAACCATATGCAGCAACAAGACCAAATGTGCCGTATAACCCGCTACCGATAGTGCCGAATAACCAAAACCAAATCCCGCGACATGTACCCACACTAAGAATTGAGTTTTCAGTATTTGATGGGACAAGACCTAGAAGTTGGTTGTACAAGAGTGAGAGGTATTTTGAGATATATCAAATTCCACCTTGGCAAAAATTCGAGATTGCTTCCATGTACATGGTCGATGAAGCTGAAATTTGGTGTCAGGGATTGGGTTTAGAAGGTGGGCAAATGACATGGGAAGTGTTTAAGAATGAATTTCTAGAAAGATTTGAACCTAAATCGAGTATTAGAGTTTTGGGGGAGATAAAAAACTTGAAGCAAGTTGGTGAATTAAAGGCATATAGGAGTAAGTTTGAAAAATTGCGATTACTTTATTAAGAGAAAACCCAACATATGACGAGTCATTTTTCACAACCAATTTCTTAACGGGTTTAAAAAAAGAACTGACGTATATGGTGCTCTCAACCCGACCCAAAAATTTGAAAGAAGTCTATGAAGCGTCTTCCTATCAGGAAATGCTTCTAGATCAGCAGAGGAAGGCAAGAAATTCTGTCAAAATCGCAACCGGTCCAAATACCCTAACTCCAAATCAAAACTGACCCAATTACCCAACAAACCAACAGACGACAGTTTTAAAGCAACAACCCAAGGCAAATCTGAGACCCTCTGGCCACTCCGGGCAAAAGCCCGATAGAGACAAGTGCTTCCGGTGCTGGGATAGATGGTTTCCGGGGCACAAGTGCCAAGCGAAGACATTACATGTGTTGCAAGGGGAGGAAGAAGCTTGGCCCGAATATTGGAGTGATGACAAAGATGCAGAAATACAGACCAAACTCGGCCCTAAAGAGGAAGATACACCTAATGGGGAAGAGGTACAAATTTCATTGCATGCCATTAGAGAGGTTAGTTCTACAAATCTGATAAGGCTTAAGGGGGAAATTGAAAAAGAACCATTGTTGATTTTAGTAGATAGTGGCAGCACCCATAGCTTTGTAAGCCCACGAATACTTCAGAAAGTAGGCCTAGAACCCGAATTTACAACTCCAATGTCTATAACAGTAGCTAACGGGGAAAGAATGAAGTGTGACTCACACATCAAGGGTTTAATGTGAAAAATGTGTGGGCATGAATTCAAATTTGACTTGAGGGTTATGGAGATTGGGGCCCATGAATTGCTTTTAGGGGGAGATTGGATGAGAAGTGTGGGACCAGTTACCTTGGATTTTAATGAATTAACACTGACGGTTAGAAAGGAGGGAAAACAAGTTAAGTTACAAGGGGTCCAAAATAAAATCAAAATTAATTTGGTGAATGGGGAAGAATTTGACCCACTAATGGAGAAAGGAGAATTGTGCTGGGTGACCCAACTTTACCCAATATCTGAAGAGCCCAAAACAATCATTTTACCAAAATCCCTTGAGAATTTAATTCACCAATACCAAGATCTATTCCAAGATCCAAACACCTTACTCCCACCTCGAGCTCATGACCATGGCATACCCATAAAAGAATGTGCTGACCCGGTAAACTTAAGGCCCTATTGGTACTCTCATGACCAGAAGGAGGAAATAGAAAAAATTGTAGAAAAGTTGTTACAGTCCTTAGTAATTAGGCCCAGTTCGAGCCCTTATGCCAGCCCGGCACTATTGGTCAAAAAGAAAGATGGGAGTTGGAGGATGTGCATTGACTATAGGAAATTGAATTCCATCACCATAAAAAATAAATACCCAATTCCTATAGTCAATGATCTTTTGGATGAGTTGAAAGGGGCAAAAATCTTTTCCAAAATAGATTTGAGGTCGGGTTACCACCAAATTCGGGTAAAGGAAGAAGACATACCCAAAACAGCATTCCAGATTCATTGTGGTCACTATGAGTTCAAAGTCATGCCTTTTGGACTAACCAATGCCCCAGCCACCTTCCAAAACCTTATGAATGACATATTTCGGAAAGAGTTACGAAAGAGTGTCCTGGTATTTTTCGATGATATTCTGGTGTATAGCCAATCCTTGGAAGATCATTTGGTACACTTGGGTGATACATTCAGAAAGTTGAGGGAGCATAAGTTGTATGCCAAAATGTCGAAATGTACGTTCGGCATGAAACAGGTAGAATATTTGGGCCACATAATATCTGAGAACAGTGTGGCAACAGACCCAAGAAAAATTGAGGCGATGGTGAACTGGCCTAGTCCCAAAACCTTGAAGGAACTGAGAGGATTTTTGGGGTTGACGGGCTATTACAGAAGATTCATCCGCAACTATGGTGCCATTAGCAAACCATTAACTGACCAACTCAAGAAAAATGGATTTGCATGGAATGAGGCAGCCCAAAAGGCCTTTGAAAAGTTGAAGCAAGCCATGACATCGGCTCCAGTCCTGGCTCTGCCCGACTTCACCAAATCTTTCACTCTTGAAACCGATGCTTGTGATGCGGGTGTAGGAGCTATTCTATCCCAAAAAGGAAAACCCATTGCCTTTCTCAGCAAAGCCTTGGGGCCCAAGAATGCAGGTCTTTCAACATATGAGAAGGAACTCATGGCTATTCTCATGGCGGTCCACAAATGGAGACATTATTTGCAAGGCAACAAGTTCATCATCAAGACGGACCACCAGAGCCTCAAGCACCTCCTGGAGCAGCGACTCAACCACCACCTTCAGCATAAGGCCCTTATAAAATTCATCGGCCTTGATTATGTGATTGAGTACAAGAAGGGCCGACACAATTTGGTGCCAGACATTCTCTCGCGACAACCCAGGCCCAACCAACCAACATAACCACACCAAAAGGCGCAAATCAATTTATTGGGTGAATCTCAATTACAACCCTACTGGATAACGAAGGTAAAAATGAGTTATGTAGGGGATGAATTGGCGACTCAAGTACAAACAGGGCTCAAGACAACATTTGGTCCAAGCGAGTGGGTAGATAATGAAGGTATCCTCACGCATCGTGGCAAACTATAGGTTGGAACTCAAGGCAAGGTGCGACAAAAGATCCTAGCAGAATTCCACTCATCTGCCATTGGTGGGCACTCGGGCATTCTAGCCACCTATACAAGATTAAAGAGACACTTTTTCTGGCCCGGACTAAAAAAGCAGGTGGTGATTTCATCAAACACTGTGATGCCTGCCAAAGGAACAAAGCCGAACATGTGGCGAGTCCTGATCTATTGCAGTCTTTACCTGTACCCGACAAGGTATGGAGTTGCATTTCTATGGACTTTGTGGAAGGTCTCCCAAAATCTGAAGGTCAAGATGTCATTTTCGTAGTAGTTGATAGGCTCACAAAGTATGCCCACTTTATGGCCATGTCCCACCCGTACACAGCCACTATTGTTGCCAAGGTTTTCATGAATCAGGTGTTTCGATTACATGGTATGCCAACCTCCATTGTATCAGATAGAGATACCATTTTTACCAGCCAATTGTGGCGAGAGCTTTTCAAAAGACTTGGCACTACTTTGGCCTACTCCACCGCATACCATCCCCAAACCGATGGCCAAACTGAACCGGTAAACCAATGTTTGGAGTCTTATTTAAGATGCATGACTAGTGATAGCCCCAAACACTGGTACAAATGGTTGGCCCTTGCGGAGTTTTGGTACAGCACCAGCTACCACTCAGCCCTACAGTGCACTCTTTTTGAGGCCTTGTACGGGTATCCACCGCCTCACATGGAGTTAGGTGAGCCACATGTTGCTTCTCGAGATCCGGTTGACCTTTTCCTAAAAGAGAGGGCTCAGATACTTCAGAAGTTGAAGGACAATCTCACGAAGGCCCAAGCCTGAGCCAAACATAATGCAGACAAAGGCCGAACAGACAGGGAGTTCATGGTCGGAGATTGGGTCTACTTGAAACTTCAACCCTACAGACAGACATCTCTCGCTTTGAGGAAGAGCTTAAAGTTGGCTTCCAGGTACTATGGGCCCTATCAGGTGGTAGGAAGAGTGGGCACCAGTGCTTACAAACTCCAACTTCCTCGAGACAGCCAACTGCACCCAGTGTTCCACGTATCACAGTTGAAGAAGAGCCAGGGAGTCAATCCAGTGGATCCCGTACTGCCACCCGTAGGCCCAGATGGAACATTCAAGGTGGAACCTGTCACAATCTTGGACCAACGAACTCTCAAACTCCGAAATCTTTCCATTGACCAAGTCAAGATTCTCTGGTCCAACCTACCTGAGTCGGATGCCACTTGGGAGGATGTCAACTTCCTCAAACAGCAATTCCCCAACTTCCATCCTTGGGGTCAAGGATTTGCTGAGGGGGAAGGCAATGTCACAACTCACCAATCCGCAATTGCAGCCCACTAAGGAATTTTAGCCCATGACGAGCCCAAAATTCCATAATCATGCCAATGGCATGATAGGTTCACGTAGTTTGTGTGCTTTTTCATTTTGTTTGCATTTCTTTACATTTAGTTTGTGTGTTGTTAGCATGTTGTTTGCATGTCTTTGCTTTATGATTTTCTATTTAAGGATGTGACCCTTGTATCCTAGAAACTAAACTTTGAATGAATGAAATTTCTCTTGTTTACATTTATCTTTACTGTTATTTAGTTTTATCTACTTTACTCTCTTCAACTTATACAAAAAATACCAAAAATATATTCCACCGCACAAGTGCTACCTCGATCCAAGCCAGATCGTAACAGATCACTATTTTTTAAATATAATTTTTAATTATTAAATATTTGATTATAGTGGTTGCGCTTTTTCAGCTCCCAATGTTCCGAGGATTCACATCACCTAAGGTAACAAAATATTTATGTTTAGATCCGGACCATTCGATAAGAATCTGCACAAATATTAAAGGATTCCGTGTATTCCATCAAGGTTCGGATTGGTCCAATTTATAATCGTTGAGAGAATATTCTGTTACAATAGAGGAGGCAGATCTATGTTCCGATTCTAGCTCCCCAAAATCTTTTGCTGAAAGCAACTATACTTAGCCATGTGAATTTTACCCGAAATTTTTAAAGTTAGCATCCAAAAAATAATAAACCAAAAAACCACGGCTTTAAGTAATTTTAAATCTACTACGGCCGCACTGGTGTTTTGCAACCCTATTTACTAGGGACCGCAGAATGCCGATGCGGACCCTGAAAAAGGAGCCGCATAATGCCGGAGCGGTCGCTGGGTTCGCATAATACTTGAATAAATAATTATTTGAATTTTTTTTGAAAAAAAATTATGCTAAAAAAAATTATAGTAAAACTCTGCACCAAATTATATCCATATTACATTTTTCTTTAGTATATATATACATTTAAAACGATCAAACAACTAAAACTGACAATTATGTTCGAAATAATATTTAAAACATGAACAAAATTATTATTAAAGCAAATTTGAAATGCGATATCAACTTGGCACAAAATATCTGTAGCATAACAATTACAATGATTTGCATGTATAATAGATATTTTTGATTAATTTAGATGTTATTTGGGTTAAAGAAGAAGCAGTTCTGCGGCTCAGGTATTGCAGAGGAAATGCATTGGTAGAACACGTTAGGGGAGAAGGAATATGAAGGATGTAAGGTTTTTTTGTATTAAGGGTTGCAAGGCTATGTGCATGGGGCCATTTATTTATATTTAATATTGTACACTTAGTAGCCTCTATTAAGTATTTCAAAAAAAATTAGATGTTATTTCAAGTAATTAAATCATCAAAATTAATAAGAATAGGGTTGTTGAACTGTTCGGATCGATTAAAAAAAGAGATAATGATGTTAGAGCATGATGGGGTACAAAATCAATGAGACATTTTAAACCCTACTTAACAATTATCCAAATTAATTAGGAAAATAGTAATATTTTTTTTATATACATTCTGTCTAGCTAGCTTGTCTATTTTTATTTATCTTTCATAATTCAACATTGAGGACGAATGTGGACAATTGTTTAAGGTAATGTCAAAATACACAATGAAATATGAAACAAAAAGGTGCCTACCTATCTATTGGTCATAAACTCATAATTGGTCTCAAAGTAAAAAGATCATCTTATAAAATGCATAGTTTACATGATTTATAAAATGTTTCTCCTCTTATATAACTATATAAATATCCCAAAACATACATTAGCCTTGCAAAGAGAATGAAAAGCAAAGACTTTGTTTCTAAAAAAAAAAATCGAAAGATGCCTTGTGTCTTTTGTTGGGCCCATGGGCCGTTTCTTTTCTCACCACATCGGCCTCTGTGAGTGGAAAATTAGATAAAACTCAAAAGGCAGCTGGGGCAGTATTGCGTCCAGGTTCAATGTATCCACTTGGTTGACTTCAAACTTCGATTCACGGCCCCGTTCATCTCCTTTCTGATAAGATAATTAGTTGGTAACCCCGTTCATCTCCTTTCTGATAAGATAATTAATTGGTAATAAGGTATCTCTATGTCATTACAGCTCGCATCGGAAGGGATTGATCAACCAACAGTCCGAATAAACATCGGGACCTACTAATACGAGAAAGGCTTGGGTCCGATGGGTTTCGGGACCGTCCGATCCACTTTAAGATTTGTTCGCACGAATTTTAAAGTAAACACGAAAATTGCGGGCATAAATCCTAAAGCAGATCGGACAGTGAACCCGTCGAACTCACTTTGGATCCGATACCCATCGGACCCAAATTTCTCCCTACTAATACATGGAGAAAATTTTTTTTCAGCTAATATTGAAAAGTACACATAATGACTAGAGAGATAGGATAAAGAAATTTTCGCCACGCAGCGTTGTTTAGACATTGTTCCAGTTGTATGTTCTCCAGAGTTCTCTCAAATCACTTCAGCGAAAGCAAGCAATGGATTTTAGTATATGTTCTGGCTGAAGTGTTTGGGGGAACATCTGGGATCATCCAACTGCCAAATTAAGATCGCAGAAGCTTGATTTCTTCAAGTAATTTATTTAAGAATTCACAGGATTTCAACCTTGGCTCTGCTCGCGTGATAGTTGAATAAGAATGCTTGGATTGCCTCTAACAATAATTTAAATTGATTTAGTCCAATTTGAAGATACTAAGAACCACCCAAGTGTGTATGAGCTGCTGCTTTCTATTTCAGGTAATGTCAGCCTTTTTTTTTTTCTCTCTAAGTTATTGCTTTTCTACATCTCAAAAGAAATGATACATGCATGAGAATCATCTTTTGTGAGATTCCAAGGTAAAATGACTGGAATATGCTTTCAAATTTTTTAGGTTGCTTCAATCAGTGATTAGTGTATCTTTTGATTCTAGAGAGCAAGAGAGAACTTGATATATAAAATCAAATCATTATTTTCCACTTAGAACCTTGGGTGTTGTAATTTGGTTCGTCTATATTTTAGTGGTGCTAGATTTCAAGGTGATTTTAAATTGGAATTGGGGAATTTCCGGATTACTGGTTATTTCTTCAGTTTGTCTCAAAAGGTCCTTTTTCCATGCTCTCAATTACAATTACATGCACAAATGCTAAATGAGCAATAGATAGCATAATGTTCAAATTCCAAAACAATAAAGCCAGTTCTTCCTTAGGAGGCATTTTTTACATTAAACATGACCAACAAAAAATAATGAAATTGGTTTTCCAAAATTAAATTAGGTTTAGAAATCTCACAAATATAAATTCTAAATTATTTTAGAAGGTTATGTCAAAGATATAGAGTTAGGGTCAGGATATGTGCGAAATGACCCAGAACCATTGTCGTAAGCCTTCTCTTTGCTAAAAGAAAAAAAAGGAGGTTGAGCTAGATTTATACAGTCAGTATGCCTGGATCCATATCCTCCCCGGTACCGTAAAAGATTCCCTTCACTTTACGGTTTGAGATTAACTCCCAGCCGGTTTGGGATTCGGGCTGACAGAGGGGGCAGTATTATTGGGCTTTGAGATTCGTGCCAAGTTAAAAGAACGGTCCAGATCAAGTAAATGTAAAAGATTCCCTATTACGGTACCGGGGGTGATGTGAATTCCAGTATGCCTGATGTTGTTAGGAGAGTGAACCAATCATCGACCAGCTGGCCAATATATTCTAGAAGATTTTATTTTTTTTTTTGTAAAAAAAAACACCAACTTAGGAGCCTATTTTGATCTATACTATACTAATAAGGACATATCTAACAAAAAGTATGTACTTCGGATATTGGTTGTGAAAAAAGATGACCCCTGGACATTACTATAAAAAAAAAATTAGGAAACCAAAAACAATGACCAAGGAACCTTACTTTTTGCAAACCTTTTCCCTCCTTCATCACAAACATGCAAATCCAGCCGACCATCCCTCTTCACTTCTCCAAATATAAGTGAATGCAATGTTCTTTTATGGTCGATTTTAAGTTCAACTACATATTGTTTTTTTTTTTTTAAAAAAGTGGTTTAAGAATTCGAGATATCTTCAAAGTGTTTCTATTTAATGTTAAAACTTAAACCAAATATAGGTATGTAGTTATATATAATAGCATTGTTTGTGCAGTTGCTTAGCGAAATGCACTTCACCTTCCTAGATAGCACCAAGAGTTCCCCCAAACACTTCACAAATGCCTATACTAAGTGCTTTTAAGGTAGTGTGAAGTGCTTTTAGGGAACTCCAGGGGACAACTAGGTTTGTTCTCTCTCCATGTCTATTTCCTTGACTGCCCTATTGAGTATTTGAATGCTAGTCAACACCTAGAGTTCCCCCAAACACTTCACAATTTCCCACGTGTTTTGTATATCATAGGCCCTTTGTGAAGTGCTTGAGGAGAACTCCGGGGGAGACCTAGCTTAATTTCTATTTGGTCACAACTCTATGATCAAATAAAATTAACTCTGACCCAACCATATCCTAACTAAATGCTGGGTGCCACCAAGAGTTCCCCATTAAAGTGTCTCAGGGAACTCCAGATAATAACCAGCTTTAATCTTTTCATCAGTAACTCTTCTACATTGTGTGTGCTAGCTATTATATTTTTTTTTACCTTGCCTTCAAACCAACTTCTATCCTTATATTTATAGCTGAAGCTCAGGACTTATCATGCAACATGTTAAACAGATGAAAATGTATGCTGCTTAAGGCAAGTGGAGTTGCATCTAGCCATGTTTCTTGACCACATTCGATGGAAGTAGAAGAATCTAGCTAGTTTACAATCAACTTTATAAGATTTGCATATTCTTTCTACATGTTATCCTCAAAAGAAGATGCCTATTAAGGTACCCTATATCTCCATTTCATTATTAAGCAAGTTGGGTGTCCTATCCGCCATGGCTGCTTCTTCCTCCAGTGACTCCTCCTCCGGTGAATTATCTCAGACAAGACGCCGCCACAAGGACTACTCGCTCAAGGCACCGAGTAGGCACTGTCGGTCACGCAAAAGTTGAGATATGTCAGAGGATATGCACTTCCCTCCGAGTCCTGTTCAAAGTTTATCATCCGCTCACTGACAAAAATCTGACGGGACCAAAATTTTTAAGGTGGAGAGATATCTCTGAATCGATTCTCTGCGAGCAGAGACGACCTAAACTGAGAATACCAAAACCCTAGGTGCCTTTCCTCTTTTCAAATTTCCTCTTATTTTGGCTTTCTAAGAATTGTCGTCTGGCTTGATGGATTAAATTGGTATTACAACCATCACGCTCTCCATACTTAGTTTGCTCGATCAACTATTTCGTTTGCTAGGTTAGCCTGATTTTTTTTATATTATACATGTAAATTTCAGTTGGTTTTCTTCCCCAATCAGTCCCGTTGTACTTTATTTGATTATAATACTCCGTTGATGGATTCAACACTATATCATGTATTATTTTTGAACCTAAAATGGGAGGTGTTGTTGGCCTAGAAAATTCAGTTTTGTGTAGAATTACTAGAGTATAATTAGTTGGCCTTTTTTCAATCCAATTCTTCTAAATCCGTAATTCAAATTTCAGCATATATTATATTAGAGAGTGAGCTATTTGTCCTGTTTGAAAGAACTTAATATGGCTTATTATTACAA
The DNA here is from genome assembly GCA_025461045.1 of Carex parvula. NCBI lineage: Eukaryota > Viridiplantae > Streptophyta > Magnoliopsida > Poales > Cyperaceae > Carex > Carex parvula. The sequence continues at coordinate 229,278 of JAJGRW010000641.1, read as the reverse complement.
AAGTATTTCATATCTATTTTTGTTCTCATGATTATACCTTTTTTTGCAATTCAACAGGAAAAAGACAAAGCTCTTTCCAAAATTGACATATAATGAGTGCCTTGGGGCAACGACTAAAAAGGGTGTCTTCCATGGGTGTCAAAATGCGCGAGTTCTTGCAAGGTCCAAATGAAGTAGACTAGATAGTCGAAAACATCACGTCATCCAACTACGAGAGCCCCGATTGGTCACTGAACCTCGAGATCTGTGACCGAATCAAGTCTGGCCTCATCAGTGAAGTCGAAATAATTCGCGCGGTTAAGAAGAGGATTATGATAAAGCAACAGCCTAGGGTGCAGTATCTCGCCCTGGTGCTGCTTGAGGCATGCGTGAAGAACTGTTAAAGGGGTTTGGCTGATGTGGCTGGTGAGGGCGTATTGGATGAGATGGTGCAGGTCGTTGATGAGCCGGAAACTGTTGTTAATGTGAGGAACAAGGTTGGTTCTGATTGAGGCATGGGGCGAGTCCGGGGAGTTGTGCTATGTTATTTTTTGTAAGAGAGAAAAAGATGTAAGAGAACAATTTATTATTGTAATCTTAATTTCAGATTTTACATATATGTCTATTTATAAAGAAGAAGAACAAAAACTAGCCGTTATACTATTAATTACAACTACCAACCACTAACCACTAACTCCTAGTCTATTAATTTCTAACTAGCCGTTATTTACAAATTTGAATTGTAGCCGTTATTTTTAACACTCCTCCTCAAGCTAGGAATGTATATATCGTACAATCCTAGCTTGCTTGTAATTTTCTCGAATGGACCCGGATCCAAGCCTTTAGTGAAGATATCGGCCAGTTGATCTTCACTTTTTACGTATGGTGTTTCAATTTCTTTTGCTTGAACTTTTTCTCTAATAAAGTGGCAATCCACTTCTATATGTTTTGTTCGTTCATGATACACGGGATTTGAAGCTATGTGTCGTGCCGAATTATTGTCGCAATACATTTTCATCGGTTCTTGAATTTTAAATCCCATGTCCAATAGGAGTTGCTTGATCCATATGTTAGTTCACTTGCGGTTGATGACATGACACGATATTCGGCTTCGGCACTTGATCGTGCTACAACATTTTGTTTCTTGCTTTTCCATGTGACTAGATTTCCGCCTACAAATGTGTGAAAACCGGTTGTCGACTTTCTATCGAAGCTTCCGGCCCAATCTGCATCGGAATAGCCACATATATCATTAGAATTATTATTTTTCATCCAAATACCTTTACCGGAATTATTTTTTAAAAACCTCAAAATTCTATTTACTGCTTCTAAATGTGGTGTTCTTGGTGAGTGCATGAACTTACTAATTTGGCTTACGAAAAATGAAATATCCGGACGAGTAACCGTTAGATAGATTAATTTTCCAACAAGTCTTTGAAATTGATTTATGTCTTTTAAAGGTTCACCATCTTCACTATTTAATTTGCGTTTGTTGTCAATTGGGGTAAAGGCCGGTTTGCATCCTAGCTTACCGGTTTCTTTTAGTAAATCAAGTGTATATTTTCTTTGGAAACACTAGTACAAAAAACCCTTTTACTGACTGTCCAAATACCCCTACACCGACTGTTACAGCGGCGTCAGTAAAACCGGCGCCAGTGAAGGTTACTCTACACTGACTGTTAAAAAACAGTCACTGTAGGTAACCTACACTGACTGTTAAAAAACAGTCGGTGTAGGTACCCTACACCGACTGTTTTTTAACAGTCAGTGTAGGGTACCTACAGTGACTGTTTTTTAACAGTCAGTGTAGGGTACCTACAGTGACTCTTTTTTAACAGTCAGTGTAGGTCCTAAAAACAGTCAGTGTTGGCATAAAAATTTTGGCATGATTCTACTTGTATCGGGGCTAGCCTCCATATTTTTGCTAGCCATATGTTACCATTCATTGACATTAAATAGAATATCATGCAAAAAATGTAGACAACACAATTTAACAACATAACATATTCATTCACAAAAACCACACTATAGCCAAATTTACATAACCCATAAAAGCAAAATATGCAACTGAAATTAACAACATTGTATTTCTTGTAAATATGTTAGAAGTTGTCCAAGAAAAATATACAATTCATGTAGTTGACTGGTACTGCGCCAATCCAAACCATGGACATTGCAATACTGGTACTCAGCAATCAATTCTTGTAGTTGAACATTTTTAGCATTGGCCTTGTCGGCTTTCTCGACTGCATCAGCCACTTCTTTTTTCTGCAGACCCACACAAAAAAATTAGTAAGTTATGACTAATGATTGATGTAGGAAGTTATAATTAGTTGAAAAGAACTTGAAAGAATGTAAATATAGTGAAATAACTGGTCAACTTGGAGCAAAACAATTTTCTCATATATTTCTTTGATAAGTTTCTCCAATTTAGAAGCAGTTTCATACTTGCTCTTGAGCTCCTTTGATCTCTCCTCTATGCTGGACTCTTCACATCTCCAATTTTTCTGCGATTGCGAGGGTAAAGAAAAATTAAAAACGCAGATAATGCATGAGTGCAAATTCATAAAAAACATCAACCGACATTGGCAATTTTTGCAGGATGCCACTTAGGATAGTACCATTTTCCTGGAGAACCTTTTCTACTAGTTCTGAAGAGAACCCCATGCCAATAAAGTGTGATCTCAAGTTGCTACTTGATGAGTTGGGCCCACCTTCCTGTAAATAGAAGTCAGCATTGGTTTGTTTAACCATTGCACAACCTTTCAATTATAAAATGTATGAGATTGGCACTCATAGAATATGAAACTCAGGTTTGTGAAAATGGACATCCAGATTAAATTGGCAACTCCATTACCCAACATCTGCATGCAATGTAATATGTAACTAGTGTAACATATCAAATATATCAAGTGTTAAATTCTTATTATCCAATGGTTTGCTTGCAAGTGCCTTTTTCTCATCCTACAAGAACTGCTTGGGCTTAAATTAGGCTCAATGTACTTCCTCAGATCAAATAGTAGCACACACAAATTAAATTATGGTGTAAAGAAATCAGTCATTCAGATGTAGTACCTGAAGACTCTCCTGTTGCCGGATTAAAAGCCACACTTACTACGCATTTTCATATCCAATATAAAGCACTAAATTAATACTGTGTCATATAGGCTTTGATTGTAGTATCTCTCTTCAAGACTTCATTATGTGTGCATTCAACAAGTGAAACAAGAATTTGATATTGTATAGCCATGTCAGACAAGTGTGGTGCTCATCAGTTTGACCACATTTTTTCTCTGCATTATTTCTCTGTTTTTGATCATATCTTACTTGGTGTTTAGTGCTTAGATACTTGATTAAGTACAACTTAAGATCAAACTAACAAATGGATAAATTTAAAGCATATTGAGGTACCTCCTTTGCTATAACTACACCAGAAGCAAGGTTTCCATCTGAAATATTGACCGTCGGCACATATGGTACCAGCGCATGTTCACTGCCAGATGGGACCCTCCCATCATCGTATTCTTCTATTTTAACCAACATTTATGCACAGAAAAGGTAGTCAACGTGTTCAAAATATAGTAAACTGATTTAGAAGAAGACATGCACTTTTTTAATCAGTACCATGTCCTTGTTCCAGCTTGTTCCTTGATATTTTGATTTGAGCACTTTAACACCTGAAAGATAGACATTGACAAGCAAGTGTAAATAAGACGTGCAACAAAATCCTTGTAGAGTGCAATAAAAAACTATAAATAGGAGGAAATACAAGCATTAAATAGCAACTTAGAACTGCCAATTTCATGTGGTGATTGTTTACAAAAATGAAAAGAAAAAAAGGTCTACAATGAAAACACCCATTTTCCGATATTTACAAGTTTATCTTTTTATTTTTCTGTCCCACGGATAACTCCTCTTTTACAGAAACAATGCCATAGTTTGCAATCAATTTTTGTGACAAGCTAATAAAGAATAAGTTCGGTACTAGTCAAGCTTCAATTTTTTGAGATCCTATCGGGTACCAAAGCTGGGAAACAAATCAGCCCTCTCCGCCTCGCCTCTTGATCAGTCTCCGAACCCACGAGCACGAGCAACAACAAAAATCCTAAATCGGTTTGAGAAGTGGGAATGAGCGGTAAAGAGATGAGAAAGAGCGAAATCCTTGGATCGGGTTTGTAAATTGTGAGATGGAAAAGAACAAACGAAAAAGAAAGTAAGAGAGTGAGAAATCGTACCGAGTAGATGTAGAGGTAGTAGATGTAGGTGAGCCGGGACAGCTGGACATCAAGGTTTGTGCGGAGGTAGACAGATGGCAAGGCGGAGGTAGAGGTTTGTTCTCCGATGCTCGATCCTCAGAGGGAGTCGGCGGGGGGAGGGTTTGTGCTTGGATGCTCGGTGCTCAGAGATAGAGATAGACATCAAGGCGGAGGCATGCTCGGAGGTGCGCTTGTGCAAGGCGGAGGTGTGCTCGCCGAGAGATTAGAAGGGTTTGGGTTTCGAAATTTTGTTTTCTCTTAGAGGTATTTGGGTTTTGAAATTAGAAGGGTTTGTCTTGGAGAGAAGGGCACCGGGAAATGGAAATTTCCTTAGCGCGCGCGGATTCGAAATTCGAAAGAGAATGGGGGAAGGAAATTTTTAGGCGAAAATCACCGACTGTTTTTAAAAACAGCCAGTGTTGGCAGCCTACACTGACTGTTTTTCTAAAAACAAAAACAGCCAGTGTTGGCAGCCTACACTGACTGTTTTTCTAAAACAGTCAGTGTTGGCAGCCTACACTGACTGTTTTTCTAAAAACAGTCAGTGTTGAGCAGTCAACACTGACTATTTTTTAAAAAAACAGTCAGTGTTGATAACAAATTTTTTTACAAAAATTTACTTGAAACAGGCACATTTAGTCCGAATTTAATTTAGTTAACACATGATTAAGGAAATGATTAATAAATGGAAGCCATTAATTAAAATGGGTAATGTTATTAAATAAAATAAAAGAGGGATTGAGGATGTTTATAAATGTGCTTTATTATATGAATTATATGAATGAGAGATTTCTTGATATTATAATAAAAATATACATGGAGTTTAAGTATTAGAACTCATAAACGGTTCTGTTATATCAATCTTGATAAATATTGATTAGATATTAGAACTCATAAACGGTTCTGTCAACTTCCCTTGTGGTTTCAGCTCCAAATCACTGCACATTAAAAAAAAATATATATATATATATATATATATAGAGTAAGGCTACGGTGCTTTGCAAAGTAAAACCCCCTCTTTACTTCGGGCTACTTTTTACATTTTGAAAATCCAAACAACCGATCCGAACCGTTCAACATGTTCTAAATATTGAAATGTGCTTGGAGACCAAATTTTACATTTTTTGAAATTTTTTTACTATTTATTAAGCCACTTTGAAAATCACTGATCCAACGGTGAATAGTAAAAAACAGTAAAATTTTCTGAACCACCGGATCAGCGATTGAAAAAGTGGCTTAATAAATAGTAAAAAAATTCCAAAAAATGTAAAATTTGGTCTCCAAACACATTTCAACATTTAGAACATGTTGAACGGTTCGGATCGGTTGTTTTAATTTTCAAAATGCAAAAAGTAGTCCGAAGTAAAGAGGGGGTTTTACTTTGCAAAGCACCGTAGCCTTACTCTATATATATATATATATATATATATATATATATATATATATATATATATATATATATATATATATCATATACAAACGACCAAGAAAAATAGAAAATAAATAAAGATATTTATCTTATGTCAATAAACATGTTATAACATTAATTAAGTTTATAATATAATATAATGTGTTAAAATTATTTAATTAAGCAATAAACATGTTATATTAATTGTAGAGAAAACTAAAAGAAAATCGAGAACCAGAGAGAAAAAAAAAAGAATGAACTTGTGATTTTCTTTAGGATTCTCCGTCTTCTTGCATTATCTTGTAATTATTAAATTCGTATTTGTAAAAACTTGAAAGATTTTAAGTTTTAACTTGATTTTATTAAATAAATTAATGTATTACATGTGTTCAATGAAATGTTCAAACCAAAATAATATATTTTTAATTATGATATTTGAAAAAAAAAAATTAAGGAAAAAATGAAAAATAAAATGAAAAATGAAACAAACAAAAATATGAATAATAAATATAATTGTTAAATAAAATTCACCTAATACACATAAATTATTATTTTTAAATAAAATTCAGCCCTAATAAATTATAAACACTGGAGCCAGACCCTCATCGTCTCTTCCCGGGAATTGAATTCCTCTTGATTTCAAGCACTAGGAAAAGATGTCCAAAACAAGGATGTATTCTCTTGATTTCAAGCTCTAGGAAAAGATGTCCAAAACAAGCATGTTAGCATGTATAGTTACTATGATTGTGTTAATTATAAAGACATTTATAATCACTTGTAAGTTCTCAAAATATTTTTAAACAATTGTTTTAGTGCACTTTATTTACACAGAACATGAGAACTACACTAAAATGAAGTCACATTTTTTTCAAAATTTCAGCGGCATTAAAAAAAAAAATCACCGACTGTTTTAAAAAAAACAGTCAGTGTTGACCGCCAACACTGACAGTTTTTCAAAAACAGTCAGTGTTGATACTCAACACTGACGCTTTAAAAACAGTCAGTGTTGATAACAAACACTGACTTTTTTTTTTAAAAACCGTCAGTGTTGATAACAAACACTGACTATTTTTCAAGCGTCAGTGTTGAGCAACAACACTGACTGTTATTTAATGAAAGAGTCAGTGTAGGTATAGCGACACTGATGCTTCGGTTAAAACAGTCGGTGATGAAGGGTCGGTGAAGGGGTTTTTTGTACTAGTGAAAATAAAAAGTCCTTTATCCGAAAAAGCTATCTCTATTCCTAAAAAATATTTAAGATATCCTAAATCTTTTATATCAAATTTTTCTTTTAGTTGTTTCTTAATTTTTTGAATTTGCTCTAAATTATTTCCGGTAATTATGATGTCATCTACATATACTAAAATGAGAGTTGTATTAATACCATCACATTTAGTAAATAAAGAATCATCGGCATTACTAATTTTAAAATTACAAGAAATTAAATAAGAGCTAAGTTTGCCATAACATGCCCGTGGAGAATGCTTTAATCCATAAATTGATTTATTAAGCCTACAAGACAAGTTAGAGTTGGTTTCCAATTTATGACCGGGTGGTAGTGTCATATACACCTCTTCTTCAAGTGTTCCTTGAAGAAAGGCATTTTTGACATCCATTTGGTAGAGGTCCCAACCATTGTTTACGGCAATAGAAAGTAAAATTCTTACGGTATTCATTTTTGCCACCGGTGCAAAGGTTTCATTATAGTCTATGCCATAGGTTTGGATAAATCATTTAGCTACAAGTCTTGCCTTATACCTTTCTATGGTACCATCACTATTATATTTGGTTTTATATACCCATTTACAACCAACCGGTTTTTTATTTTTTAGAAGGGGAACAATTTTCCATGTTTCATTTTGTTCTAATGCTTTTAATTCCTCCTCTATAGCCTTACACCAAATTGGACTTTTAATTGCTTCGTGGTAATTATTTGGTTCCAATTCTTTTTCAATATTAGTGAGAAACGTGTGGTATTTGGTTGAAATATTGTCATATGACACAAAATTTTCTATTGGATATTGTACCGAATATGTCACATAGTCTCTAAGTCTAGTTGATGGTTGTCGTTCCCTATATGATCTTCTAACCGTTAAATTTTCATCCGTTTCATTTTCGTTTTCGTTTGTGTTGTTAATAGTCTCATTTTCTAGATTATTATTCTCAACTTGATGGTTATTTGTAGGAACAAAATTCAAATTATCTAAGTATGGTAATACTATATTGTTATTTTGATTATTAAAATATTGTTGATGAATTGTTTCTTTTTCTTTGAAATATGGTTCATTTTCAAAGAATGTAACATTTCTTCATAGATACAATTTTTTATTAATTGGATCATAACATTTATAACCTTTTTTATAAGATGAGTATCCTAAGAAAATAGTTTTTTGTGATACAAAATCAAGTTTGTCACTTCTTTTGATATGTACGAAGCTTGTACAACCAAATACTGTCATATGGTCATAAGTAATTTTTTGTTGATAAAGAATTTCTAATGGACTTTTATTTTCTAAAATAACACTAGGTAATCTATTAATTAAATGAGTGGCACAAAGTACGGCATCCGACCAATAAATTTTAGGAACATTATTTTGAAATAATAAAGATCGTGTCATCTCTAATAAGTGTCTATTTTTTCTTTCCTATACTCCATTTTGTTCGGGAGTATTTATACAAGTTGTTTGGTGTATAATACATTTTTCTTTAAAGAGACTTGAAAATTTTTTATTTATAAATTCGGTTCCATTATCCGATCTAAAAATTTTTAATTTTGCATTAAATTGTGTTTCTATAAGACATAAAAATTCATAAAAACAATCAAACACTTCATCTTTAGATTTAAGTAAATATAACCAAGTTGCTTTTGAAAAGTCATCAATAAATAAAACAAAATATTTGAATCCATTATATGAATCAATTGGGGCCGGTCCCCATACATCGGAATGCACTAAATCAAAAATAGCTTTACTTTTGCTAGTAGAAAGAGAAAAGGGAAGTTTTGTTTGTTTTGCTAAGTTGCAAATTTCACAATTAGTACAATTCAACATTTTTAAATCTAAGATATTATTTAAAATCTTGTTGGAATGATGCCCAAGTCTCTTATGCCAAAGATCAGAGTTAACAAATGTTGCGGAAGCACAAAGATTTAATTTGTTGGAGTTCAAAATATAGTGTCCATTTTTAAGAAATCCTTCACCAATCTTGATGCCGGTTTTCCGGTCCTGAAATACAACATCTTTACAAGAAAATATTGCATTACAATTTAATTCTTGTGTTAATTTATTTATTGAAAATAAGTTTACGGGAAATGTTTCTAAATACAAAACATTTTTAATTTGTTTGTTACACAAATTAATTTCTCCTATACCATTTATTTTTGTCTTCATACCGTTTGCAACCAATACATATTTATTACCATTGGTCGGGTTGAGGTTTGACAATAGTTGTTTGTTACCAAACATATGGTCTGTTGCACCACTATCTATAATTATTTGATTAAAAAATAAATCTTTTGAGTTAGAAGCAATACCACATGCACTTGGAGTGTTTTAGTTGTTCAGCAGCGTAGAAAGCTGTTGAAAACTTGTTGCACTTGATCTCCATGGCTTGACCCGCTTGAAAACGACCCATTTGCGCTCAAATTCATCTCTGACCCGTTCCAGCTTGACCCGTTTCCGCCCCAGCTGCTAGCGGGTCCGCCAGAACCACTAACGGGTCCGCCGAGGAACCCGGTTGTAGTTTCCCTTTGGAGTCCCCCAGTGGGATTGTTATTGGGTCCGAAAAAATTGTTACTGGGTCCGCCATTTTGATAGTTGAACCCATTACCATTAAATCCACCACTACTGTTGATTTGAGAGAGATTATTGGGTCCGAACCCAACACCAGTCGGACCCACTAGCCCATTTAGACCTTTCTCTTCATTAGAAACAGTATAGCTGCTGGTTTTTTCACCGTTTTTCTCCCAGTTTTGATTCTGGTCATTGTTTTTGAATTTTTTTGGTTTAAGGTGGGGATAAAGATGCCAACATCTATCATGAGTGTGACCATCTTTTTTACAGTGGTTACATCTCATATTTTTTGATTGATTTGGGTGATTTTGAGAGCTAGGGTTTTGATTAAAATTCATATTTTTTACGGCTAAGCCATGGGTCTCGTGTCTTTCATGGCTTACAATCTGTTGACCATTCATGGTAAGTTTTCTACTTTCCTCTTGCTGGATTAAATTTTTAATTTGAGAATAAGAGGGAAGAGGTACCGTGGTCATGATTTGAGATCTTACGGCTTTATAGCTCGGGTTTAGACCCTCGAGGTACTGAAAAATATCATCCTCTTCGGCTCGCTTTTGAAGTGTGGCCAAATCTGTTGTTATTGGTCGATAGGATCGAAGCTCATTTCGTTTTTTCTCAAGAGCACTAAGGTACTTCGTATGACTTCTCGACCCTTGTTTTTCTTGTTGAATTTCCTGCATGAGTTGATAAATATGAGAGAAATTATTTTCCTGACCATACATAGATTTTACCGCTTCCCATAAATCATGTGCTGTGTCGGCCATCATAAAGAGGTCGGATACAGTCGGTTCCATGGAGTTTAGTAGTGCGGTAATGATTCTATCGTTTGTTGTTCTCCATTGTTTTGTTGATATCGTTTCGTCAGGAGATAGCTTGTTTGCGTCTGCAATTTCTGGTTTCTTCTTTTCACCAGTGATGTATTCTAACATCTCTCGGCCACTCAGGGCTCTGGATGCTACCCTTGCCCATGACACGTAATTCTTGCCGTTGAGCAAAGTGTTTGTTAGCTTGGAGAAATTCATTGCTTCTTCTTGAGCCATTTCTCTTTGCTGAAATTTGTTGCGTTTTGTGGGTTTTTCGGTCACAGAGTCTTATGCTCTGATACCATGTTATTTTTTGTAAGAGAGAAAAAGATGTAAGAGAACAATTTATTATTGCAATCTTAATTTCAGATTTTACATATATGAATTTATAAAGAAGAATAACAAAAACTAGCCGTTATACTATTAATTACAACTACCAACCACTAACCACTAACTCCTAGTCTATTAATTACTAACTAGCTGTTATTTACAAATTTGAATTGTAGCCGTTATTTTTAACATGCTACCTGAAGTGACATACATGGTAGTATGGTACCATACTGATTCTGATATCTTTGGTTCATTTTTTATTTATTTGTATTATAACAAAGTCAGTTTACTCCATATCAATGATTACTTATTTCAATGCTCGTGGTAAAATTACCGACTTTGTTCAGTAGCAGTAGATATGGTGGTTTACCGGTACACATTCTTTTATAGTGATTAATTGCATAAAGGCGACTTCATTTTAGTGTAGTCCTCATGTTCTGTGTAAAGAGGAAGAGAGCAAGAGACATGTTAGGTTTTCTTGTTTAACGGTAGATATGTTAGGTTTTCTAGGGTTTGAGAAGAGGAAGAGAGCAAGAGACAAAGAGACAACTCAAATTGATTTCTATTAAACTTAATAGCCTCGGTAATTGTCATGTATTCGGCCTTTATTAAACTTAATAGAAATCAATTTGAGTTCTCTTTGTCTCTTGCTCTCTTCCTCTTCTCAAACCCTAGAAAACCTAACATTTCCTCTCATTTATTTCAATCATATCAGGATCTTCATTATCATCATGAAAACATCCCCTTGAAGTATATTTATATAAGCCATTACATCTCCATATATAAAAGATTCAGTTTCAAAATTAAGAATGATAGTAAATATAGTGAGAATAACAAAAGCTACTACATCCATTATATTTATAACACCTTTCGCTACCTTGTGTTTTGAAAGCGCTTTCTAATTTATTGGATTAGAAATATAAGCCATGGATGTAATGGCTTATATAAATATTGAGAATTGAATTAGAAACCATGTGTGTAAATATAATGGCTTATATAAATATTCGCACATGGATGTAATGGCTTATATAAATATACGTTGTCTCTAGAGAAGTGATCTTGGATTAGAAAATTTACGGAAAAAATTGAATTTTGATAATAGCGTAGATTGATTGACATGGATGAAGAATTTGTGTTTGTTCCATCAGTGACGGTTTCTTAGTCTAGAACTGTCGTACAAAGAAACTCACCAGTAACTGTTCTTTGGGAAGAACCGTCACTGATAGATCAACTTCGGATTATTTTGGTTGCAGTTTCAAATCTTGTACGATAGAGACATAATACGCTTAATAACAGTGTTTTGCACATGATCCGAGTAATATAATATTGTTTCAACTTGATATATTTTTATTATTTTCTTTAATTATCCAAATTTCTGACAATACCCAACACTAACCTTATGTTATTAGTGTTACCTACTTTCAATTGATCATACTACTGCACCTTGTGTGTGTATTAGCTGGTGCAGTCTTAGTTTTTGTTCAAATTCTATCATTTCTTTAATGGTTTTGGCTGAAAATAAAATATCGATCGCAAGTGGGTTAATACATGATTTTTCATATAATGAAGCCACTTGATCAGTGGACCTATCTAAGTGTCCTTTATATTTAAATTATATCCTGCATATTAACAAACACTCATCGATCATGGCGTGCTTTCCTCTTTTTGGCTGATAGAAGCTCCATGATACATATCAAGCACATAGTTCGTCGCAATTCTTAATTAGATCTGCGACACGACCAAAATATCCAAAAGTTATTGTGCCGGCAGAAAGGCCATGTGTTCACTGAACCTGGACAGATTTCAAATATATAACAGGGATGGAGCATCAATCTTTTACATGTGGTCTCTATGTCAAATTGTGGTTGTGCAAATCATATCTCAATCCTCGTATCTAATGAAATTCTGTTGGCCCACTAGATAAAGCATTTGATAGTCTGTTCTTCCTGCCATGTATATTGAGTACCGTGTTATCAATATGATTATGATTTATGAAGATAATTAACTTTAAGAATTTGTGTTATTTACTGGATCATCACCTCACCTGCAAGTTAAATGTGCCAACTGAAGAAAGAAAATTAATTTGCAATTGCAGCGGTTAGCACTACCATCTTTTTTTTTTTTTTTTTTTTTGAACCCATGAGGATATTGATGTACACACAAAAACTTGCTCTTAAGTTGCTTTTAGGTAATTTTTTTTTTTTTTGAAAAAAAACATGTTAATGCCTTCCCGTTTTAATAGAAACTAATAACTTTTAGGGAAGTATTACTATTTACCTCGGTTGTAAATTAAACATACATTAATAGAAGTACTTTATATAGTACTACCAATGCCAGGTTCCTATTGAAGGATGAAGTTGACATCTGAACAAGGACCATAAGATACCTTTTGCCATTGATTCACATTGGTGAGAAAAGGAAAAGTTTCAAGAGTGCGATTCTCTTCTTCAATTAATGTAGGCTAGAATCATGGTCAGGTGCAGTTTCAGTTGCATCCTTATCATTTCATGAGCAAACGAAAGAGCTATATCGCGCTAAAGAAAATGTCTTTCATAGTCCCACGGTCCTATATATATATACCATCGCACTAGAGTTACTCTTCAACACAAGGTGGCAATGAAATAACTTTCAAAAGAAAAGAAGCAACTATATAGCAAGTAGGTTGTCCCCTGGAGTTCCCTTTAAGCACTTCATTAAGGCCTAAAATGTTGTACCCAGGCCATTATGAAGTGTTTGGGGGAACTCTCGGTGGCACCCAACATGTACTAGCTAGGTTTGTAGTCTATGGATGAGTTAGGGGCACAAATAATTAAGTTGATTGTTCTCTTGAGTTCCCTTCAAGCACTTCACATTGACCTGCACTGCATTGCATGCAAGTTTGGGGGAACTCTTGATGGCAACCTGCATGCACTCCTACAGAGAAAGATACCACAAAGAAACAATCGATCAGCTGGTTGTTCTCTGGAGTTCCCTTCAAGCACTTCACCTTAGCTTGTTGTGCATTGGTGCCAAGGTTGTAGTGAAGTGTTTGGAGGAACTCTGGAAAGCACTCAGCAATACAACAAATTTAAGAGCCCCATGAAGAACTACAAGTTGGGTGTACCCTGGTGTTCCCTTCAAGCCCTTCAGAAAAGCCAAATTAAAATCTTATAGAGAGGCTATGCTGAAGTGTTTGGGGGAACACTAGATGGCATGCAATATTTCATAGATGTGGATATATGCAGCAATCATATCAGAAGAAATGACCAGTTTGGTGTCCTCTCGAGTTTCCTTTAAGCATTTTACCTTAATTAGCTAGAAATGCACCAAAACCTGTATCCGCTATTGTGAAGTGTTTGGGAGAACCCTGGATATATAGCACCAAGCATAATTCAGAAGGTACTGCCACAGTTATTTGTGGTACAGATGAGCTATAATGTGAACTGTTGGGGGGAAATATAATGCAGATGACAACAATTAGTATGAAATATGGCAGAATCTGGCACCAAATTATAAGTTGTCTGAACTCTATCTGTCGTTCCTTTTAACCAAATAGGTAATTAGATGTTTTTAATAGTAAGTTGCTTTTACATATAATAATACAAAATCACTTGGTAATTGTGTGTCCTTAACATTAAATTAGTTACTACTTTTAATAAAATATTGTTCATCTTCCTAAAAAATAAAATATTATTCTTGTAAACACTTGGTTAATTAATTTCTTTTAACATTTCTTCTTTTAAACTTATATATTTATAATTCTTAAGACGTGTCTAATGATGGTATGGGGTAATGGTAACCACCAATGTGAGTCCTAGAGGTCTGACTTCAAGAATTTTCGAGTTGGTTTAGATTCTTAGAAAATCGGATCGGTTGGTTTGGCTCGGATTGGGTCCTTCGTGTTGGATCAGATTTGCCACCTCTATGACTTATGTCTATAATTACCATATATGTGTCTTGAGTTATTTACATATTTATTGAAAAAGAGGAGGATTCAAATGCCTCTATTTTTTTTACCTCCACCATGTCTTCATTTTTAAAACGTTAATAACTCAAAATTTAAATCATAAATGTTAAAATAAAACCGTTAGATGTGATCTATGTTTTTTTCTCTATGTGCTCCTAAAAAATTATCACATGTCGGTTTTGTTTTGATGTGAATCAATAAGTTAAAAAATCAACGTCTAGAAATTGTTCACATTAGTATATTTTTACAAGCTCTCGATGACAACCAAAACAAAGTAAATGGTCATAATTTTTTACATGTGCATAGATAAATTGATGTAGATCATATCCAACGGTTTTATTTTGACTTTTAAATAAATTTTGAGTTATTAAAGTTTTTATAAATAGAGGTTAGGCATGATGGAAGCACAAAAAATAGAGGCATTTGAACTAAGCAATATCCGTGATTACTCCTCTATGACATTGATTGTAGCAATATCTGTGATTACTAAGCACATGTTGAGTACTTGACTCACCGCACATGCATCACCATAATAGTTGCAATAGTTCAAAAAATAAACACGATATATGTCATCCATTGCAACCTCAGCTAAGCTTTCGTTGCCCTTTTTGTTCACAACGAACCAATGAATTGGGCATCGTCGAACCTGGCATCTTCTGCCATGGCTTTAAAAAAGAATAAAAAAAAGAATTGGGCCTCGTCTGTAGGCAGAAAAATGAAATATAACCAATACAAGGTATCAAAATAAAGAAAACACAGACTATAGTTTAATCCAAATATAACTGATATACAATATTTTTAAATGTTAATTCTGTCTTTGGAATCTTTATATTTAATCCAAATCATTACATAGTACCATATGTATATGAACAAGAAATGGTTGGAAGAGTACAAAAACCTATATTAGATATATATACTGCAATCATATCAGAAGGTTCTTTCTCTTAATTAATACACATTCTTAATCACAACTCAACATGCATCAACAAATTTCAGATCCAGAACCTCATTAATTTGTCGACTCTTTTTTGCCCTCATTCCTCTAGATACCATTTCTTTATGCCTTGAAAGAAAAAGCATGCTCGTCTCCCATGCATAGCACAGAAAACCAGCTCAAGGAGTAAACCCTAAGAAGTTGGGTGTGCCTGTGTACTTCAACCACAAGTTTCCATTGATGAAGGACCCGGTGGTGAATTGCTGAGCCTCATTCCTGCCAATGAGATGGAAACCCGGCCACTTAACCCTGGCTCTGGTATTGGCACCGGGCCCACGGTTAGCATACTCAGCATAGTACAATGTCTTGAGAGCAAACTCCCCATCCCAAGGCAACCAACCCACAGGCTTGATTAGGTCACCGATGGTCGACTCCATGATCACCGTGCGAGAGTACATCTTCCATGGTCGGCCTAGATAGCTGGGAATCTTGAATCGATCTGGGAAAAGAGCCTGGTCAGGCACAATACGGCAGTTCTGAATCACTAAACCACTTTTCATGTTGGGGTCCATGCGGCCATGGGCAGTGATAGTGTTTCCCTGGTTGTCCATGGGGCGGCGCACAATGATCAAGCAGTTCTGGAAGACAGCGGCAGCATTACCGAAA
Organism: Carex parvula; assembly: GCA_025461045.1. Lineage (NCBI taxonomy): Eukaryota > Viridiplantae > Streptophyta > Magnoliopsida > Poales > Cyperaceae > Carex > Carex parvula. The sequence goes on along the minus strand of JAJGRW010000641.1, from coordinate 213,165 downwards.
ATGAAGTCAATGGTGCCAGAGATGACACAGTTGCGGAAGAATTGGCGCCGAGCCTGAACATAAAGAGTGTCTTGGTATCCATCCATGCGGCAGTTGTAGAAGACCCCAAAGTCAGATTGGAGGCGGAGGGCCACTGCTTGATGTTTTGCTGCCCCAGCAGTGTTGCTGAAGCCCATGTTCTTGCAGATGAAACCTTGACCAAGAGCAGCTGCAAAATATGGAAGGCTGTGTTATTTTCTGGCTCAATGTAAATATAAAGTTTGAATTCAAAACTAAAATTTTTGAAGGAGGATTGCATGCCAATTTTTTTTTTTTTTTTGGTCAAAGGTTGCCCAACAAAAGACATTTACTTCTTTATAGTTAATACCTATCGTCTTATATTATACTACATTAACTATGTATTTTTTCAAACTGTATAATAACACTGAGAAACCAATTGCCTTCCTTATACTATATTAAATATTTACGAATCCACCATTTTTTATGAAAAAAAATGCAAATTTAGGATTGTCAATTTAGGTAATTAATAACAATATAAGTTTCGATTGATTTGTTATATAATTAATTAAATATTGTAGGTGTCTTTCATATATATAGATGAAGACGGAGAGAGAAGAGAACGACAGGGACAGAGAGGGAGAGAGATACAGACAGAGAGATAAGAGCTTACAGAAGGTGGCAGTGTCCTGAGTGGTAATACCATCAGCATTGCTCTTGTGACCAAGGACCCTGGATCTCTTGGGTCCATCACCATACATGTAGATGTTGGTCTTATCCTTAGGAATCAGAACAGTCTCCTCATAGATGCCGGCCTTGACGTAGATCACATACCTCCCTTTTTTGTCCTTTGGTACAGCATCAATTGCTGCCTGAATGCTCTTGAAGTTGCCGCTTCCATCCTTAGCCACAACTGCATTAGGTTTTGCCCTGGGTGCGCCGCCAGCAGCCAACAGTTTCCTATCACCGGCTGAGAGCCATACCGGGAAACCCTGAGCATCCAATTCGTTAGAGTTCTCGAGAAGCCGACGGTGCTGGAAGTTGGAGACATTTGTGACATTGAACAACTTGTCTGCCTGTTGCAAGAATTTGCCAACATTTGTGATGATGGCAAGTGCATTGCTGCTCATCTCGGTTGCATTGCGCAGCACATTTTGCATAGCCATCTTTAGCTCGGAATCCTCGAACCCATCTGCACAGTTATCCATGAACGTCATCACAGCGGTGATCCAGTGCTCCAGATCATCCTGCCTGCTGAGGGCATCATTTCCGAGTTTCACAATAGCCTGCAAGTCATCGCTGGCATCCTGAAGCAACTCCTTGCAGTTGGCAATTGCTCCAGCTGTGATTGAACTATTTGTGGCGCCCTTCCCAACTTCAAGAGATTTCTGGAAGGATTCTTTCAGCTCGTTAAGTGCTAGCTGAACAGAAGCCTTGACGACATCTTTAGGGTCAGCCGTGGCGTTGACAATTGTCGACATGGAGCGCTGACAGGTTTCAGGATACAGAGTATTGGCACAGACGGCAGAAACAGACTTGGTTGAGGTAGCGAGAGTGGGTCCATTGCTCTTGTGGGATGTGCTCACAGTGGCAACAATGGCAACCACTGCTGCCACGACTAATATGGCCGCAAAGCCACCAAATATGGCCGCCTTGGCCATGTTCCTACTAAATGCAAGGGATAATTTGAGAAGGGTATGGCTACAGATTTTACCCTTCTGAACAGTAAACAAGAAAAAAACCGAGATGGTGGATATCGAACAGGAGGAGAGCTTATAAGGGTACAGTTTTGCAAAAAATAGCTACCTACGAGAATGAATTAAGGGGAAGGTGTGAACAAGATTTGTTTGCCAGGGTTTGTGATAGTTGCACGTCGTTACAGCAATGGATATTTTTAGATAGTCAGATGTTCTTCAAAAAATGCGTCTCTCCGAGCGCTTGTGCTTGGTAATTTCCAAGTGTAACGTAACTAAGCAGTCTCAAATTAGTAAACTGAGTGCATGGAGATTTGGTTGATTAACGGAATCTAGCATGCCAAATGCTGAGGTAATAAGCTAGTTTGGAAAAGAGATATGAGTGACAGCACGCCGGCTGATATGCTCTCAGAGGCATGATTGATGGTTATCTTTAGGTTGTTGTCATCCCTACCGTTAAATTTGTTGTACATAGTTAAATTAGCACTAGATGTTCGGGCCACTGTCAATAACCTCCGTATTAACAATAGAGCGGTAAATTAATGTATGTGTCTGATGGTCTATCGTTTTTGAAGTGTTTGCGAAACACGCAGCTGTGAAACATCTGGCATCACGTTTAATATTTGTTAGTTCCTTCATTACTCATCAATTATAAACTAATTAAAATATCACCAATTTGACTAATATCAGTAATTACGTACATTTAAGTTTGTTAACGTTGTTTAGAGGATCAAGAACTTAATTATGTGAAACATTGTTAAACTTATATGTCGCATAGTCTAAAGAAGGAAAAATATACTGGGCACTGCATAAATAGCACATAAAATTATATATGCCAACAATTTTATTGAACTCAAATCTATTGGGTATGTCTAAAGGTCAATATTATAATGGGAAATATAAATAGCTTCTGATACAAAAAATAAATAATTCAATGCATGTCATTCCATTTTATAATTAATTTTTGTTCTTCACAGTATTGCCAAGCAGATTTTATCATGTGTGTTTGCTATTCTTTTATAGATCACCTCGCACTCTCGCAGTACAATATAAACTTGCCTTTTCCAGTAAAAGAAGCGTTCTTTTGCAAATTATTAAAAGGGAAGGTCATCCTTTACAATCGTCTTTTATAATTTGTTGCGTGTTTCTCTTGAAGTTAAGTTCGGTTTAGTTCTTTCACCTTTTTATCCCTCTTTGTTGCAACTTCTAATATGTTCCTGATACTTTTAGTAGTGTAATTTCCTTGTCAACTATAGTTATAATTTTTCTCTTGAATTGGAGCCTTAAATATGTCTTCAAGCATAACCCAATTTTAGCACCAAGATTCGTGCATATTACTCAGAGAACTACGATTTAGCCCATGGGCTTCTTACTTTCAGGCCCGTTTTGATATAGGTTTTTGCAAATTTGCCATTAGCGAAGATATTAACTAATTAAGCACTAATTAAGCACAACGGATACGTGAACCTGAATGTGTCGAAGTTATTCAGGGATGCAAAAGCTCGCCTTGGAGAGGATGATCTCAACCATCGCATAAGATCTATGACAGATTTCAATGGAACTATGAAACTGTTGAGACCTCTCAACTTTTTTCTTGAAAAAAGAAAAGAAATCAGCAATGCAACTTATATACCTCTTTGTTCGATAGATATTCCGTAGGGGGCCTAGCTCTGGACGCAATTACTCCGCACAATATCAGACTAGAGGCTCAGAGAGCTTGCAATCGTGCATGGTGGTGGTGGGACAATGTGGCCCACTCTAACGGCTCCATCTCTGACATGTGCAAGAAAAATAGATAATTGGACATCATATTAAACCGCCGGATGTTCGATGATCGGTTAAGATTTGCTTAGTAATAAAGCGTAAAATACAGTGATACGTTTGTAATTCGAATAAATGATAAAGTTTACAATTAGTGACCTGGATATTACAAGAGAGTTCCATTATTCATTCTTATTCAGGGATTATAAGAAATATAATATAAATGCAAAATTAAATTATTTTTGTGTTTTTGGTCGCATAAATCCGTCACATATCAAATTGGTGGGTTTAGAAATCATCGGTTTATCGGTTGAATTTAGTGGTATACTATAGGAATGTTCTTCCAAATAATGAAGATAGAAGATGTTATAATATGAAAATTGAGCAGTTAATAGATTATTTTTTGCAATTATGAAGATTACTTCTATTTTTAACTGACTTTAAAATTTTTAATTTAATGGCCAAATTTATCTGGTTCGTGATACTCGGAATGAAGAATCATATTGTCAATCCCTAATTATTCAATTATGTTCAGAACTTAGACTAGACTTTTGTTCATGACCCAGACTTCTTGGA
>JAJGRW010000641.1:156744-204637 GCA_025461045.1 Carex parvula | reverse complement strand
GTAATAAATTATCATAGCATATAATTACATAAAGGAAAAATACGTGGACAGCTATAATGATATTTATAAGGAGACCAAATTGTCCATTCCATTCAAATATTTGAAAATATTGTGTTAATAAAATAAATTGTGGTGTTAATATCACCCGGCATTTTTATTAATATCCAAAGTTAATTAGAAATTATTATTTATGCTCAGAATTGTCGACTTTCGCCAAAAATGCCCAAGCCGGCCACAAAATGGCCGGCTTACTCCTTTTTTCCTTTTTTTTTTAGAGGCACTATGTTATAATTAGCATATTTATACTAAAATACACTAAATTACTTGAAATTATGTTGAATTACACTATATTACAATAAATTATATTGAATTACACTAAATTACGTTAAATTACGGTAAATTATAATAACTTTGCTAATTATGCTGAAATAGGTAAATTACGCTAAAGTAGACTGATTTTGTGCCATCTTTCATGAATCATAAAAAATAGTAAAAAAATTCCGAAAATAGTAAAAATTGGTATTCTACAAGTTCATTATATAACTAATTTACTGAGCTACTTAGATTGAATAATAGAAATGAAAATCTTAATCGGAAACTTCAACTCAAGTTTTGAGGCTCTTCCATTAGTTTTTTAGCAATTCTGAATTTTAAAATTAGGCGTAGCGGGTAGTGACGCATGCGTATTTTCGCAAGCTTTCTGAAAAGTAATCATTTGTTGAAATCGGACACTCGAGTGCCGTTTTATGACCGTTTGAAGTTTCGCCGTCGTTTTTCGTCTTTTCAAGTAATTTAACGTATTTTAGTATAAATATGCTAATTATATATCAAAAGAAGTAATCTATTAAATAATTTAAACAAAAAAATTCAAATTTTCAGCGTTAGATTTTATTAAGTAGCGCTTCATAGTATCTAAAAAAAAAGAAAGTAAGCCGGCCACGAAATGACCGATTTACAAGAAGAGTAAACTGGTCATTTTATGACCGGCTTCAGTATTTTTAGTAAAAGTCGGAAAATTTGAACATAAAATAATAATTTCTATTTAACTTTGGATATTAATAAAAATGTCGGTAATATCACTGCCCGGGGGAGGACGATCCGAATTCTTCTAGAAAATCCCCAACCCCACCTCCAACTAATTTTTGGTCCTGCCTACGGGTTTAACCTGCCAAAAAAAACACGTTTAAATGTTGGCAACTTTATACGAAGACAATCAATCAGTGTGTCGGTCAAAATGCAATGATATTTTGTCGGACTGCATGTTCAACCTTTCACTTCAAGCTAGTCAACGTTTTAGGCAACTTTGAGTGTCCAAGTTGCAAACTCCAAAATGAAAACTTCAGCGGTTCATATCTCAGCGGTGCATAGCCCAAGCTTTTATTTTTACCATTAAAATAAATAAATTAAATAACTATAAAATCTGACTAATAATTTTATTTTTAATACGGCACGAAATTGCAAATATAATAACGTGTCCGCAACTTCACGTTGCTGATAACAATTTTTTTTTCACCAACTTTGACCATTCAACATCTCTTGATTGGCCAAAAATATTTGAGGGCCCACCAATTTGTTGTTGTCCACAATAACTAGGAACAAACATGCAGTCAGTAGGAAAAAAAAATTATTGTCCGCAACGTGAAGTTGCGAACACTCAATTTATATCCGCAATTTCTTATTGCGGTTGTGTTAAAAATAGAATTTTGAATAAATTGTGGTTATTTGGTTTAATTTTTTAATGGTATATTTAAAAATTTCAGCTGCATAGATTGAGAAAAATGATACGCTGTAGCCGGCTCCAGTACATAATGAAACGGCTATGGTACGGAACCATTCTCATGTCGTTATCAGTTCTCGGCAAAAAAACACGGCACAACACAGTACAAAAATCACCTTGGTCACAGTACGAAGCACGACATGGAACAACACTAAACACGTTAAATATGATCAAATGTAAATAACGTAATCACTCACAGCCCATTTGCTCACGGCATGAATTGATCACGGCATGACCATTCGTGTACACCGTATCATATCATCTCTCATAATTATAATCACAGCACAATATGACACGGCACGTGAAAAATTAATTGATCATAACAAGACACGGCACATGATTAAAGTCACAACATAATAGACGGAACAAAATACAAATTTTCCATTTAGTACTTTTGAAAACTATCGTATATATTTTATATATCCATTATAAGTACGGAATAGACAAAAATAATCTCAAAATTTGACCTATATATTACAAAACAGAAAGAAGCATTCATTAATTACTCGTGTTCAAAATTCACAAAATTGAAATTTTAACCCTAATAAAGGATTTGACAACTTAATTTGCTGTTGACCCAAACTCCCAAAGACAGAATTTTCGAATTGGGTTAGCTTTAAGAAATTCGGATCGGATTGTTTTGGATCGGGTCGGGTCTTTCGTGTTGGATCAGATTTTGCCACCTGTGCATACGACTTCTGCCTAGTAAGCATGGGGGCGTATTGGGATATTTACCTTAGTCTATACATATTTTGATATATTGGGATGATTTCTCCAGTCTGTTTTCAGATTATATTTTAAATTAGCTTGACTTATCGAGACAGCTTCTCCAAACGAATTCATATCACCGACGGTACCGTAATAGGGAATCTTTTACAATTACTTGATCTGGACCGTTCTTTTTAACTTGGCACGAATCTCAAAGCCCAATAATACTGCCCCCTCAGTCAGCCCAAATCCCAAACCGGCTGAGAGTTAATCTCAAACCGTAAATAGCTAATTGTAAAAGGGAATCTTTTACGGTACCGTCGAGGATATGGATTCTTCTCAAACAATTGCCATAACTTAATTAGTAGCTCTCAAGACACAACCAAGTTTCACCTGAAAAAGTAATTTGACTTGTAAACAATTGACATAGGTCTATATATGTAGCCGTTGCGGCTAATGTCAAGGTGCAAACGGATCGGATAATATCTGATTGTATCTGGATCCGTATCTGAAAATTAAATATGAATATCCGATATCTGAATATATATCCGTGCGGATACGGATACGGAGATATGGGTATGGTTTTGAATTTTAATTATCCGTATCCGAATAAGTAGATACAATATAATTTAATATATATTATAAAAATATTTATGTATATATTTACATAAATCTGATATCCGATCCGTATCCGTACATATTCATCAAATATCCGATCCGTATCCGTATCTGAAAAATAAAAGCGGACACGGATATGGTTTTACCCCTATCCGATTCGTATTCGATCTGTTTGCCCCCCTAGGCTAACGTATTTGGTTGTAATCTATATAGAAATCTGTATGCGGTTCTGCATATATGCGGCCGCATATTCAGCCACATATTACTACCGTATATTATTACTGTATATTCAGCAGTATATTTATTACCACATATTACCCTATACTTGTTTGTATGATACTGCATATTACTGCATGCTTGTTTGTATAATACCGCATATTACAGAATACTTATATATATATATATATATATATATATATATAGAGAATGGCTAATATACAAACGTCTGTTCCTGGGCTCAGGAACAAACGATTTGGTTCTCCGATTTTCAAAGTCCAAACAGTTGATCCAAAACGTTAGATATTCAATCTATATTAAATTGTGCTTGGAGACCAAATTTTACATTTTTTGGAATTTTTTTACTATTTATTAAGCTGGTTTGAAAGCCGCTGTTTTTCAATGCTGCAGAAATTTAATAAATACAGCGGTTTTCAAACCAGCTTAATAAATAGTAAAAAAATTCCAAAAAATGTAAAATTTGGTCTCCAAGCACAATTTAATATAGATTGAATATCTAACGTTTTGGATCAACTGTTTGGACTTTGAAAATCGGAGAACCAAATCGTTTGTTCCTGAGCCCAGGACAAACGTTTGTATATTAGCCATTCTCTCTCTCTCTCTCTCTCTCTCTCTATATATATATATATATATATATATATATAGTGGCTAATATCAAAACGTTTGCACCAAGCCTTTCGTGCAACCAATTCGTTTTTGGATTTTCAAAGTCCAAACGGTCGATCCGAGCCGTTAGATGTGATATCTATATTAAAATCTGCTTGGAGACCAAATTTTATATTTTTTGGAATTTTTTTACTATTTATTAAGCCACTTTCAAATCTGCTGATCACATGGTCCAGAATTTAGTTGCACTGTTTTTACTGTTCATCCGGATCAGCAATTTTCAAAGTGGCTTAATAAATAGCAAAAAAATTCCAAAAAATGTAAAATTTGGTCTCCAAGCATATTTTAATATGGATTGAACATCTAACGGTTCGGATCGACCATTTGGACTTTGAAAACCCGAAAACAACTTGGTTGCACGAGAGGCTTGGTGCAAACGTTTTGATATTAGCCACTCTCTCTCTCTCTATATATATAGAATTGAGCTATGGTGAGACGTGGAGTAAAACAATTTTGTACTCCATGGCACTATATTTCTATTTTGAAAATCCAAACAACCGATCCGAACCGTTGAACATGTTCTCTATATTGAAATGTGCTTGGAGACCAAATTTTACATTTTTTGGAATTTTTTTACTATTTATTAAGCCACTTTCAAAATCGTTGATCCGGTGGTCCAGAAAATTTTACTGTTTTTTACTGTTCACAGTGGATCAATGATTTTCAAAGTGGCTTAATAAATAGTAATAAAATTTCAAAAAATATAAAATTTGGTTTCCAAGCACATTACAATATAGAGAACATGTTGAACGGTTCGGATCGGATGTTTGGATTTTCAAAATGAAAATATGGCGTGGAGTACAAACTTGTTTTACTCCACGTCTCACCATAGCTCATATATATATATATATATATATAGTGGCTAATATCAAAACGTTTGCACCAAGCCTCTCGTGCAACCAAGTTATTTTCGGGTTTTCAAAGTCCAAACGGTCAATCCGAACCGTTAGATGTTCAATCTATATTAAAATCTGCTTGAAGATCAAATTTTATATTTTTTGAAATTTTTTTACTATTTATAAAGTCACTTTTTGAGTTTTCAAAGTGGCTTAATAAATAGTAAAAAAATTCTAAAAAATGTAAAATTTGGTTTGCAAGTACATATTCTAAAAAATGTAAAAATGTAAAATTTGGTTTGCAAGCACATTTCAATATTTAGAACATGTTGAGCTGTTCGGATAGGTTGTTTGAATTTTCAAAATAAAAATATGACGTGAAGTAAAATGACAACTCACCATTGAATTTTGTACCCATCTTAATAAATAGTAAAAAAATTCAAAAAAATGTAAAATTTTGATCTGCAAGCACATTTTATTTAGATAATCATGTTGAATGGTTTAAATCGACGATTTGGACTTTGAAAATGAAAAAATAATTGTTGTAACTTTATTGTAACTCAAATTTGTTGTAACTTGATCCCTCCTCATATATATATATATATATATATATATATATATATATATATATATATATATATATATATATGAATTTCATTTTAAAATCTGCATTTAAAAATATTGGTCGCATATATTAAATATTTCACAATTTCGTTTGGGTAAGTGTATTTCCCAATTGCTTTCATTTCATATAGCATTCCTAAAAAGATAACTAGATCACTAAAATACTCTTTGTTGAGAATAATTTAATTAATTTTGTCTCCAATTTTAATAAAAAATTCTGGTCATATGTGTTGAGCTCCGACCGGTTCATATTTTGAAAAGTACCCCTGAGCAGAGAACTAGCATTCTGGATATATAAATTGCAAGAGCCAATTATTTCATTTCACTGCATATTTATTACATTACAACATACGTGCGTTCTCCGTACCAAGTTCTACCATTGAAAAAAAAAAAAAGTAAAATAAAGAAAGGAAATAAAATAAACTACAACGTCATCTCTTGCTCCAATTCGGTTAAGATATAGGACCTAAATGAAGTGATATCAGGGGGGAACTCCAACCATCATGCCTCCACAAACTCTACGCTCTCCTCTTCTTCTCCAACACCATGGCTATTTTGACTTCCTCCTCGATCAGAACAAAGGTCTGATATTTGTAGTGGGAAGAGTATCCATGGGCGGTGCATTAAAAGAGACTGGTAGCCAGGATATATGTTCTTTGGTGGGACAGGTTCAGTGAACCTAGACACATTTGGGATACCACGAATCTTCCTTTAATCGCTGAGTGGTTACAAAGCCAAAGTTGGAGGCTTCGAGTTTCAATTTGATTCGTCAAGTCCGTGATTTCATCATCCATTTTGCTATATGGAACCGGTGTAAAAATGCTGCAAGGTGAAAGAATTTGAATAATAAGATTAGAGAGTATAAATTGTAACTTGTAAAATAAAAGAGGTATGGCGTATGGGATCTTCGAATATTGGAACTTGTCCCTATAAATTAAAAGTATCTTATTATATCAACACAAAATAAAATATAATTGATGTACATATATAATACGCCTGCCACATAATTGATTAAATTGTATTGAAATAAAAATTAATAGCAACTTGAAGATTGTTGATCGGTTACAAAATTAACTATTTAATTTCATGAGCAGATAATATGTTGCCAAATATTTTCAAATTGCATCACATTAAATACACAATTGATCTATCTATTTAGAACATAAATACAGTTTAATTTTCTGAATTAATTTGATAATTATTTTATAAATTATCAAAAAAGTATTATTGTCAATATATATACTTCCCTATTTAATTTGTAGTGCTGCAGCCAGATTTCTAAAGACCTTCATTGAAGCATCGGTTTTCTCAATTGGCGATATTATTACTCTGACTCCCTGGAGTGCAGTACCGAGAGGCGCGGGATTCAAAGCAAATTAAAAATAAAAAGACTTGAAAAGGAACAATTATTATTGCCCGTTAATTACCATGGCGGGTTATTTTATTCATTCGTTTAGTTTTTTTTAACTATTAGATCACCACTATTGACATGACTATCCAAAAAGTCACCTTTAAATTTAAGTTCGTCCTCAACATTGCTAGGGAGAAATATTTCCATTAGTTGAACAAGTAGTATTGTATAAAAAACAATTGTAGTTACCTAGAATAATATGACCCCAAAACAAGATGTAACTGCTAAATAAAGTAATTATTCCGGACTTATGTCCAACGCAATCCCTATTCGACCTGACCCAGATTGATCTGAGCTAAGAGATCAATTTGGGTCTTATGTCCATCGGATTCAAATTTGAGTCCGCTGGGTTTGGGACCGTCCGATCTGCTTTAATTCGCACCCACAACTTCGTCTCTTTTTTAAAATTCGTGCGCATGAATCTTAAAGCAGATCGGACGGTCCCATGGACATCGGATCCAACCTGCTCCCCTGAGCTAAACATAACCATAATCCACATAGTTGGCTGGTTGCCACTACTAGCCACAACTCATATGTGTGTAACGACAATTGAAGCACAGAGCAGTACAATGTCAACATGGATTTTTTTTTTTTTTTTTCTATTTCTTGACATGTACAATTTTTCAATTTGCTCTTATTGAGCTTGTGCCATTATCCTTGATTGTCTTGAAATAACAGTTAGAATCTTTCTGACGTTGACACTATGCAAAGTAAGGAAACAAGGAGAAAACAACGATACAACCTGAGCAATGCACTGACACTGACTGCAGCAGTGGAGGAGACTCTGACTCGGAGTCAAAAAACGAGAAAGTAGTCAACTTAGCATTGATGACTATACATGATCACTATCTCGTCTAGCTCTTCAAATAAGGTACGTCAAACTTGAGTTGGTTAATTATGAATGTGATTTTGACTTGAATGATAACTGTGAAACAATTAGTGAGTCAAATGGCTTCTAAAATTACTTCTATCTTTTTAATATTTTTCAAAAACAAAGAGAAAATATGAGGATAAAAGAAAAATATAAAATTAAATAGAGAAACATGGATCCATGGGTGTTATTTCGAAACAAAATTGAAAGCTCTGCAATCTAAACTACACACACACACACAACACACACACACACACACACACACATATATATATATATATATTTGCTTGAACCTTGTAAAAAGGCAAGAAATTGAAGTGAAAATGGGGGAACTCCAAGATTCATTCTCTTCACAGGCCCTTCCTCTTACACCACGATGCCTTTCTCCTTCTTTTTCGACAAACCATCTTCAACCATTTAATTGTAGAGTTGTATTCTTTGAGAGAATATTGAGATCTTGTGCAAATGGATTGATAAAAAATTAATATCGGATGGGTTTGGCATAGATGCTTTATTTTGTGAAGTGCGCACATTCATTGAACCTGGACAGAGTGATCCTATTCTGTTTTTATTCTCTGTACATTTACATGTCTTTTAGGAAAGAATATGATTTGTTGTAAACTTGTAGTTGTACTAATTAAACTACACGCACATTCGGAGATATCCATCCAGGTCCCGCAATACCTGCTCCCTGATTTATTCACAACTAAATAACTTGGGACTTTCCAAGTATCCAATGCGAATATGCTCTCATATTTGCTTTGGAATCTTAAAAAATCTTGGTCGTGTCACCCATGTGTATTTTGTCGATTAAAGCTTCAGAGACTCAGAGTTGACAATTCAACGGACTAAAGCAGGACAATTTATTTTGGAAAAGTTGCGAGTTACCGATTTTTGTATTTCGGGTCAACATGGTTTAAGTCGTCCAGCTCATAAGAAGGCTTCAGATCGTATAGTTTTTTTTTTTTGGGCTTCTTTAACAGCCCGTGGGCCTATTACAATTGCATTTCCACATCAGAAAATCTATCTGCGGATCCCCTAAAGTAACTCAATTTTTGGGTTTTGGATCGAGACCGTCCGATTCGCTCGGGATGGTCTCGGAATTTGAATCTGGTGTCGGAATGTGTGCGCTCCACTTCGGCATAGATGATATCGGATTCGAATTGGACGGTCTCAATCTAAAATCCAAAAATTGAGTTACTTCACTGAATCTGAATTATTTACATCGTCTGCCGTGATTCACTAGATTATGGGCAACTGCAACGTATTCATGATCTCTAGGACAGTATGCTAGTATGCAACTATGACAGTATTTGAGCCTTCTTTTTTTAATCTCCAAATATCCCAAATCTGCCTGTACGATCTCCAGTCCGATATACTTGGTAATTCTCCAGATAAGGACTGAACGGCTTCGATAGAATCTGAAAACACAGTACCGGCATAAACTGCCACTTGCATCAGAACCTGAATCCCCATGAGAACAACCAGCGCTTCAGATTGAGAGGAGCTTACCGCTTGTACCGACCTTGATATCCATTTCACAATGGCTCCATTAATTGTTTAACAGCACCAGGCCTACCCCTGCCTCTCCCGATTGGTCCCATGACCCATCTACAAAACATTGGTACCTCGTATTAACCAGAGACATATCCGCGTCATGTTGCCTTTGCTCTGTACCGGTGCTACACTTTGAGTGTTTGATTTTTACCAGCATAGGTCACTTCATTCCTGCTTCTCCATACTGCCCACGCAACTGCCATGAATTTTGGGAAATCTCTTTCACCCATCACCTGTCTTGCTCCTTGCACAATTTCGGAAGAACTTCCTGTCAGACAATCTGACCTGACACCCAATGGAGATGCCAGCCATGCCGACCTTGCAAAATTACAATGGAACAGTGCATGTGTGATCGATTCTTCCCCAGATCCACACAACTTACATTGCGGCGATAGGTAGGAGATTCTTCTCGCAATTACCGACTGAACTGGTATCGCATTGAAACAACATCTTCAAATGAACAGCTTGAGTTTAGGTAAAAGTCCTTTATGCCCCCACATCCAATTCCAGAAATCCTTATCCCTTATCTGAGTTTGCTCACCCTTCAACATTTGATAAGTTTTTTTAACAGTAAACTTACCATCCTTCGCATAAGTGAATAGGAGGCAATCCCGAGCAGGTGCCCGGTTTGGTCTGATTACTTCATTTGTGGCAGTACTAAAACCCGGATGCTATAATCAAGGGCAACAAAATGTAACACTAATCCCATGGTATTAACTAAACGGTACATCAAATAAAAAAAAAACTAAACGGTACATACGAATAAAAAAATCTAAATACATTCAGATGAGTCAAGTTAATAAAGGAATAATGCGGGGACCATGTTGTTAGACAAGTGTGTGAGCATGATGCAAAAAGAAATTATTAATCTGAATGGCATGAAATTTTTTATATTATTTAAGATAATATGAATATTTCTAAATGTGTAAATCGTATATATTGAAGAAGAATATGCTATTGCAATGTTCAAGTTCTTAGAATACCATTAAACCAAAACTATATTAAAGAAAAATATATTTAAATTTCATCCAAATTAAAATAAAACACTAATTTTGAAATGATTACTTCTGTATGTAACATTGTAACTATATCGTGAGTTGAAGTATGTTCGTGCGCAGTTCATTAAGTTAATGAGCAGTTAACTTGAGTTGAGAAGACAATACCAAGTTGACATCTATGGTCGTGCTGAACTCGTTAAATGCTCGAGTTGACTCGTGATCGTTAAGCGACTAATTAAGAAATCAAACCGGTAGACAATTTTGAATTTTGTTTTGAGTTTTTTGTTTCAAAATTAGACAAACTGATAAGTATTAGCTAATTTTTCCAATAAAAAATATTGACTAACTGGCTTGCCAAGTTGTACAACCAGACTCAAGCATCACAAAATACCAGTTAATTAATATCAACAGTGTCTTATAGGTACCCACATAAAACAAAATATTTGCATATTGTTTTCAATTTGTTTTTGTTCATCAATTCAAAAGGTGTCTTAATGTTGCAATATACACAATAATTTTTCTAATTGGGATTGGATGTAGCATGAAGTCATGTAATTCAGTTCTTATGAACGAGTTGGATTGCTCATGCTCGATTCATTAAGTTCAGAAGCAAGTTATGAACAAGTCAATAGTTATGAGCGATTTTCTCACCCCTACATTCATTTACTCAAAAATTCGTACAAGAGTGATTAGCCCCTGATTTTTTATTAATAAAAAATAAATAAATAAAATATCACAAAAGGGGATTGATTTGATGAAATTTTGATATCTAGCATAAATTTATTATCCCGTCCTACTAATTCAAATTTGTAACCCGCTAACTTAATTTACTAAGCAGAGAAAAAAAATTATGAAATGGAATAATCTATCCCGTTCTACAAATTTTTTTTCTTCTATCTTTTTAGTTAATAGATTAAGTAGAGAAATTTTTTTTTGTAGAATGAAATAATCTATCTTGTTCTACAATTTTATTTTTGTTTTCTCTCTTCTTAATTAAAAAATTAAGAAGAGAAAAAAAATATGAGATGGGATAGATTAATCCGTCCTATAAATTTTTTTTTTCTCATCTTAATCAATCAAGCAATCCATCAATCATGTCTGTCTTGCTTCTAATTGAAAATTTTCAAAATATTTCCGTCCAGAGTATAATAAATTTCGCCTTTTCCAAACATATTACGAAGAATATATATAAATAAAATAGGTAAAGAGAAACAAAAATAACACTAACAATATAACAATGAAACCTCAATAAAAGATGGCGTTCAGAATGAGTAGGAGGTTTGTTAATCAACAACGAAATTTCAGACCATCAAATCCTCATAACGCCATAACATAAAACGAAAGATTATCAAAGAACAAATTACAAAAAAAATTTTTTTTTTTTTGCATGATATATGAGTGTTTATCTCAGACAAATGCCTCGTTGTCCCCATTTTGGATGGATCAAGTTGAATGGAATTGAACCACCTCGGACTCGTCATCTGTTTCCTCGTCACGGAATAACACTGAATCATAATAGATGTTATTATCTAAACTCAGAAAAAACGAAAACCAAATAAAAACTAGAGAAGAGACAAGAGAGATCAAGGAACCAGTAGCTAGATACATGAGAAAAAAGAATATGGCAGAAGAAGGCTCGATGACTTCGTTATATAAAGAAACCAAAACTAGGGTTTTTGGTGAGTGGCGGCGAATCGGTGATTTTTCCTTGGGACTTGGCAAATTTAACCTATCTGTCTATGAGGATCGGAGATCACTGGAGATCAGGTCCCGGTTTAATCAGTTGTAATCGAACCAAGAGTTCGGACTAGACGGTTCTGTTTTTTGGTGATCGGTTCATTAAATATTTCAAAACCAATTTAATTGTTTAATTTGGTTCGGTTTAAATTTTTTTAAAAGTGGTTAGACCGACAATAAAAAATTTAAACTCGTTTTCCGTGCAAATCAAATATTTAAAAAAATTCAAAAATTAAGACATAAATAGTAAAATTCTAAAAAATTGTAAAATTTGGTCTCCAAGCACATTTTTATATATATTGAATATCTAACAGTTTGGATTGACTTTTTGGACTTTGAAAATCAGAGAACTGAACCGTTTGTTCCATGGCCTAGGAACAAACGTTTGTATGTTAGCCACACACTCTCTCTCACTTTATATATATATATATATATATAGAGAGAGAGAGAGAGAGAGTTGGGCTATAGTGCATTGCAATGTATAGGCCCTCTTGTACATGGACTATAAATCGTTGGTTTTGACTTCAAAACAACCGATCCAAACCGTTCAATTTGATATCCATATTAAAATGTATTTGAAGACCAAATTTTACCTTTTTTTGGAAATTTTTTGCTATTTTTTTAGAATTTTTTAAAATCATTGTTTTTCTATGGTCCATAAATTTCTGAAAAAGATCGATTTTCAAAAATTCTAAAATTAGTAAAAAATTCCCAAAAATTATAAATTTGGGTCTCCAAGCACATTTTGATATGGAGAACATATTAAGCCTTTTAAATTGACTATTTAAACTACGAATCCAACGGTTTGCTGTCCAATATACAAGAGGGCATATACATTGCAATGCACCATAGCCCAACTAATATATATATATAGTGAGTGGCTACTCTACTTACATAAGAATATGAGAGCATATGCTTATAAGTCATTTTTGCGTTTTCAATGTCTAAATGGTGTATCTAAAGCGCTCAACATGTTCTCCATATTAATATGTGTTTGGAAACGAAATTTTACATTTTTTGGAATTTTATTACTATTTGTTTAGAATTTTTCAAAATAGCATTTTTCAGATTTTTTTTTTACCATATTAAACCATTGTTTCGAAAATTTTTAGAAAAATAGCAAAAAAATTCTAAAAAAATGTAAAATTTCGTTTCCAAACACTTATTAATATGGAGAACATGTTGAGCGCTTTAGATCGACCATTTTGGACATTGAAAACGCAAAAAAGACTTATAAGCATATGCCCTCATATGCTTATGTAAGTAGAGTAGCCAATCTCTCTCTCTCTCTCTCTCTCTATATATATATATATATATATATATATATATATATATAGAGCAGCTAACGTCAAAACGTTTGTTCCTGAGCTCAGGAACATATAAGTTTTTAACCGTCCGATCTATTTTAGATTCGTGCCTGATCAGATCTGCTGGGTCGCTGATTTGAATTGAGCGGAACGGAGAAACCAAAAATTTCGCTCGATCCGCTCTTACACAAAACTGGATCGGTCCATTTCTTCTCCGCCAACTCTCTCTCTCTCTCTCTCACGCAGGCGATTTACTATCCTTTCTCCTCCGCCAACCTCCGCCAACTTCTCTAGCGATAACGGCCGCTCTCTCTCAGTGTCAACCCCTCCAGCGAAAACCGCTGCTGTCTCTTCTCTCGGTCCTCTCCTCTCAGCTGAAACTAGGGTTAGCTAGCGACAACCTCACGAGGTCGTTCAGGGTCTTGTGAAATTGGTAAACTCTCTCCTTTCTCTTGTCTTTCTAAGTCAGAGTCTTATCAAATCAATCAGATAAATTAATGATAAATTAATCGTTCAGGGTCTTGTGAAATTGGCAATTTTATGATTTTTCTCGTGCTTCTCTGCAAAAGTACCCACTCTGACTTATCACGGGAGTAGGAGGCATGGAATTTCTTTTCAAACTTTCGTCCAATTGCTGCTTTCTACTCTCTTTTTTCAGAACGGGGATCTGGGGTTTCTGTGATTTTGAGTAACAGTTCTTGTTAGATTTTTTATGGTCTCAGAAAGGAGCCTAACTAAGAATTTAAAAAGAGAATAAGGGAAGCAAAATACATGTTTTGTTACCAGTGTATACTTGACACAGACAGGTACCAGTACATGCTTGAATGTTACTACTTGCTTGAAATTAACTTTTTTCTCCCCTTTTTGATATGGCCCCGTGTCAGATGCTGATTTTGCTTGGTACCTATTTATGTAACTTTTCGCTTTAGCAATGAGCATTATGCCTCTTGTTCAACCATATAACTGTATGAGAATCTATTCTTATGAATAATAGAGATTTACAATCACAACAAGCAAGGGCAATAAATGGTGGGTTTAAAAGACAAAATATTCTTGTCCCCTTGTTTAAAAAAAGGTATTCTAACTTTCAAAATTTCAACACTAGATTCACAGAAGTTTAAAAAAGTTAAGGGCCTATTCATAAACTTGTTTTTTAGTTTCTTGAGAAGTTTCTTCAACCTCTATCAATGGATGTACTGTACCAGACACTGGCTTTGTACCTATGCAGCTAATCATGGTTCTCTCACTATTTTATCAGAGCACAAGTGGTAGGTTGGCCACCAGTAAGGTTCTACCGAAAAAAATATACTGACGAGCAATTCTGAAAAAGAGAAGGGGAAAATGAAAAAGGCGGCGTGGCCTTTGTTAAAGTCAGCATGGATGGTGCACCATACCTACGCAAGGTCGAAACTTGCTCTAACTTGAAGAAGAAAGACTTGAAGTACTAGTCTAGGAGAAAGTTGCTCTAACTTGAAATAGTATGTGAGGCACAATAGGAAGAAGAAAATAGTAGAATTATTTGTAATCGGTTTTGTAATTATTTAAATAGTATGTGATGTTTTTGAATGACATGTAATTGTAATGACTTTAGCTAGATGATGTTAGTTTTTTATGTAATGACTTTAACTAGGTGATGTTGGTTTTTGATTTATTTGAGTTAAGTGACTATTGCTTCTCTAATTTGCACTATGCTTGAGTTCTCTAATTTGCACTATGTTTTTTTTTTTACTTTTCTTAGTGCATAGCACTATACTGTTTTGTGCTATGGTTTTGATGTATTTTAAGTATTTTATTTTGAGCTTCTAATTTACTGTTGTTGCATTTTATTTTATAGGGAAATACTGCTACAGTACCAGATAAGAGTGGCATTACTTTCTTTTACTGGCACATGTAATTATGATGTATAAGAAAAATGAATATGATGTATATATGATGATGTTATTTTGTGAAAAGAAATCTATCTATACTTGGTTTGGTTTAGAATATATATGTGACAAGGTTATGGCTTGAATCATTATTTTTAGCAATTTTGTCAATTAAAGATTAATCCTTTTCTTGTAATTTTGTCAAATAAAAATAAGATTATTTTTCATCATTATGTTTAGCATGCTCCAGAGATATTTTAGAAACTTTACCATATTTTAGATGATTTTAATCCATTTTTATTTGTTAAGTGAAATGTGTGCAATACACAGAATTTTATCATTTTCTACCAACTTCAAATCCCATTTCTGAGCAAACTAATAAACCGAAATTTCTGTACTTTATATGAATTTAAAGAGGGAGGACTAACCTATTTACCTGCAAAATTTCATAATTTTTGGGTTATTGTTTCTGTATCAAATAGTATGCACAATACAGGGGCATTTCTGGAAAATGTGCAGAAAAATACAGTATTTTACAGTTTTCAGGTGTGAGATTAAAACATAGCTAAAAAATGGTAGGAAAATGCTAAAAATGGAAAATCAAACTCTAACTTGTGTGTTTTTGAAAGATCTATCTAGCTGTGAGATTAGATTTTCAGTTTAGGTTTCAGATCAGCCTACACTGGCTTATTTACCAGCAAATGTCTTTTTGATCTTTTTTGGTACCAGTCAAGTACTCATATTGATTTCATTGCTTCTTGTCAGTCTTTGGCTCGTGGAAACTATACTATGAACTTTAAAATACTGTTATTCTACTGCCTTTTCAGTAGTAACTATACTAAGTTGTTGGTGCTTGTTCTGTGCTGACTGAACAAGGTTTACTTCAGATCCAAAATGTAGTCCTATTTGAACAAACTAGATAGCACTTGGCATTAAATAATAAGACAAGTCTCTCTAATTCAAGACTAAAATTTATATAATTCTGAAGACCTCGACTTCAACCCTCGTAATTCAACTTTAACAAATTAAGTTGAAAACAACATAATAATTTGCAAAAGAACAAGCACCAACAAGCACCAATCAGCACAGAACAAGCACCAAAATGAACAGTAAGAAATTGCTTTGAATAGATATGTTGGATATAACTTATATAAATTGCTTTGGATATAGCTTTCGATTTACACAAAAATTGCACAAAAACTGCACAAAACATCACATAATATGCACAAAAACTGCACCAAAATGAATCCTATTGTTTCTTAAAATCACCAAAAGTGCATTTAAATGCTATGCCCTCAAAACAAGTCTTCTTCATCCCCATAAACTGCATCAGATTCATAATTTTCATCATCTTCATCATTTTCATCATTTTCACCATCTTCATCATTTTCATCATCTTCACTTCTAAATTCAGATTCGTCTTCGCTCGCAGCTTCTATGGAAATTGGTTTGTTTCTTTCACGCTTGCCGTTTTTTATGGAAATTGTCTCTTCACCTTTATTACTATATCTTCTATTTCATCTACATCCAAGAAAATGAGCATATATCAAAGAAATTGATGAATAATTGATACAAAACATATGCATACACTTCACTGTTCAGAAAACCGATTAGAAATAATCCTACTAGTTTCTTATATATACATCATATTCATTTTTTCTTCAAATAGGCGAAGCATGTAGGGTTTGACATCTCCTGCAAATAAACCATGTAAAAAGAGAGTCTCAATCAATATGTACAAATAAATATATGGACTTGAAAGAGTTGAAGTCATAGATACATAACTAATTGTATAACAGAAGAACAAAAGGATTGAGAAAAAGGTAGAAACCTTTAAAGCTGTACCTATAACACAATTACTGGTATTTCTGAGTTTTCTTTAGGAAAGCTAAACCATATTTTTTAGAACCCTAATTCACAATTCACAATTCACAATACATATTGCATCAATTTCATGTTTAACAAACTGTTGTGATTGAGGCATAATTACCTAATTAATACTCATTGCTCAACTTTACCATGTAAGAAAACTGATTTTGTACTACTATATTGTGTTTTACCATTAGGGCCAGTACTGGTATGTACTGGATAAAATTTTGGTGTGTTGGCAGGATCTAAAATTCTTGTGTTCTCTCTCTGTAATCTCTCTAAAAAGTTAACATGATCAATTCTAGTATTGCCAGGACTTTATACAAGTACACATTCCTGACATCAAAGAAAGTTATTCAAATATAATGGTCTATCAGGACTTTTCAGCAAACTACAAAATTGCTATAAATTTTAAGAAAATTTGAGAGAACAAGAGAGAGGGGAGAGAGCTTACCAATTTCACAAGACTCTGAACAAACTCGTGAGGTTGTCGCTACCTAACCCTAGTTTCAGCTGAGAGGAGAGGACCGAGAGAAGAGCTTCGCCGAGAGAGAGGAGAGAGAGCAGCGGTTGTCGCTGGAGAAGTTGACGCCAAGAGAGAGCGGCGGTTGTCACTGGAGAAGTTGCCACCGAGAGAGGAGAGGAGCAGGGGAGAAGGGTTTAGCTATATCGCCTGGCTGTTATGCATGAGAGAAAGAGAAAGGGAGAGGGAGGGTTGAACTGGACCGATCCAGTATTGCGTACCAACGAATTGAGCGAAATTTCAATTTTCTTCGTTCCGCTTAATTCAAATCAGCGACACAATCAGATCTGATCAAGCACGAATCTAAAATAGATCGGACGGCTTAAAACTTATATGTTCCTGAGTTCAGGAACAAATGTTTTGACGTTAGCCGCTCTCTATATATATATATATATATATATATGAGGAGGGATCAAGTTACAACAAATTTGAGTTAAACAACCATTTTTTTCATTTTCAAAGTCCAAATCGTCGATCCAAACCGTTCAACATGTTTATCTAAATAAAATGTGCTTGCAGATCAAATTTTACATTTTTTTGAATTTTGTTTACTATTTATTAAGATGGGTACAAAATTCAATGGTTTGAATATGACTATATTTTGTAAAATACTTAATAAATAGAAAAAAAATTCAAAAAAATGTAAAATTTGATCTGCAAGCACATTTTATTGTGGAGATCATGTTGAACGGTTTGGATCGACTATTTGAACTTTGAAAATGAAAAAAATAGTTGTTGTAACTTGATCTCTCCTGTATATATATATATATATATATATAGAGAGAGAGAGAGAGAGGAGGGATCAAGTTACAACAAATTTGAGTTACAACAAAGTTACAACAATCATTTTTTTCATTTTCAAAGTCTAATCGTCGATCCAAACCGTTCAACATGATTATCTAAATAAAATGTGCTTGCAGATCAAAATTTACATATTTTTGAATTTTTTACTATTTATTAAGATGGGTACAAAATTCAATGGTCTGAATATGACTATTTTTTGTAAAATACTTAATAAATAGTAAAAAAATTCAAAAAAATGTAAAATTTGATCTGCAAGCACATTTTATTGTGGAGATCATGTTGAACGGTTTGGATCGACGATTTGGACTTTGAAAATGAAAAAAATGGTTGTTGTAACTTTGTTGTAACTTGATCCCTCCTCATATATATATGTATATATATATGGAATCTGGCTAATATACTACGCGTATATAAGGGCCCCTCCCGTGCTACGGCTCACTTTTTGAGTTTTCAAAATCCTAACAGTCGATCCGAACCGTTTAACATGATCTCCATATGAATATGTACTTGCAAACCAAATTTTACATTTTTTAGAATTTTTTTACTATTTATTAAGCTACTTTGAAAATTGCTGATCCAATGGTCCAGCAGATTTTACTGTTGTGTACAAATTACTGTTTTTTCAAAGTGGCTTAATAAATAGTAAAAAAATTTTAAAAATGTAAAATTTGGTTTGCAAGTACATATTCATATGGAGATCATGTTAAACGGTTCGGATCGACTGTTAGGATTTTGAAAACTCAAAAAGTGAGCCGTAGCACGGAGGGGCCCTTATATATGCATAGCACCATAGCACTGTCCTATATATCTATATATATATATATATATATATATTCTTTTTTCAAGGTTATTCAGATTGAGTTTAATTTCAAATCGTCCGACTTCAAACTGCATCAGTTTGTTCAAGTTATGGAGTCGAGTTGTAATCATCTAGTTGGTATGATTTTTCAAAGAAGTCTGGTCATGAACAAAAGTCTAATCTAAGTTCTGAACATAATTGAATAATTAGGGATTGACAAATAATGATTCTTCATTCCGAGTATCACGAACCAGATAAATTTGGCCATTAAATTTAAATTTTAAAGTCAGTTAAAAATAGAAGTAATCTTCATAATGAGTCCGGCTAGTATAACACTAGTGTTATTTCAAATTAAATAACACCACATTTTAAACCATTGGATTTGTTTTAATATTCGTGCACAAGACTTTAATATTCGTGCACTAGTGTCTTGCACGAATATTAAAACAAATCCAATGGTTTAAAATGTGGTGTTATTTAATTTGAAATAACACTAGTGTTATACTAGCCGGACTCCTTCATAATTGCAAAATTAATCTATTAACTGCTCAATTTTGATATTATAACATCTTCTATCTTCATTAATTTGGAAGAACATTCCTCTGACTATAGTATACCACTAAATTCAACCGATAAACCGATGATTTCTGAACCACACCAATTTGATATGTGACAGATTTATCATTTATGCGACCAAAAACACAAAAATCATTTATTCGAATTACAAACGTATCACTGTATTTTACGCTTTATTACTAAGCAAATCTGAACCGATCATCGAACATCCGGCGGTTTAATATGATGTCCAATTATCTATTTTTCTAGCACATGTCAGAGATGGAGCCGTTAGAGTGGGCCACACTGTCCCACCATGAACGATTGCAAGCTCTCTGGGCCGCTAGTCTGATATTGTGCGGAGTAATTGCGTCCAGAGCTAGGCCCCCCTACGGAATATCTATCGAACAAAAGAGGTATATAAGTTGCATTGCTGATTTCTTTTCTTTTTTCAAGAAAAAAGTTGAGAGGTCTCAACAGTTCCATAGTTCCATTGAAATCTGTCATAGATCTTATGCAATGGTTGAGATCACCCTCTCCAAGGCGAGCTTTTGCATCCCTGAATAACTTCGACACATTCAGGTTCACTTATCCTTAGTGCTTAATTAGTTAATATCTTCGCTAATGGCAAATTTGCAAAAAACTATATCAAAACGGGCCTGAAAGTAAGAAGCCCATGGGCTAAATCGTAGTTCTCTGAGTAATATGCACGAATCATGGTGCCAAAATTGTGTTATGCTTGAAGACATATTTAAGGCTCCAATTCAAGAGAAAAATTATAACTACAGTTGACAAGGAAATTACACTACTAAAAGTATCAGGAACATATTAAAGTTGCAACAAAGAGGGATAAAAAGGTGAAAGAACTAAACCGAACTTAACTTCAAGAGAAACACGCAACAAATTATAAAAGACGATTGTAAAGGATGACCTTCCCTTTTAATAATTAGCAAAAGAACGCTTCTTTTACTGGAAAAGGCAAGTTTATATTGTACTGCGAGAGTGCGAGGTGATCTATAAAAGAATAGCAAACACACATGATAAAATCTGCTTGGCAATACTGTGAAGAACAAAAATTAATTATAAAATGGAATGACATGCATTGAATTATTTATTTTTTGTATCCGAAGCTATTTATATTTCCCATTATACCGGTACTTGTTTTCAGATTCTATCAAAGCCGTTCAGTCCTTATCTGGAGAATTACCAAGTATATCGGACTGGAGATCGTACAAGCAGATTTGGGATTTATTTGGAGATTAAAAAAAGAAGGCTCAAATACTGTCATAGTAGCATACTAGCATACTGTCCTAGAGATCATGAATACGTTGCAGTTGCCCATAATCTAGCGAATCAGGATAGACGATGTAAAGAATTCAGATCCAGTAAAGTAACTTAATTTTTGGATTTTAGATCGGAACCGTCCGATTCGAATCCGAGACTATCCATGCCGAAGTGGAGCGCACACATTCCGATGACAGATTCGAATCCCGAGCAACAGATTTGAATCAGACAGTCTCGATCCAAAACCAAAAAATTGAGTTACTTTAGGGGATCCGCAGATAGATTTTCTGATGTGGAAATGCAATTGTAATAGGCCTACGGGCTGTCAAAGAAGCCCAAAAAAAAGAAAACTATACGATCTGAAGCCTTCTTATGAAATGAGCACACCCCTACCCTATACAACTCGATATTTCGGGAAAAAAAATCTAAAGCTGGACGACTTAAACCGTGTTGAACCCGAAATTAAAAAAATTAGTTCATACTAAACGATCTAAGATCTGATCGGTAACTCGCAACTTTTCCAAATTAAATTGTCCTGCTTTAGTCCGTTGAATTGTCAACTCTGAGTCTCTGAAGCTTTAATCGACAAAATACACATGGGTGACACGACCAAGATTTGTTAAGATTCCAAAGCAAATATGAGAGCAAATTCGCATTGGATACTTGGAAAGTCCAAGTTATTTAGTTGTGAATAAATCAGGGAGCAGGTATTGTGGGACCTGGATGGATATCTCCGAATATGCTTGTAGTTTAATTAGTACAGCTACAAGTTTACAACTAATCATATTCTTTCCTAAAAGACATGTGAATGTACAGAGAATAAAAACAGAATAGGACCACTCTGTCCAGGGTCAATGAATGTGCGCACTTCACAAAATAAAGCATCTATGCCAAACCCATCCGATATTAATCTTTTATCAATCCATTTGCACAAGAACTCAATATTCTCGCAAAGAATACAAGTCTACAATTAAATGGTTGAAGATGGTTTGTCGAAAAAGAAGGAGAAAGGCATGGTGGTGTAAGAGGAAGAGCCTGTGAAGAGAATGAATCTTGGGTTTGTTTCGAAATAACACCCTTGGATCGATGTTTCTCTATTTAATTTTATATTTTTCTTTTATCCTCATATTTTCTCTTTGCCTTGAAAAATATTAAAAAGATAGAAGTAATTTTAGAAACCACATTCATGATTAACCAACTCAAGTTTGACGTATCTTATTTGAAGAGCTAGACGACATAGTGATCATGTGTAGTCATCATGCTAAGTTGACTACTTTCTTGTATTCTGACTCTGAGTCGGAGCCTCCTCCACTGCTATAGTCAGTGTCAGTGAGTTGCTCAGATTGCATCGCCGTTTTTTTCTTGTTTCCTTTGCATAGTGTCAACATCAGAAAGATTCTAACTGTTATTTCAAGACAATCAAGGACAATGGCACAAGCTCAATAAGAGCAAATTGAAAAATTGTACAAGTCAAGAAATAGAAAAAAAAAAAAAAAAAACCACGCAGTCATCGACACAGATTTAAAAGAAAAAAAAAAAATTCATGTTGACATTGTACTGCTCTGTGCTCAATTGTCGTTACACACATGAGTTGTGGCTAGTAGTGGCAACCAGCCAACCATGTGGATTATGGTTATGTTTAGCTCAGATCGATCTGGGTCAGGTCGAATAGGGATTGCGTTGGACACAAGTCTGGATTAATTACTTTATTTAGCAGGTGTCCAAATTTGAGTTATTTCAGATCGAATACCGCTCACTCAGATTAGTTACATCTTGTTTTGGGTCATATTATTCTAGTAACTACAATTATTTTTTATACAATACTAGTTCAACTAATGGAAATATTTCCCTAGCAATGTTGAGGACGAACTTAAATTTAAAGGTGACTAACAGAGTAACAGTAAAAAAAACTAAACGAAACCACAGAGTAATTAACGGGCAATAATAATAGTAAAAAAAAATTTAAAGGTGATCTAATAGTAAAAAAAAAAAAAATAAACAAAAATGAATAAAAAATAACCCGCAATGGTAATTAACGGGCAATAATAATTGTTCATTTTCAAGTTTTTTTATTTTTAATTTGCTTTGAAATCAGAGTAATAATATCGCCAATCGAGAAAACTGATGCTTCAATGAAGGTCTTTAGAAATCCGGCTGCGGCACTACAAATAGGGAAGTATATGTATTGACAACAATACTTTTTTGATAATTTATAAAATAATTATCAAATTAATTCAGAAAATAAAACTATATTTATGTTCTAAATAGATAGATCAATTGTGTATTTAATGTGATGCAATTTGAAAATATTTGGCAACATATTATCTGCTAATAAAATTAAATAGTTAATTTCGTAACTGATCAACAATCTTCAAGTTGCTATTAATTTTTATTTCAATACAATTAAAAAAAAAAATTTGGTTAAAAAGGCTAGTAAAGCCCTGTTTCATTAGTACTAATGAAACCACAGAGTTCGGTTACAAAAAGAGCCAAGCTCTGTAAAAGGGAATATACTCCCTAACTACTCTCTGTTTCATCAATTATATTTTATTTTGTGTTGATATAATAAGATACTTTTAATTTATAGGGACAAGTTCCAACATTCGAAGATCCCATACGCCATACCTCTTTTATTTTACAAGTTACAATTTATACTCTCTAACTACTCTCTAATCTTATTATTCAAAATTTCTAAAATTAATATAAATCTTCTTTCACCTTGCAGCATTTACACCGGTTCCATATAGCAAAACGGATGATGAAATCACTGACTTGACGACGAGACAAATTGAAACTTGAAGCCTCCAACTTTGGCTTTGTGACCACTCAGCGATTAAAGGAAGATTCGTGGTATCCCAAATGTGTCTAGGTTCACTGAACCTGTCCCACCAAACCTGGCTACCAGTCTCTTTTAATGCACCCCCATGGATACTCTTCCCACTACAAATATCAGACCTTTGTTCTGAGGAAGTCAAAATAGCCATGGTGTTGGAGAAGAAGAGGAGGGCGTAGAGTTTGTGGAGGCAAGATGGTTGGAGTTCCCCCCTGATATCACTTCATTTTGTTCCTATATCTTAACCGAATTGGAGCAAGAGATCACGTTGTAGTTTATTTTATTTTCCTTTCTTTATTTTCCTTTTTTTTTTTTTTCAATGGTAGAACTTGGTACAGAGAACGTATGTTGTAATGTAATAAATTTGCAGTGAAATGAAATAATTGGCTCTTGCATTTTATATCCAGAATGGTAGTTCTCTGCTCAGGGGTACTTTTCAAAATATGAACCGGTCTGAGCTCAACACATATGACCAGAATTTTTCTGTAAAATTGGAGACAAAATTAATTAAATTATTCTCAACAAAGAGCATTTTAGTGATCTAGTTGTCTTTTTAGGAATGCTATATGAAATGAAAGCAATTGGAAAATACACTTAACTACCCAAAAGAAATTGTGAAATATTTAATACATGCGACCAATATTTTTAAATGTTGTTTTCATGCGATATACTGAAGGCCATTGTATATGTAGATTTCTATGCGGACTTGTATATACAGATTTTAAAATGAAATTCATATATATATATATATATATATATAGAGAGAGAGAGAGAGAGAGAGAGAGTGGCTAATATCAAAACATTTGCACCAAAGCCCTCGTGCAACCAAGTCGTTTTCGGATTTTCAAAGTCCAACAGTCCATCCAAACCGTTAGATGTGATCTCTATATTAAAATCTGTTTGGAGACCAAATTTTACATTTTTTGAATCTTTTTACTATTTATTAAGCCACTTTGAAAATTGCAGATCACATGGTCCAGAATTTGGTTGCACTGTTTTTACTGTTCATCCGGATCAACAATTTTCAAAGTGGCTTAATAAATAGTAAAAAAATTCCAAAAAATATAAAATTTGGTCTCCAAGCAGATTTTAATATAGATTGAACATCTAATGGTTTGGTTCGACTGTTTGGACTTTGAAAATCCGAAAACGACTTGGTTGCATGAGGGCCTTGGTGCAAACATTTTGATATTAGCCTCTCTCTCTCTCTATATATATATAGATAGACTATGGTGAGTTGTGAAGGTTTTACTTCCCGCCATATTTTCATTTTGAAAATCCAAACAACCTATCCGAACCAATTGAAATGTGCTTGTAGACTAAATTTTACATTTTTGGACTTTTTTTACTATTTATTAAGTCACTTTAAAAATCGCTGATCCACTGTGACAGTAAAAAACAGTAAAAATTTCTGGACCACCGGATCAGCAATTTTCAAAGTGGCTTAATAAATAGTAAAAAATTCCAAAAAATGTAAAATTTAGTCTCCAAGCACATTTTAATATTTAGAACATGTTGAGCGGTTCGGCTTGGTTGTTTGAATTTTCAAAATGAAAATATGAGCGTGAAGTAAAAGTGACCTCTTACTTCACAACTCAACATAGCCCAGCTCTCTCTCTCTCTCTCTCTCTATATATATATATATATATATATATATAGGATTTGGCTAATATGCTACGCGTAGCATAGGGCCTCTCCGTGCTACGGCACACTTTTTGAGTTTTCAAAATCCTAACGGTCGATCCGAACCGTTCAACATGATCTCCATATTAATATGTACTTGCAAACCAAATTTTACATTTTTTAGAATTTTTTTACTATTTATTAAGCCACTTTGAAAAAACACTAATTTGTACACAACAGTAAAATCTGCTGGACCATTGGATCAGCGATTTTCAAAGTGGCTTAATAAATAGTAAAAAAATTCTAAAAAATGTAAAATTTGGTTTGCAAGTACATATTAATATGGAGATCATGTTGAACGGTTCGGATCGACCGTTAGGATTTTGAAAACTCAAAAAGTGTGCCGTAGCACGGAGAGGCCCTATGCTACGCGTAGCATATTAGCCAAATCCTATATATATATATATATATATATATATAGAGAGAGAGAGAGAGAGAGAGCTGGGCTATGTTGAGTTGTGAAGTAAGAGGTCACTTTTACTTCACGCTCATATTTTCATTTTGAAAATTCAAACAACCAAGCCGAACCGCTCAACATGTTCTAAATATTAAAATGTGCTTGGAGACTAAATTTTACATTTTTTGGAATTTTTTACTATTTATTAAGCCACTTTGAAAATTACTGATCCGGGTGAACAGTAAAAACAGTGCAACCAAATTCTGGACCATGTGATCAGCAATTTTCAATGTGGCTTAATAAATAGTAAAAAAATCCAAAAAATGTAAAATTTGGTCTCCAAACAGATTTTAATATAAAGATCACATCTAACGGTTTAGATCGACCGTTTGCACTTTGAAAATCCAAACACGACTTGGTTGCACGAGGGCCTTGGTGCAAACGTTTTGATATTAGCCACTATATATATATATATATATATATATATATATATATAGTATGGCTAATTTGCTGTTGGCAGCATTTCGGCCAAGTACTGCCAGCAACAATTCTATCATACTGATGTTCAAACAACCGATCCGAACCGTTCAACATGTTCTAAATATTGAAATGTTCTTGGAGACCAAATTTTACATTTTTTGGAATTATTTTACTATTTATTAAGCCACTTTGAAAATTCCAGATCATATGGTCCAGACTGTTTTTACTGTTTACCCGGATCTGGAATTTTCAAAGTGGCTTAATAAATAGTAAAAAAAATTCCAAAAAATTTAAAATTTGGTCTCCAAGCACATTTCAATATTTAGAACATGTTGAACGGTTCGGATCGGTTGTTTGAACATCAGAATGGCAGATTTGCTGCTGGCAGCACTTGGCCGAAATGCTGCCAGCAACAAATTAGCCATACTATATATATATAGAGTAAGGCTACGGTGCTTTGCAAGGTAAACGTCCCCTTTTACTTCGGGCCACTTTTTCCATTTTGAAAATCCAAATAACCGATCCGAACCGTTCAACATGTTCTAAATATTGAAATGTGCTTGGAGACCAAATTTTACATTTTTTGGAATTTTTTTACTATTTATTAAGCCACTTTGAAAGTTTCTGATCCGGTTGTCCAGAAAATTTTACTGTTTTTTACTGTTCACCGTCGGATCAACGATTTTCAAAGTGGCTTAATAAATAGTAAAAAAATTTCAAAAAATGTAAAATTTGGTCTCCAAGCACATTTCAATATTTAGAACATGTTAAACGGTTCGGATCGGTTGTTTCGATTTTCAAAATGAAAAAAGTGACCCGAAGTAAACGGCGCCGTTTACTTTGCAAAGCACGGTAGCCTTACTCTATATATATATATATATATAAGTATGTAGTAATATGTGGTATTATACAAACAAGCATGCAGTAATATGCAGTATCATATATAACAAGTATAGGGTAATATGCGGTAATAATATATTGCTGAATGTATAGTAATAATATACGGTAGTAATATGCGGCCGAATATGCCGCCGCATATGCAGAACCGCATATAGATTTCTATATGGATTACAACCGAATACATTTGCCTAGGGGGGCAAACAGATCAGATACGGATCGGATAGTGGTAAAATCATGTCCGTATCTGCTTTTATTTTTCAGATACAGATACGGATTGGATATTTGACGGATATGTACGGATACGGATAAGATATCGGATATTCGTAAATATATACATAAATATTTTCATAATATCTATTAAATTAGAGGAGGGATCTAGTTACAACAAAATTACCACAACTATTTTCTACATTTTCAAAGTCCAAATCGTCGATCCAAACCGTTCAACATGATCTCCACAATAAAATGTGCTTCCAGATCAAATTTTACATTTTTTTTATTTTTTTTACTATTTATTAAGATGGGTACAAAATTCAATGGTCTGAATTTGACTAGTTTTTGTAAAATACTTAATAAATAGTTAAAAAATTCAAAAAAATGTAAAATTTGATCTGCAAGTACATTTTATTGTGGAGGTCATGTTGAAAGGTTTGGATCGACAATTTGGACTTTGAAAATGTAGAAAATAGTTGTAGTAACTTTGTTTTAACTCAAAATTGTTGTAACTAGGTCCCTGCTCATTAAATTATAAGGTATTTATCTACTTATTCGGATACGGATAATTAAAATTCAAAACAATACGCATATCCGTATCTGCATGAATATATATTCAGATGTCATATATCCGTATTTAATTTTTTAATACAGATTCAGATACAGTCAGATATTATCCGATCCGTTTGCACCCTTACATTAGCCGCAACGGCTACATAGACCTATGTCAATTGTTTACAAGTCAAATTACTTTCTCAGGTGAAACTTGGTTGTGACTTGAGAGCTACTAATTAAGTTATGTCAATTGTTTGAGAAGCTGTCTCGATAAGTCAAGCTAATTTTAAATATAATCTGAAAACAGACTGGAGAAATCATCCCAATTGTTGAGAATCAAGAAGAAGATTAGGGACTAATCAAGCCTCAGAATCCAATTTAGGATTTAATTTCATCATTGGCTTGTTTTAGAAAAAAAAGGAGCAACTATATTTGTAAAATAAAGTTACCTCTACTTTTTTTCCTTTTTTAGAAATTATAGGCAATAGGCAACCGATAGTTTAGATAGGAAACGGTAATATTTCTAACCGTTAGCTTTTCTCTTTTTCTGGCTATATAACAGCCACTGTACACACTCAATAATCAGATTTGCAATAACAAATTCTCAAATCATCATTCTCTATTTTCCGCACAAAACTAACATGGTATCAGAGCTGAGTTCATACCAGTAAACAAACAGAGAGGGTCAAAGAGCCACAGAGCCAACAAAAAACCCAATCTCACAAAAACCAGAAAACTGGTAAACAATACCAGTATCAACAGAAAAAAACCAGAAAATGTCACAACAGACCGACAACACCAAGCTGACAGCAATCATACTTTCTGGCAGCAAAAATTACATCCCATGGTCCAGATCAGTGATGCTGGCACTCAGTGGCAGAGGCAAAATGGCCTTTGTCACTGGAAAAAGAAAAAAACCAAAAGCAGATAAACCACTGGAACCAACCGAAGAAGAAAGCACAAAAATTGAAGAATGGCAATCAATCGATCACATGATCATGTCATGGCTGGTAAACACCATGGAACCCCAAATATCCTCAGCCTTTATGTATCTAAATTCATCGAAAGAGGTGTGGGATACTGCAAAGAAAAGATATGGCCAGCAACACAACTTTGCCCATATCTTCAGCCTCAAACAAGAGCTCGCACAAATCAAACAAGGAGGAAATCAAACAAATTCACAGCTTGTAACCGAAATCACCACCAAATGGGAGGAACTCAAGGTTTACCTCCCCCCAACAACAGACCCAGAAGAAATACAAAAAAGAGCCGATCAAGATTTAGTATTTACTTATCTGGGCTCTCTTGATCCAAGCTATGAAGCCGCTCGCTCTCAAATTCTCCTTTCACCCGAACTACCATCTTTCGATGAAATCGTTGCAACAATAGAGAGAGAGGAGTCGAGAAGGCTGCTAATGAACCCGCAACACACCCAAATCTCAGAAAACAAAGGTTTCAAAGCCCAATTCCAAAACCCTAGAAATGGCGGCAAAGGAAGAGGGGCTACCAGCACCGATCGGTGCGACCACTGCAATCGTGCCGGTCACAACCGAGACGGATGCTGGTTTCTCCATCCTCATCTTCGCCCAGTCAGAGAGAAAGGCGATTTTGGTGGCACACGGAAGTGGGATAATCGCGGGGAGAAGAAAGGGTTCGGAGCTCAAAGAGAGAAAGGGGGTCCAAGCGAACCAAGTGAACGGGCTGCCTCCAGCGACAGAAGCGGGTTAGACCGAACCGACTCAAGTGACTCTGACCCGGATCCAATGCGGCAGCTCATGGAGCAACTGTCTGTGCTGCTCCAGCAAAACAATAAAAAAAACTCTGGTATTGCATCCAATTTAATTTATAATTCTGAAATTCAAAATTGGATTCTCGATTCTGGTGCAACGGACCACATGACAGGAAATAAAAAATTGTTGAACAATTTTAAAGAATGTAGAACCAAACAATTTGTAATTGTTGCCAACGGTGAAAAAATGAAAATTGGAGGAATAGGTACAATTAGCATTTTTTCCAAGGAACTACCAAATGTCTTGTATGTTGAAAATTGCTCATCTAATTTGTTATCCATTAGTAAAATCACAAATGAATTAAATTGCGAAGTCATTTTTTCATCAAAGAATGTGATTTTTCAGGAATGGATAACCAAGAAGGTGATTGGTGAAGGTGTTTTACAAAATGGACTCTATAATTTAAATCATGACAAAACTAATTTTAGTGTCAAGAGACAAGAAGATTTAGGAACTCTTTGGCATAGAAGAATTGGGCATCCTTCCGATAAAATTCTAAAATGTATTTTTGATTTTTCTAAATTAGATTGTAGTAATTGTGAAGTGTGTAAGTTAGGAAAACACACTAGATTACCATTTTATTCTTCAAGTTGTAAGAGCGAAAAACCTTTTGAATTAATTCATTCGGATGTATGGGGACCGGCCCCTATTAATTCGTTTAATGGATACAAATATTTTGTTCTATTCATAGATGATTTTTCTCGCACAACTTGGTTATATTTATTAAAAAATAAAAGTGAAGTTTTTTCATATTTTCAAGAATTCTATAATTTTATAGAAACACAATTTGATGCAAAAATTAAAATTTTTAGATCCGATAATGGAACGGAATTTGTAAATCAAAATTTCTCAAGTTTCTTTAAGCAAAAAGGAATTTTACATCAAACTACTTGTGTTTATACACCCGAACAAAATGGAGTGTCGGAAAGAAAAAATCGACACCTCCTTGAAATGACTAGGGTACTTTTATTTCAAAATAATGTTCCAAAAAAATTTTGGTCGGATGCCGTTCTTACTTCAACTTATTTAATAAATAGATTGCCTAGTGCAAAATTAAATTATAAGAGTCCATTGGAAATCCTTTACCAAAGAAAAATTAACATAGGCCATTTGAGAGTATTTGAATGCAAATGCTATGTACACAAAAATAAACTAGATAAATTGGATTATACTTCTATCAAAGACATTTTTTTGGGATACTCCTCACAAAAAAAGGGCTACAAATGCTATGATCCAATTAATCAAAAATTCTACATATCTAGAGATGTAACATTTCTAGAAAATGAGCCTTATTATAAAAATGTTGATAAAGAAATCAACATTCAAGAATCACCAAGTAATATGATATGGCCACAAATAAATATTCCGGAAGAAAATAGAAATTCAATAGAAAATGAAGGTGAGATAGAAGAAACCTTACAAAATGAGGAAGAGGAAGAAATAAATGTGGAGGGAACACCATTAAGAAGGTCATCAAGACAAATACTACCCTCGACAAGGCTAAGGGATTTTGTGACATACAAGGTACAATATCCTATCCAAAATTTCATTTCTTATAAAAATATTTCATCTCCACATAAAGTATTTCTAACATCTATTTCAAAGGAACAAGAGCCAAATAGTTACCATGAAGCTATAAAAAATCCAATTTGGTGTAAAGCTATGAAAGAGGAGCTAAAAGCCTTAGAAAAAATGAAACTTGGGAAGTTATACAATTACCAAAAAATAAAAAACCCGTAGGTTGTAAATGGGTGTACAAAATTAAATACAATAGCGATGGTACTATAGAACGGTATAAGGCACGCTTAGTTGCCAAGGGTTATACCCAAACATATGGTATAGACTACCATGAGACCTTTGCACCGGTGGCCAAAATGAACACCGTAAGGATTTTATTTTCCATTGCGGTAAACCAAAATTGGAAATTATACCAAATGGATGTCAAAAACGCATTTCTTCAAGGAACACTTGAAGAAGAAGTATATATGAATTTACCACCCGGTCATGAAAAAGAAAATAATCAAGAAATAGGTTGCAAATTGAAGAAATCAATTTATGGATTGAAGCAATCTCCAAGAGCTTGGTATGGCAAATTAAGCACTTATTTAATTTCTTGTAATTTTAAAATTAGTAGTGCCGATCATTCACTTTTTGTTAAAATTGAAAAAAATGACACTACCATCATATTAGTGTATGTAGATGACATTATAATCACCGGAAATAATTTAGAGGAAATTGAGGGGATTAAATCTCAATTAAAAAGAAAATTTGATATCAAAGATCTTGGTTATTTAAAATATTTTTTAGGAATAGAAATAGCACGTTCAAACAAGGGTCTATTTATTTCTCAAAGAAAATATACCTTAGATTTACTAAAAGAAACCGGAAAGTTAGGATGTAAGCCGGCCTCAACACCAATAGATGGAAAATACAAATTAAATTCCGAAGATGGTGAATTGTTAGAAGACATAAATCAATTTCAAAGACTTGTAGGAAAATTAATATATCTTACCGTTACACGACCCGATATTTCTTTTTCGGTAAGCCAAATTAGTAAATTTATGCATACACCAAGAACACCACACCTAGAAGCCATAAATAAAATTCTAAGGTATTTAAAAGGAACACCCGGGCAAGGGGTGTGGATGAAAAATAATAATTCTAATGATCTATGTGGCTATTCCGATGCAGATTGGGCCGGAAGCTTCGATAGAAAATCGACAACCGGTTTTTGTACCTTTGTAGGCGGAAATTTAGTCACATGGAAGAGCAAGAAACAAAATGTCGTGGCACGATCAAGTGCCGAAGCGGAGTATCGTGCCATGGCATCAACCGCAAGCGAGTTGACATGGGTCAAGCAACTTCTTGCGGATATGGGAATTAAAATTCAAGCACCAATAAAAATGTTTTGCGACAATCAAGCGGCGAGGCATATAGCATCCAATCCCGTGTTTCAAGAAAGAACTAAACATATTGAAGTGGATTGCCATTTCATTCGAGAAAAAATTCAAGCGAAAGAAATCGAAACTCCCTTTGTACGAAGCGAAGAACAATTGGCGGACATCTTTACAAAAGGATTAGATCCCAAGCCATTCGAAGGAAATATACGCAAGTTAGGGTTGATCGACATCTACACGCCTAACTTGAGGGGGAGTGTTGAGAATCAAGAAGAAGATTAGGGACTAATCAAGCCTCAGAATCCAATTTAGGATTTAATTTCATCATTGGCTTGTTTTAGAAAAAAAAGGAGCAACTATATTTGTAAAATAAAGTTACCTCTACTTTTTTTCCTTTTTTAGAAATTATAGGCAATAGGCAACCGATAGTTTAGATAGGAAACGGTAATATTTCTAACCGTTAGTTTTTCTCTTTTTCTGGCTATATAACAGCCACTGTACACACTCAATAATCAGATTTGCAATAACAAATTCTCAAATCATCATTCTCTATTTTCCGCACAAAACTAACACCAATATATCAAAATATGTATAGACTAAGGTAAATATCCCAATACGCCCCCATGCTTACTAGGCAGAAGTCGTATGCACAGGTGGCAAAATCTGATCCAACACGAAAGACCCGACCCGATCCAAAACAATCCGATCCGAATTTCATAAAGCTAACCCAACTCGAAAATTCTGTCTTTGGGAGTAGGGGTGTTCATTGGGTCCGATTTAGTCGGTTTTGAACCGAACCGAATTAGTTTGGATCAAACGGTTCGGTTTTTTCGGTTTAATGGTTCGGTTCGGTTTGCTTTTTAAACTGAATTATAATTTCGGTTCGGTTCGGTTTGAAAATTTTCAAAACCAAAATAACCGAATCCACCGAACTTTTATTATATTATGAATTTGGTCCGGAACATCCCGGTTTATTTCTTAATACCCCAGTTTATTTCTTAATGAATTTCTTTAAATACTTCGGTTTATTTCTTAATACCCCGGTTTATTTCTTAATATACTTCGGTATAAATCAATTGTTTTAAATAAAAAAATTAATATATTTTGGTTTGAACCGAAATAAAACTTAAGTTCGGTTCGGTTCGATTCGGTTGCAATGCTAAATCAGTTCAGTTCGTTTCTATTTTAAAAACCGATATTACTTTGGTTTATTGGTTTGCCTAATTCGATTCGGTTTCAACCGAACTGAACCGATGAACACCCCTATTTGGGAGTTTGGGTCAACAGCAAAGAGTGAGGCTACGGTGCTATGCATAGCACGGATTGGTCCGTGCTACGGCTCAATATTTGAGTTTTCTCCTAACGGTCGATCCGAACCGTTTAACATGATTATAAAATGAATATGTACTTGCAAACCAAATTTTATATTTTTTCTAATTTGTTTACTATTTTTTTAGGTAGGTAGAAATCACTGTTTGGATGGTCCAGAATTTTCAGATCAAGTGATTTTCTACCTATCTAAAAAAATAGTAAACAAATTCGAAAAAATATAAAATTTGATTTGCATGTACATATTCATTTTATAATCATGTTGAACAGTTCGGATCGACCGTTAGAATTTTGAAAACTCAAATATTGAGCCGTAGCACGGACCAAACCGTGCCATGCATAGTACCGTAGCCTCACTCAACAGCAAATTAAGTTGTCAAATCCTTTATTTGGGTTAAAATTTCAATTTTGTTCTGTTTGAACATGAGTAATTAATGAATGCTTCTTTCTGTTTTGTAATAGGTCAAATTTTGAGATTATTTTTGTCTATTCCGTACTTATAAATGTATATATAAAATATATAAGTTTTCAAAAGTACTAAATGGAAAAATTTGTATTTTGTTCCGTCTATCATGTTGTTTATTATGTTGTGACTTTGGTCATGTGCCGTGTCTTGTTATGATCAATTAATTTTTCACGTGCCGTGCCGTGTTGTATTGTGATCAAAATTATGAGAGATGATATGGTACGGTGTACACAAATGGTCATGCCGTAAGCAAATGTGCTATGAGCGATTTCGTTAGTTACATTTGATCATATTTAACGTGTTTAGTGTTGTTCCATGTCGTGCTTCGTACTGTGACCAAGGTGATTTTCGTGTTGTGTTGTGAATTGTCTTTTTGCCGAGAACTATAACGACACGAGAATGGTTTCGTATCATAGCCGTTTCATTATGTACTGGAGCCAGCTCCAGCGTGTCATTTTTCCCAATCTATGCAAGTTGAAAATTTTAAATATACCATTAAAAAATTAAACCAAATTATCACAATTTGTTCAGAATTCCATTTTTAACACAACCGCAACGTGAAATTGCAGACATAAATTAATTGTTCGCAACTTCACGTTGCGGACAATAAATTTTTTTTTCCTCACAGTAAGTTTGTTCCTAGTTATTGTGGATAACAACAAATTGGTGGGCCCTCAAATATTTTTGGCTAATCAAAAGATGTTGAATGGTCAAAGTTGATGAAAAAAATATTGTTATCAGCAACGTTTGAAGTTGCGGACACACAATTTATATTTGTAATTTCATGTTGCTACCGTATTAAAAATAAAATTTGTTAGATTTTATAGTTATTTGATTTATTTATT
Organism: Carex parvula; assembly: GCA_025461045.1. Classification (NCBI taxonomy): domain Eukaryota; kingdom Viridiplantae; phylum Streptophyta; class Magnoliopsida; order Poales; family Cyperaceae; genus Carex; species Carex parvula. The sequence goes on along the minus strand of JAJGRW010000641.1, from coordinate 169,203 downwards.
TTAATGGTAAAAATAAAAGTTTGGGCTATGCACCGCTGAGATATGAACCGCTGAAGTTTTCATTTTGGAGTTTACAACTTGGACACTCAAAGTTGCCTAAAACGTGACTAGCTTGAAGTGAAAGGTTGAACATGTAGTCGGACAAAATATCATTGCATTTTGACGGAGACACTGATTGATTGTCGTCGTATAAAGTTGGCAACATTTAAACGTGTTTTTTTTGGCAGGTTAAACCCGTAGGCAGGACCAAAAATTAGTTGGAGGTGGGGTTGGGGATTTTCTAGAAGAATTCGGATCGTCCTCCTACGGGCAGTGATATTACCGACATTTTTATTAATATCCAAAGTTAATTAGAAATTATTATTTATGTTTAGATTTTCTGCTTTCGCTAAAATATCCAAGTCGGCCATAAAATGGACAGTTTACTCTCCCCGTAAGCCTGTCATTTAGGGTAATTTAAAGTAATTTAGTGTAATTCAACATAATTTATTGTAATATAGTGTAATTCAACATAATTTCAAGTAATTTAGTGTATTTTAGTATAATTAAATATGCTAATTATAAATCAAAAAAGTAATCTAACAAAAAATTTAAATTTTCAGTGTTGATTTCATTATTTTGCAGTGTTCTAAATAGCGCGCTATAGCGTTTTTGGACCCCAAACGCTACGCTATGACATCAAAATGCGCTATTTGCGCTACGGCCGCTATAGCGACCGCTACAGCGCTATAGCGGTCCGCTATTCGCGCTATTTGCGCTATACAATATGGGTTTTATTTTTTAAAGCAATTTATATGGGTTTTAAATAAAGATAAAAAAAATCTCAAACCGAAATTGAATTTGTTGCTACTTGCTACAGATAAATCAATTTGAAATTGGGAATAGAAATTGAAATTTGAATAGAAAAAAAGTCCAAATCGAAAATAAAATTTGAATAGAAAAAAGAAATTATGTCATGAATCATGATGCTTAAGATATTTTTAATAGGAAAAATCGATAGTTTATGATATTACTATGGATATTTTGAACCGCAATTTGAACTTTGTACTGGTTCAATATGAATATTATAATTTCTTAATTACTTTGGTGTTATTTATTGTTCTATGAGACTTTAGATAATGTTGATATTTAGTACAAATATTGAATATACGAAATGTAAAAAAAAAAAACGCTATTTGGAATAGCTTCCGCTATAGCGACGCTATTCGCTATAGCTTTTTTTTTAGCCTTCCCGCTACGACGCTATAAACGCTATTTAGAACCTTGTTATTTTGTTGTTCATAGTGCCTCTAAAAAAAAAAAAGGAGTAAGCCGGCCATTTTGTGGCCGGCTTGGGTATTTTTGGCGAAAGTCGGAAATTCTGAGCATAAATAATAATTTCTATTAACTTTGGATATTAATAAAAATGTCGGGTGATATTAACACCACAATTTATTTTATTAACACAATATTTTCAAATATTTGAATGGAATGAACAATTTTGTCTCCTCATAAATTTCATTATAGCTGTCCATGTATTTTTCCTTTATGTAATTATATGCTATGATCATTTATTACTAATTGGTTTTCATAACTGTTCTATCTTCTCTTCTTATTTTGTAAACCCTTTAAAAGAGGAAAAAAAAAAATCTAAAATTTCAAGCATTGAGTATTTGAGTGACAGATAATGAATCAATTTATTATCTTGCTCATTATTTTATTCAATAAATTCAATAAATAATTTGGTATATGTATTTATTTATCCAGAACAGTACAACTATATTGCTTGAGGTTCTTTTAATTATTCTTCTAGTTATATACATTTTAATCTATATATGTATCTAAATAAAATTGAAAGAAACAAATTATAATTTTATTTTGTCATTATTTAAATCATCATGAACCAATTACGTTTTTTATTGGAGATTCAATGGGTCGACTGGCGAATTCGGATCACCTTAGGTATCTGACTCAAGCAAATTAAAATCGGACGGTTCAGATCGTTAACTTGGTACAAATCTCAAAGCACAAATAATACTGGTTTCCTGCGCCATTCTCAAATAGGTACTGTTTTGAGTTAATTTGGACCGTCCGTTTCAATTTTATTGAGTCAGGTACCTAGGAGGACTAGGATTCACGACTGGCCCTCTCCTGATTTCATTTCATAAAAAAGGGTTGGACTTCACTATAATATTTATTTGTTTGATTGTATAGTGTGTCGCTCACAATTTTAATGTCCGTAGGACGTAGACATGAATGATTGATATTTTAATTAGTAGTATTTTTTTAAGAGGAGAGTTCAAATATCTCTATTATTTGTATTTTTATCATATCTTTATTTTTAAAAACTTTAATAACTCAAAATAAAACTATTGGATATGATCTACATTATTTTCTCTGTGCATGTATAAGAAATTATGACATTTTAATTTTGTTTTGGTTGTCATCCAAAATATGTAAAAGCGTACTAATTAATGTGGTTAATTTTTAGACGTTGATTTTTTCAACTTATTGATATATAAAAACAAAACCGTAATTTGATATTTTTTATGAGCATATAGAGAAAATAATATAAGATCACATCTACCGGTTTTTTTTTTTTAATTTATGATTTAAATTTTGAGTTATTAATGTTTTAAAAATAGAGATATAGTGGAGGCACAAAAAATAAAGACATTTGAACTTTTTTTTTTAATTATATTTACTAATTAATTAAAATTATTTTCATGTAAAAGTCTTACGTTGTTTGATGTAAATAATCAGAAATTTTTAACACTGACAGATTAATTTCGTCGATAATTACTGTAATTTGTGTGACGCTACCCTTCTCAATCGTATTTAACTAATTTTCTATGAATACTTCACCGTTTTTTTTTTTTTTTTACGAATTAGCACAGACCGAAGAAGAACAATTGATCATTGATCCATTGCTAGCAAGTTTAGACCAAAGACGTTGCCACATAAACTAATTAAAATGTATTCTCGGCTATATACTTGATGAAATGAAGAGAGATCACTATTTTTTAAATATAATTTTTAATTATTAAATATTTGATTATATTGGTTGCGCTTTTTCAGCTCCCAATGTTCCGAGGATTCACATCACCTAAGGTAACAAAATATTTCTGTTTAGATCCGGACCATTCGATAAGAATCTGCACGAATATTAAAGGATTCCGTGTATTCCATCAAGGTTCGGATTGGTCCAATTTATAATCGTTGAGAGAATATTCTGTTACAATAGAGGATGCAGATCTATGTTCCGATTCTAGCTCCCCAAAATCTTTTGCTGAAAGCAACTATACTTAGCCACGTGAATTTTACCCGAAATTTTTAAAGTTAGCATCCAAAAAATAATAAACCAAAAAATCACGGCTTCTAAGTAATTTTAAATCTATCACGGCCGCACTGGTGTTTTCCAGCCCTATTTAATAGGGACCGCAGAATGCCGATGCGGATCCTGAAAAGGAGCCGCATAATGCCGGAGCGGTCGCTGGATTAGCATAATACTTGAATAAATAATTATTTGAATTTTTTTGAAAAAAAATTATGCTAACAAAAATTATAGTAAAACTCTGCACCAAATTATATCCATATTACATTTTTCTTTAGTATATATATACATTTAAAACGATCAAACAACTAAAACTGACAATTATGTTCGAAATAATATTTAAAACATGAACAAAATTATTATTAAAGCAAATTTGAAATGCGATATCAACTTGGCACAAAATATCTGTAGCATAACAATTACAATGATTTGCATGTATAATAGATATTTTTGATTAATTTAGATGTTATTTGGGTTAAAGAAGAAGCAGATCTGCGGCTCAGGTATTGCAGAGGAAATGCATTGGTAGAACACGTTAGGGGAGAAGGAATATGAAGGATGTAAGGTTTTTTTGTATTAAGGGTTGCAAGGCTATGTGCATGGGGCCATTTATTTATATTTAATATTGTACACTTAGTAGCCTCTATTAAGTATTTCAAAAAAATTAGATGTTATTTCAAGTAATTAAATCATCAAAATTAATAAGAATAGGGTTAAAATGCTCTATTGGTTTTGTGCGACATCATGCCCCAACATCATTATCTCTATATTCAAAGTTTAAATAGTCGATCAGAACCACTCAATATGATCTTCATAATAAAATGTGTTTGGATACAACATTTTATATTTTTTGAATTTTTTTCGCTATTTTTAAGATAGATACAAAATCACTATTTTTAGAAGATTCTGGACCATTTAAAATAGTGATTTTGTACTTATCTAAAGTTAGTAAAAAAATTCTAAAAATTATAAAATTTGTTATCCAAGCATTTTAGTATAAAAATCATGTTGAACGGTTCGGATCGATTATTTAGACTTTAAAAAAAGAGATAATGATGTTGGAGCATGATGGGGTACAAAATCAATGAGGCATTTTAAACCCTACTTAACAATTATCCAAATTAATTAGGAAAATAGTAATATTTTTTTTATATACATTCTGTCTAGCTTGTCTATTTTATTTATTTATCTTTCATAATTCAACATTGAGGACGAATGTGGACAATTGTTTAAGGTAATGTCAAAATACACAATGAAATATGAAACAAAAAGGTGCCTACCTATCTATTGGTCATGAACTCATAATTGGTCTCAAAGTAAAAAGATCATCTTGTAAAATGCATAGTTTACATGATTTATAAAATGTTTCTCCTCTTATATAACTATATAAATATCCCAAAACATACATTAGCCTTGCAAAGAGAATGAAAAGCAAAGACTTTGTTTCTAAAAAAAAAAAATCGAAAGATGCCTTCTGTCTTTTGTTGGGCCCATGGGCCCATGGGCCGTTTCTTTTCTCACCACATCGGCCTCTGTGAGAGGAAAATTAGATAAAACTCAAAAGGCAGCTGGGGCAGTATTGCGTCCAGGTTCAATGTATCCACTTGGTTGACTTAAAACTTCGATTCACGGCCCCGTTCATCTCCTTTCTGATAAGATAATTAGTTGGTAACCCCGTTCATCTCCTTTCTGATAAGATAATTAATTGGTAATAAGGTATCTCTATGTCATTACAGCTCGCATCGGAAGGGATTGATCAACCAACAGTCCGAATAAACATCGGGACCTACTAATACGAGAAAGGCTTGGGTCCGATGGGTTTCGGGACCGTCCGATCCACTTTAAGATTTGTTCGCACGAATTTTAAAATAGACGCGAAAGTTGCGGACATAAATCCTAAAGCAGATCGGACAGTGAACCCGTCGAAGTCACTTTGGGTCCGATACCCATCAGACCCAAATTTCTCCCTACTAATACATGGAGAAAAATTGTTTTCAGCTAAAATTGAAAAGTACACATAAAGACTAGAGAGATAGGATAAAGAAATTTTCGCCACGCAGCATTGTTTAGACATTGTTCCAGTTGTATGTTCTCCAGAGTTCTCTCAAATCACTTCAGCGAAAGCAAGCAAAGGACTTTAGTATATGTTCTGGCTGAAGTGTTTGGGGGAACATCTGGGATCATCCAACTGCCAAATTAAGATCGCAGAAGCTTGATTTCTTCAAGTAATTTATTTAAGAATTCACAGGATTTCAACCTTGGCTCTGCTCGCGTGATAGTTGAATAAGGATGCTTGGATTGCCTCTAACAATAATTTAAATTGATTTAGTCCAATTTGAAGATACTAAGAACCACCCAAGTGTGTATGAGCTGCTGCTTTCTATTTCAGGTAATGTCAGCCTTTTTTTTTTTTTCTCTAAGTTATTGCTTTTCTACATCTCAAAAGAAATGATACATGCATAAGAATCATCTTTTGTGAGATTCCACGGTAAAATGACTGGAATATGCTTTCAAATTTTTTAGGTTGCTTCAATCAGTGATTAGTGTATCTTTTGATTCTAGAGAGCAAGAGAGAACTTGATATATAAAATCAAATCATTATTTTCCACTTAGAACCTTGGGTGTTGTAATTTGGTTCGTCTATATTTTAGTGGTGCTAGATTTCAAGGTGATTTTAAATTGGAATTGGGGAATTTCCGGATTACTGGTTATTTCTTCAGTTTGTCTCAAAAGGTCCTTTTTCCATGCTCTCAATTAGAATTACATGCACAAATGCTAAATTAGCAATAGATAGCATAATGTTCAAATTCCAAAACAATAAAGCCAGTTCTTCCTTAGGAGGCATTTTTTACATTAAACATGACCAACAAAAAATAATGAAATTGGTTTTCCAAAATTAAATTAGGTTTAGAAATCTCACAAATATAAATTCTAAATTATTTTAGAAGGTTATGTCAAAGATATAGAGTTAGGATCAGGATACGTGCAAAATGACCCAGAACCATTGTCGTAAGCCCTTTGCTAAAAGAAAAAAAAGAGGTTGAGCTAGATTTATACAGTCATTATGCCTGATGTTGTTAGGAGAGTGAACCAATCATCAACCAGGTGGCCAATATATTCTAGAAGATTTAATTTTTTTTGTAAAAAAAAAACACCAACTTAGGAGCCTATTTTGATCGATCTATACTATACTAATAAGGACATATCTAACAAAAAGTATGTACTTCGGATATTGGTTTTGAAAAAAGATGACCCCTGGACATTACTATAAAAAAAATTAGGAAACCATAAAAACAATGAACAAGGAACCTTACTTTTTGCAAACCTTTTCCCTCCTTCATCACACATGCAAATCCAGCCGACCACCCCTCTTCACGTCTCCAAATATATGTGAATGCTATGTTCTTTTATGGTCGATTTTAAGTTCAACTACATATTGTTTTTTTTTTTTTAAAAAAAGTGGTTTAAGAATTCGAGACATCTTCAAAGTGTTTCTATTTAATGTTAAAACTTAAACCAAATATAGGTATGTAGTTATATATAATAGCATTGTTTGTGCAGTTGCTTAGCGAAATGCACTTCACCTTCCTAGATAGCACCAAGAGTTCCCCCAAACACTTCACAAATGCCTATACTAAGTGCTTTTAAGGTAGTGTGAAGTGCTTTTAGGGAACTCCAGGGGACAACTAGGTTTGTTCTCTCTCCATGTCTATTTCCTTGACTGCCCTATTGAGTATTTGAATGCTAGTCAACACCTAGAGTTCCCCCAAACACTTCACAATTTCCCACGTGTTTTGTATATCATAGGCCCTTTGTGAAGTGCTTGAGGAGAACTCCGGGGGAGACCTAGCTTAATTTCTATTTGGTCACAACTCTATGATCAAATAAAATTAACTCTGACCCAACCATATCCTAACTAAATGCTGGGTGCCACCAAGAGTTCCCCATTAAAGTGTCTCAGGGAACTCCAGATAATAACCAGCTTTAATCTTTTCATCAGTAACTCTTCTACATTGTGTGTGCTAGCTATTATATTTTTTTTACCTTGCCTTCAAACCAACTTCTATGCCTTATATTTATAGCTGAAGCTCAGGACTTACATGCAACATGTTAAACAGATGAAAATGTATGCTGCTTAAGGCAAGTGGAGTTGCATCTAGCCATGTTTCTTGACCACATTAGATGGAAGTAGAAGAATCTAGCTAGTTTACAATCAACTTTATAAGATTTGCATATTCTTTCTACATGTTATCCTCAAAAGAAGATGCCTATTTAGGTACCCTATATCTCCATTTCATTATTAAGCAAGTTGGGTGTCCTATCCGCCAACGGTCATGATTGAAAGATGAAATTTCGGATTTAATCTCAGCTCTTCAATCACATAATGTCTTCTTTTGATTAAATGCATCTCTTTTATATGTAGAAGTATAAATATAGTTAAAATTAAGTTCGCCACACGTACATCTACACCACACGTACTGCACACCGCCGACACCTCTTTTTTCTCTGATCTGGAATCTACGAAGAGATCCAAATTTTCTCTCTTTCCGTATATCCAAATCTCTCTCTGCCGCGCTGCGCCATGGCTACTTCTTCCTCCAGTGACTCCTCCTCCGGTGAATTATCTCAGACAAGACGCCGCCACAAGGACTACTCGCTCAAGGCACCGAGTAGGCACTGTCGGTCACGCAAAAGTTGAGATATGTCAGAGGATATGCACTTCCCTCCGAGTTCTGTTCAAAGTTTATCATCCGCTCACTGACAAAAATCTGACCGGACAAAATTTTTAAGGTGGAGAGATATATCTCTGAATCGATTCTCTGCTGAGCAGAGACGACCTAAACTGAGAATACCAAAACCCTAGGTGCCTTTCCTCTTTTCAAATTTCCTCTTATTTTGGCTTTCTAAGAATTGTCGTCTGGCCTGATGGATTAAATTGGTATTACAAGTTTACAACCATCACGCTCTCCATACTTAGTTTGTTCGATCAACTATTTCGTTTGCTAGGTTAGCCTGATTTTTTTTATATTATACATGTAAATTTCAGTTGGTTTTCTTCCCCAATCAGTCCCGTTGTACTTTATTTGATTATAATACTCCGTTGATGGATTCAACACTATATCATGTATTATTTTTTAACCTAAAATGGGAGGTGTTGTTGGCCTAGAAAATTCAGTTTTGTGTAGAATTACTGGAGTATAATTAGTTGGCCTTTTTTCAATCCAATTCTTCTAAATCCGTAATTCAAATTTCAGCATATATTATATTAGAGAGTGAGCTATTTGCCCTGTTTGAAAGAACTTAATATGGCTTATTATTACAAAAGTATTTCATATCTATTTTTGTTCTATTGATTATACCTTTTTTTGCAATTCAACAGGAAAAAGACAAAGCTCTTTCCAAAATTGACATATAATGAGTGCCTTGGGGCAACGACTAAAAAGGGTGTCTTCCATGGGTGTCAAAATGCGTGAGTTCTTGCAAGGTCCAAATGAAGCAGACTAGATAGTCGAAAACGTCACGTCATCCAACTATGAGAGCCCCGATTGGTCACTGAACCTCGAGATCTGTGACCGAATCAAGTCTGGCCTCATCAGTGAAGTCGAAATAATTCGCGCGGTTAAGAAGAGGATTATGATAAAGCAACAGCCTAGGGTGCAGTATCTCGCGCTGGTGCTGCTTGAGGTATGCGTGAAGAACTGTCAAAGGGGTTTGGCTGATGTGGCTGCTGAGGGCGTATTGGATGAGATGGTGCACACGTCGTTGATGACCCGGAAACTGTTGTTAATGTGAGGAACAAGGTTTTGGTTCTGATTGAGGCATGGGGCGAGTCCGGGAAGTTGTGCTACCTGCCAGTGTATGAAGTGATATACATGGTAGTAGGGTACCATACTGATTCTGATATCTTTGGTTCATTTTTTATTTATTTGTATTATAACAAAGTCAGTTTTACTCCATATCAATGATTACTTATTTCGATGCTCGTGGTAAAACTACTGACTTTGTTAAGTAGCAGTAGATATGGTGGTTTACCGGTACACATTCTTTTACAGTGATTAATTGCATAAAGGCGAGTTCATTTTAGTGTAGTCCTCATGTTCTGTGTAAAGAGGAAGAGAGCAAGAGACATGTTAGGTTTTCTTGTTTAATAGTAGATATGTTAGGTTTTCTAGGGTTTGAGAAGAGGAAGAGAGCAAGAGACAAAGAGACAACTCAAATTGATTTCTATTAAACTTAATAGCCTCAGTAATTGCTATGTATTCGGTCTTTATTAAACTTAATAGAAATCAATTTGAGTTGTCTCTTTGTCTCTTGCTCTCTTCCTCTTCTCAAACCCTAGAAAACCTAACATTCCCTCTCATTTATTTCAATCATATCAGGATCTTCATTATCATCATGAAAACATCCCCTTGAAGTATATTTATATAAGCCATTACATCTCCATATATAAAAGATTCAGTTTCAAAAGAATGATAGTAAATATAGTGAGAATAACAAAAGCTACTAAATGGTAATTCCTTTCGCTAGCTTGTGTTTTGAAAGCGCTTTCTAATTTATTGGATTAGAAATATAAGTCATGGATGTAATGGCTTATATAAATATTGAGAATTGAATTAGAAACCATGTGTGTAAATATAATGGCTTATATAAATATTCGCACATGGATGTAATGGCTTATATAAATATACGTTGTCTCTAGAGAAGTGATCTTGGATTAGAAAATTTACGGAAAAAATTGAATTTTGATAGTGGCGTAGATTGATTGACATGGATGAAGAATTTGTGTTTGTTCCATCGGTGACAGTTTCTTAGTCTAGAACTGTCGTACAAAGAAACTCACCAGTAACTGTTCTTTGGGAAGAACCGTCACTGATAGATCAACTTCGGATTATTTTGGTTGCAGTTCCAAATCTTGTACGATAGAGACATAATACGTTTAATAACAGTGTTTTGCACATGATCCGAGTAATATTGTTTCAACTTGATATATTTTTATTATTTTCTTTAATTATCAAAATTTCTGACAATTTACCCAACACTAACCTTCTGTTATTAGTGTTACCTACTTTCAATTGATCATACTACTGCACCTTGTGTGTGTATTAGCTGGTGCAATCTTAGTTTTTGTTCAAATTCTACCATTTCTTTAATGGTTTTGGCTGAAAATAAAATATCGATCGCAAGTGGGTTAATACATGATTTTTCATATAATGAAGCCACTTGATCAGTGGACCTAACTAAGTGTCCTTTATATTTAAATTATATCCTGCATATTAACAAACACTCATCGATCATGGCGTGCTTTCCTCTTTTTGGCTGATAGAAGCTCCATGATACATATCAAGCACATAGTTCGTCGCAATTCTTAATTAGATCTGCGACACGACCAAAATATCCAAGAGTTATTGTGCCGGCAGAAAGGCCATGTGTTCACTGAACCTGGACAGATTTCAAATATATAACAGGGATGGAGCATCAATCTTTTACATGTGGTCTCTATGTCAAATTGTGGTTGTGCAAATCATATCTCAATCCTCGTATCTAATGAAATTCTGTTGGCCCACTAGAAAAAGCATTTGATAGTCTGTTCTTCCTGCCATGTATATTGAGTACCGTGTTATCAATATGATTATGATTTACGAAGATGATCAACTTTAAGAATTTGTGTTATTTACTGGATCATCACCTCACCTGCAAGTTAAATGTGCCAACTGAAGAAAGAAAATTAATTTGCAATTGCAGCGGTTAGCACTACCATCTTTTTTTTTTTTTTTTTTTTGAACCCATGAGGATATTGATGTACACACAAAAACTTGCTCTTAAGTTGCTTTTAGGGAATTTTTTTTTTTTGAAAAAAAACATGTTAATGCCGTCCCGTTTTAATAGAAACTAATAACTTTTAGGGAAGTATTACTATTTACCTCGGTTGTATAAATTAAACTACATTAATAGAAGTGCTTTATATAGTACTACCAATGCCAGGTTCCTATGGAAGGATGAAGTTGACATCTGAACAGGACCAATAATATCCTTTTGCCATTGATTCACATTGGTGAGAAAGGAAAAGTTTCAAGAGTGCGATTCTCTTCTTCAATTAATGTAGGCTAGATCATGGTCAGGTGCAGTTTCAGTTGCATCCTTATCATTTCATGAGCAAACGAAAGAGCTATATCGCGCTAAAGAAATGTCTTTCATAGTCCCACGGTCCTATATATATACCATCGCACTAGAGTTACTCTTCAACACAAGTGGGCAATGAAATAACTTTCAAAAGAAAAGAAGCAACTATATAGCAAGTAGGTTGTCCCTGGAGTTCCCTTTAAGCACTTCATTAGGCCTAAAATGTTGTACCCAGGCCATTATGAAGTGTTTGGGGGAACTCCTTGGTGCACCAACATGTACTAGCTAGGGTTTGTAGTCCTATGGATGAGTTAGGGGCACAAATAATGAAGTTGATTGTTCTCTTGAGTTACCCTTCAAGCACTTCACAATTGACCTGCACTGGCATATTGCATTGCAAGTTTGGGGGAACTCTTGATGGCAATCTGCACTCCTACAGAGAAAGTACCCAACGAAACAATCGATCAGCTGGTTGTTCTTGGAGTTCCTTTCAAGCACTTCACCTTAGCTTGTTGTGCATTGGTGCCAAGGTTGTAGTGAAGTGTTGGAGAACTCTGGAAAGCACTCAGCAATACAACAAATTTGAAAGCCCCATGAAGAACTACAAGTTGGGTGTACCCTGGTGTTCCCTTCAAGCACTTCAGAAAAGCCAAAAAATCTTAAGAGAGGGCTATACTGAAGGTTTGGGGGAACACTAGATGGCATCAATATTTCAGATGTGGATATATGCAGCTAATCATATCAGAAGAAAATGACCAGTTGGTGTCCTCTCGAGTTTCCTTTAAGCATTTACCTTAATTAGCTAGAAATGCACCAAAACCTGTATCCGTATTGTGAAGTGTTAGGGAGAAACCCTGGATATATAGCACCAAGCATAATTCAGAAGGTACTGCCACAGTTATTTGTGGTACAGATGAGCTATAATGTGAACTGTTAGGGGGGAAATATAATGCAGATGACAACAATTAGTATGAAATATGGTAGAAATCTGGCACCAAATTATAATAAGTTGTCTGAACTCTATC
>JAJGRW010000641.1:52414-149503 GCA_025461045.1 Carex parvula | reverse complement strand
GTTATTCTACTATATTTACTATCATTCTTTTGAAATGAATCTTTTATATATGGAGATGTAATGGCTTATATAAATATACTTCAAGGGGATGTTTTCATGATGATAATGAAGATCCTGATATGATTGAAATAAATGGAGGGAATGTTAGGTTTCTAGGTTTGAGAAGAGGAAGAGAGCAAGAGACAAAGAGACAACTCAAATTGATTTCTATTAAGTTTAATAAAGGCGAATACATGGCAATTACGAGGCTATTAAGTTTAATAGAAATCAATTTGATGTCTCTTTGTCTCTTGCTCTCTTCCTATTCTCAAACCCTAGAAAACCTAAATATACTATTGTTAAACAAGAAAACCTAACATGTCTTGCTCTCTTCCTCTTTACACAGAACATGAGGACTACACTAAAATGAAGTCGCCTTTATGCAATTAATCACTATAAAAGAATGTGTACAGGTAAACCACCATATCTACTGCTACTGAACAAAGTCAGTATTTTACCACGAGCATGAAATAAGTAATCATTGATAGGAGTAAAACTGACTTTGTTATAATACAAATAAATAAAAAATGAACCAAAGATATCAGAATCAGTATGGTACCATACTACCATGTATATCACTTCATACACTGGCAGGTAGCACAACTTCCCGGACTCGCCCCATGCCTCAATCAGAACCAAAACCTTGTTCCTCACATTAGCAACAGTTTCCGGGTCATCAACGACCTGCACCATCTCATCCAGTACGCCCTCAGCAGCCACATCAGCAAAACCCCTTTGACGGTTCTTCACGCATGCCTCAAGCAGCACCAGCGCGAGATACTGCACCCTAGGCTGTTGCTTTATCATAATCCTCTTCTTAACCGCGCGAATTATTTCGACTTCACTGATGAGGCCAGACTTGATTCGGTCACAGATCTCAAGGTTCAGTGATCAATCGGGGCCCTCGTAGTTGGATGACGTGACGTTTTCGACTATCTAGTCTGCTTCATTTGGACCTTGCAAGAACTCGCGCATTTTGACACCCATGGAAGGCACCCTTTTTAGTCGTTACCCCAAGGCACTCATTATATGTCAATTTTGGAAAGAGCTTTGTCTTTTTCCTGTTGAATTGCAAAAAAAGGTATAATCATGAGAACAAAAATAGATATGAAATACTTTTGTAATAATAAGCCATATTAAGTTCTTTCAAACAGGGCAAGTAGCTCACTCTCTAATATAATATATGCTGAAATTTGAATTACGGATTTAGAAGAATTGGATTGAAAAAAGGCCAACTAATTATACTCTAGTAATTCTACACAAAACTGAATTTTCTAGGCCAACAACACCTCCCATTTTAGGTTCAAAAATAATACATGATATAGTGTTGAATCCATCAACGGAGTATTGTAATCAAATAAAGTACAACGGGACTGATTGGGGAAGAAAACCAACTGAAATTTACATGTATAATATAAAAAAAATCAGGCTAACCTAGCAAACGAAATAGTTGATCGAACAAACTAAGTATGGAGAGCGTGATGGTTGTAATACCAATTTAATCCATCAGGCCAGACGACAATTCTTAGAAAGCCAAATAAGAAAATAAGAGGAAAGGCACCTAGGGTTTTGGTATTCTCAGTTTAGGTGTCTCTGCTCAGCAGAGAATCGATTCAGAGATATATCTCTCCACCTTAAAAATTTTGGTCCCGTCAGATTTTTGTCAGTGAGCGGATGATAAACTTTGAACAGGCTCAGAGGGAAGTGCATATCCTCTGACATATCTCAACTTTTGCGTGACCGACAGTGCCTACTCGGTGCCTTGAGCGAGGAGTCCTTGTGGCGGCGTCTTGTCTGAGATAATTCACCGGAGGAGGAGTCACTGGAGGAAGAAGCAGCCATGGCGCAGCGGCAGAGAGAGATTTGGATATACGGAAAGAGAGAAAATTTGGATCTCTTCGTAGATTCCAGATCAGAGAAAAAAGAGGTGTCGGCGGTGTGCAGTACGTGTGGTGTAGATGTACGTGTGGCGAACTTAATTTTAACTATATTTATACTTCTACATATAAAAGAGATGCATTTAATCAAAAGAAGACATATTATGTGATTGAAGAGCTGAGATTAAATCCGAAATTTCATCTTTCAATCATGACCGTTGGCAGATAGGACACCCAACTTGCTTAATAATGAAATGGAGATATAGGGTACCTAAATAGGCATCTTCTTTTGAGGATAACATGTAGAAAGAATATGCAAATCTTATAAAGTTGATTGTAAACTAGCTAGATTCTTCTACTTCCATCTAATGTGGTCAAGAAACATGGCTAGATGCAACTCCACTTGCCTTAAGCAGCATACATTTTCATCTGTTTAACATGTTGCATGATAAGTCCTGAGCTTCAGCTATAATATAAGGCATAGAAGTTGGTTTGAAGGCAAGGTAAAAAAATATAATAGCTAGCACACACAATGTAGAAGAGTTACTGATGAAAAGATTAAAGCTGGTTATTATCTGGAGTTCCCTGAGACACTTTAATGGGGAACTCTTGGTGGCACCCAGCATTTAGTTAGGATATGGTTGGGTCAGAGTTAATTTTATTTGATCATAGAGTTGTGACCAAATAGAAATTAAGCTAGGTCCCCCGGAGTTCTCCTCAAGCACTTCACAAAGGGCCTATGATATACAAAACACGTGGGAAATTGTGAAGTGTTTGGGGGAACTCTAGGTGTTGACTAGCATTCAAATACTCAATAGGGCAGTCAAGGAAATAGACATGGGGAGAGAACAAACCTAGTTGTCCCCTGGAGTTCCCTAAAAGCACTTCACACTACCTTAAAAGCACTTAGTATAGGCATTTGTGAAGTGTTTGGGGGAACTCTTGGTGCTATCTAGGAAGGTGAAGTGCATTTCGCTAAGCAACTGCACAAACAATGCTATTATATATAACTACATACCCATATTTGGTTTAAGTTTTAACATTAAATAGAAACACTTTGAAGATATCTCGAATTCTTAAACCACTTTTTAAAAAAAAAAAAAACAATATGTAGTTGAACTTAAAATCGACCATAAAAGAACATAGCATTCACATATATTTGGAGAAGTGAAGAGGGGTGGTCGGCTGGATTTGCATGTGTGATGAAGGAGGGAAAAGGTTTGCAAAAAGTAAGGTTCCTTGGTCATTGTTTTTATGGTTTCCTAATTTTTCTTATAGTAATGTCCAGGGGTCATCTTTTTTCAAAACCAATATCCGAAATACATACTTTTTGTTAGATATGTCCTTATTAGTATAGTATAGATCGATCAAAATAGGCTCCTAAGTTGGTGTTTTTTTTTTACAAAAAAAAATTAAATCTTCTAGAATATATTGGCCAGCTGGTTGATGATTGGTTCACTCTCCTAACAACATCAGGCATAATGACTGTATAAATCTAGCTCAACCTCTTTTTTTTCTTTTAGCAAAGGGCTTACGACAATGGTTCTGGGTCATTTTGCACATATCCTGATCCTAACTCTATATCTTTGACATAACCTTCTAAAATAATTTAGAATTTATATTTGTGAGATTTCTAAACCTAATTTAATTTTGGAAAACCAATTTCATTATTTTTGTTGGTCATGTTTAATGTAAAAATGCCTCCTAAGGAAGAACTGGCTTTATTGTTTTGGAATTTGAACATTATGCTATCTATTGCTAATTTAGCATTTGTGCATGTAATTCTAATTGAGAGCATGGAAAAAGGACCTTTTGAGACAAACTGAAGAAATAACCAGTAATCCGGAAATTCCCCAATTCCAATTTAAAATCACCTTGAAATCTAGCACCACTAAAATATAGACGAACCAAATTACAACACCCAAGGTTCTAAGTGGAAAATAATGATTTGATTTTATATATCAAGTTCTCTCTTGCTCTCTAGAATCAAAAGATACACTAATCACTGATTGAAGCAACCTAAAAAATTTGAAAGCATATTCCAGTCATTTTACGTGGAATCTCACAAAAGATGATTCTTATGCATGTATCATTTCTTTTGAGATGTAGAAAAGCAATAAATTAGAGAAAAAAAAAAAAAAAGGCTGACATTACCTGAAATAGAAAGCAGCAGCTCATACACACTTGGGTGGTTCTTAGTATCTTCAAATTGGACTAAATCAATTTAAATTATTGTTAGAGGCAATCCAAGCATCCTTATTCAACTATCACGCGAGCAGAGCCAAGGTTGAAATCCTGTGAATTCTTAAATAAATTACTTGAAGAAATCAAGCTTCTGCGATCTTAATTTGGCAGTTGGATGATCCCAGATGTTCCCCCAAACACTTCAGCCAGAACATATACTAAAATCCATTGCTTGCTTTCGCTGAAGTGATTTGAGAGAACTCTGGAGAACATACAACTGGAACAATGTCTAAACAACGCTGCGTGGCGAAAATTTCTTTATCCTATCTCTCTAGTCTTTATGTGTACTTTTCAATATTAGCTGAAAACAATTTTTCTCCATGTATTAGTAGGGAGAAATTTGGGTCCGATGGGTATCGGATCCAAAGTGAGTTCGACGGGTTCACTGTCCGATCTGCTTTAGGATTTATGCCCGCAATTTTCGCGTTTACTTTAAAATTCGTGCGAACAAATCTTAAAGTGGATCGGACGGTCCCGAAACCCATCGGACCCAAGCCTTTCTCGTATTAGTAGGTCCCGATGTTTATTCGGACTGTTGGTTGATCAATCCCTTCCGATGCGAGCTGTAATGACATAGAGATACCTTATTACCAATTAATTATCTTATCAGAAAGGAGATGAACGGGGTTACCAACTAATTATCTTATCAGAAAGGAGATGAACGGGGCCGTGAATCGAAGTTTGAAGTCAACCAAGTGGATACATTGAACCTGGACGCAATACTGCCCCAGCTGCCTTTTGAGTTTTATCTAATTTTCCACTCACAGAGGCCGATGTGGTGAGAAAAGAAACGGCCCATGGGCCCATGGGCCCAACAAAAGACACAAGGCATCTTTCGATTTTTTTTTTTAGAAACAAAGTCTTTGCTTTTCATTCTCTTTGCAAGGCTAATGTATGTTTTGGGATATTTATATAGTTATATAAGAGGAGAAACATTTTATAAATCATGTAAACTATGCATTTTATAAGATGATCTTTTTACTTTGAGACCAATTATGAGTTTGTGACCAATAGATAGGTAGGCACCTTTTTGTTTCATATTTCATTGTGTATTTTGACATTACCTTAACAATTGTCCACATTCGTCCTCAATGTTGAATTATGAAAGATAAATAAAAATAGACAAGCTAGCTAGACAGAATGTATATAAAAAAAATATTACTATTTTCCTAATTAATTTGGATAATTGTTAAGTAGGGTTTAAAATGTCTCATTGATTTTGTACCCCATCATGCTCTAACATCATTATCTCTTTTTTTAATCGATCCGAACAGTTCAACATGATTTTTATACTAAAATGCTTGGATAACAAATTTTATAATTTTTAGAATTTTTTTACTAACTTTAGATAAGTACAAAATCACTATTTTTAAATGGTCCAGAATCTTTTAAAAACAGTGATTTTGTATCTATCTTAAAAATAGCGAAAAAAATTCAAAAAATATAAAATGTTGTATCCAAACACATTTTATTATGAAGATCATATTGAGCGGTTCTGATCGACTATTTAAACTTTGAAAATAGAGATAATGATGTTGGGGCATGATGGCGCACAAAACCAATAGAGCATTAATTTTAACCCTATTCTTATTAATTTTGATGATTTAATTACTTGAAATAACATCTAATTTTTTTTTAAATACTTAATAGAGGCTACTAAGTGTACAATATTAAATATAAATAAATGGCCCCATGCAAATAGCCTTGCAACCCTTAATACAAAAAAACCTTACATCCTTCATATTCCTTCTCCCCTAACGTGTTCTACCAATGCATTTCCTCTGCAATACCTGAGCCGCAGAACTGCTTCTTCTTTAACCCAAATAACATCTAAATTAATCAAAAATATCTATTATACATGCAAATCATTGTAATTGTTATGCTACAGATATTTTGTGCCAAGTTGATATCGCATTTCAAATTTGCTTTAATAATAATTTTGTTCATGTTTTAAATATTATTTCGAACATAATTGTCAGTTTTAGTTGTTTGATCGTTTTAAATGTATATATATACTAAAGAAAAATGTAATATGGATATAATTTGGTGCAGAGTTTTACTATAATTTTTTTTAGCATAATTTTTTTTCAAAAAAATTCAAATAATTATTTATTCAAGTATTATGCGAACCCAGCGACCGCTCCGGCATTATGCGGCTCCTTTTCAGGGTCCGCATCGGCATTCTGCGGTCCCTAGTAAATAGGGCTGCAGAACACCAGTGCGGCCGTAGTAGATTTAAAATTACTTAAAGCCGTGGTTTTTTGGTTTATTATTTTTTTGGATGCTAACTTTAAAATTTTCGGATAAAATTCACATGGCTAAGTATAGTTGCTTTCAGCAAAAGATTTTGGGGAGCTAGAATCGGAACATAGATCTGCATCCTCTATTGTAACAGAATATTCTCTCAATCGAATGGTCCGGATCTAAACAGAAATATTTTGTTACCTTAGGTGATGTGAATCCTCGGAACATTGGGAGCTGAAAATAATGATCAAATATTTAAAAATTAAAAATTATATTTAAAAAATAATGATCTCGCCTCATTTCATTAAGTATATAGCCGAGAATACATTTTAATTAGTTTATGTGGCAACGTCTTTGGTCTAAACTTAATTACTAGCAATGGATCAATGATCATTCTTCTTCTTCGGTCTGTGCTAATTCGTAAAAAAAATGAAAACGGTGAAGTATTAATAGGAAAATTAATTAAATACGATTGAGAAGGGTAGCGTCACACAAATTACAGTAATTATCAACGAAATTAATCTGTCAGTGTTAAAAATATCTGATTATTTACATCAAACAACGTAAGACTTTTACATGAAAAGAATTTTAATTAATTAGTAAATATAATTAAAAAAAAAAAGGTTCAAATGCCTTTATTTTTTGTGCCTCCACTATATCTCTATTTTTAAAACATTAATAACTCAAAATTTAAATCATAAATTCCAAAAAAAACCTGCAGATGTGATCTTATATTATTTTCTCTATATGCTCATAAAAAATATCAAATTACGGTTTTGTTTTTATATATCAATAAGTTGAAAAAATCAACGTCTAAAAATTAACCACATTAGTACGCTTTTACATATTTTGGATGACAACCAAAACAAAATTGAAATGTCATAATTTCTTACACATGCACAGAGAAAATAATGTATATCATATCCAATAGTTTTATTTTGACTTTTAAGTTTTATATTTTGAGTTATTAAAGTTTTTAAAAATAAAAATATGATAAAGATACAAATAATAGAGATATTTGAACTCTCCTCTTAAAAAAATACTACTAATTAAAATATCTATCATTCATGTCTACGTCCTACGGACATTAAAATTGTGAACGACACACTATACAATCAGACAAATAAATATTATAGTGAAGTCCAATACCCTTTTTTATGAAATGAAATCAGGAGAGGGCCAGTTGTGAATCCAAGTCCTCCTAGGTACCTGACTCAATAAAATTGAAACGGACGGTCCAAATTAACTCAAAACAGTACCTATTTGAGAATGGCACAGGAAACCAGTATTATTTGTGCTTTGAGATTTGTACCAAGTTAACGATCTGAACCGTCCGATTCTAATTTGCTTGAGTCAAATACCTAAGGTGATGAATCTCCAAAAAAAAACGTAATCGGTTCATGATGATTTAAATAATGACAAAATAAAATTATAATTTGTTTCTTTCAATTTTATTTAGATACATATATAGATTAAAATGTATATAACTAGAAGAATAATTAAAGAAACCTCAAGCAATATAGTTGTGCTGTTCTGGATAAATAAAAATACATATACCAAATTATTTATTGAATTTATTGAATATAATAATGAGCAAGATAATAAATTGATTCATTATCCTGTCACTCAAATACTCAATGCTTGAAATTTTAGATTTTTTTTTCTCCTCTTTTAAAGGGTTTACAAAATAAGAAGAGAAGATAGAACAGTTATGAAAATCAATTAGTAATAAATGATCATAGCATATAATTACATAAAGGAAAAATACGTGGACAGCTATAATGATATTTATGAGGAGACAAAATTGTCCATTCCATTCAAATATTTGAAAATATTGTGTTAATAAAATAAATTGTGGTGTTAATATCACCCGACATTTTTATTAATATCCAAAGTTAATTAGAAATTATTAGTTACTCCTCTTTTTTCTTTTTCTTTTTTTAGAGGCACTATGAACAGCAAAATAATGAAATCAACACTGAAAATTTAAATT
Organism: Carex parvula; assembly: GCA_025461045.1. NCBI lineage: Eukaryota > Viridiplantae > Streptophyta > Magnoliopsida > Poales > Cyperaceae > Carex > Carex parvula. The sequence continues at coordinate 141,106 of JAJGRW010000641.1, read as the reverse complement.
TTTTGTTTAAATTATTTGTTAGATTACTTATTTGATTTATAATTAGCATATTTATACTAAAATACACTAAATTACTTGAAATTATGTTGAATTACACTATATTATAATAAATAATGATGAATTACACTAAATTACTTTAAATTACGCTAAATGACCGGCTTACGGGGAGAGTAAATTGGCCATTTTATGGCCGGTTTAGACATTTTTAGCGAAAGTCTGAAAATCTGAACATAAATAATAATTTCTAATTAACTTTGGATATTAATAAAATTGTCGGTAATATCACTGTCCGGGGAGGACGATCCGAATTCTTCTAGAAAATCCCCAACCCCACCTCCAACTAATTTTTGGTCCTGCCTACGGGTTTAACCTGCCAAAAAAACACATTTAATTCGTGAATAAAATGTTTTTATGAGGTTTCCGCACCGAACAGCGAACTATTCGGTTGACCGAATCATTGACCGAATAAAACGCGAATTTTACGAATAAAACGCAAATTTTACGAATAAAACACGAATTTTACGAATTATTCGCGTTTTTAATGATTTATTCACTATATTTAAACAAATTTTTTTTTGGCCACTGTGCCTAGTGTCCAAGAAGCTAGTTAGGCCACGAGTCTCTTTAATGACTCACTAACCCCGTCCAAGCTGTATCTAACCCTCAGCACCTCACTTCTTTTATAGAAACCTTAGCGCTCCCAGCGCTTTTTTTTTTGCATGTGGGACTAGACAGGCAGCAGAATGGAAAAACAATAGAATCTAGAAACTAGAAACCGGACACAAGGTTTTTGATTGGGAGAGGTCAGCAGTCAACACTCCTTTTTAATGCTTTTGTATGTTGATGGGCCTAATCTCATATTATATATTATAAAAGGAAGTTCAAATTCTAAAACTTTTCTGTCCATCTCATATGGTTTAAATTCCAAATAAAACAATTTGTTAATTGATTAAGAAAATGAGTAATACATATATATTCAACAGTTGCTATTTTTATAGTGATGTGGAGCATCTCATCAAATATTTAAAAAAAAAAAAAAATTGTGGGACTAAGATTTCTGATCTGGACTCAATGTATAATTTCAAATTATTTCCGAATTATACCCGAATTATTCCCGAATCACGAATTTTTAACCTCGCCGAACTAAACCCGAATTTTTCATTTGTTACTATGGTCCACAGTAACTAGAAACAAACTTACTGTGAGTAGGAAAAAAAAAATTATTGTCCGCAACGTGAAGTTGCGAGCAATTAATTTATGTCCGCAATTTCACGTTGCAGTTGTGTTAAAAATGGAATTCTGAACAAATTGTGGTTATTTGGTTTAATTTTTTAATGGTATATTTAAAAATTTCAACTTGCATAGATTGAGAAAAATGACACGCTGGAGCTAGCTCCAGTACATAATGAAACGGCTATGATACGAAATCATTCTCGTGTCGTTATCAGTTCTCAGCAAAAAGACAATTCACAACACAACACGAAAATCACCTTGGTCAAAGTACAAAGCACGACATGGAACAACACTAAACACGTTAAATATGATCAAATGTAACTAACGTAATCGCTCACAGCACATTTGCTTACGGCATTATTTGATCACGGCATGACCATTTGTGTACACCGTACCATATGATCTCTCATAATTTTGATCACAGTACAACACGGCACGGCACGTGAAAAAGTAATTGATCATGATAAGACACGGCACATGACCAAAGTCACAACATAATAAACAACATAATAGACGGAACAAAATACAAATTTTCCATTTAGTACTTTTGAAAACTTATATATTTTATATATCCATTTATAAGTACGGAATAGACAAAAATAATCTCAAAATTTGACCTATTACAAAACAGAAAGAAGCATTCATTAATTACTCATGTTCAAACAGAACAAAATTGAAATTTTAACCCAAATAAAGGATTTGACAACTTAATTTGCTGTTGAGTGAGGCTACGGTACTATGCATAGCACGGTTTGGTCCGTGCTACGGCTCAATATTTGAATTTTCAAAATTCTAACGGTCGATCCGAACCGTTCAACATGATTATAAAATGAATATGTACTTGCAAATCAAATTTTACATTTTTTCGAATTTGTTACTATTTTTTTAGATAGGTAGAAAATCACTTGATCTGAAAATTCTGGACCATCCAAACAGTGATTTCTACCTATCTAAAAAAATAGTAAACAAATTCGAAAAAATATAAAATTTGGTTTGTAAGTACATATTCATTTTATAATCATATTAAACGGTTCGGATCGACCGTTAGGATTTTGGAAACTCAAATATTGAGCCGTAGCATGGACCAATCCGTGCTATGCATAGCACCGTAGCCTCACTCTTTGCTGTTGACCCAAACTCCCAAATAGGGGTGTTCATCGGTTCAGTTCGGTTGAAACCGAATCGAATTAGGCAAACCAAAAAACCAAAGTAATATCGGTTTTTAAAATAGAAACGAACTGAACCGATTTAGCATTGCAACCGAATCGAACCGAACCGAACTTAAGTTTTATTTCGGTTCAAACCAAAATATATTAATTTTTTTATTTAAAGCAATTGATTTATACCGAAGTATATTAAGAAATAAACCGGGATTTCCGGACAAAATTCATAATATAATAAAAGTTCGGTTGATTCGGTTATTTTGATTTTGAAAATTTTCAAACCGAACCGAACCAAAATTATAATTCGGTTTAAAAGGCAAACCGAACCATTTGATCCAAACTAATTCGATTCGGTTCAAAACCGACTAAATCGGACCCAATGAATACCCCTACTCCCAAAGACAGAATTTTCGAGTTGGGTTAGCTTTAAGAAATTCGGATCGGATTGTTTTGGATCGGGTCGGGTCTTTCGTGTTGGATCAGATTTTGCCACCTGTTCATACGACTTCTGCCTAGCAAGCATGGGGGCGTATTGGGATATTTACCTTAGTCTATACATGTTTTGATATATTGGGATGATTTCTCCAGTCTGTTTTCAGATTATATTTTAAATTAGCTTGACTTATCGAGACAGCTTCTCAAACAATTGACATAACTTAATTAGTAGCTCTCAAGTCACAACCAAGTTTCACCTGAGAAAGTATTGACTTGTAAACAATTGACATAGGTCTATGTAGCCGTTGCGGCTAATGTAAGGGTGCAAACGGATCGGATAATATCTGACTGTATATGAATCTGTATTCGAAAATTAAATACGGATATCTGATATCTGAATATATATTCATGCGGATACGGATATGCGTATTGTTTTGAATTTTAATTATCCGTATCCGAATAAGTAGATATATACCTTATAATTTAATGAGGGACCTAGTTACAACAATTTTGAGTTACAACAAAGTTACTACAACCATTTTCTACATTTCAAAGTCCAAATTGTCGATCCAAACCTTTCAACATGATCTCCACAATAAAATGTACTTGCAGATCAAATTTTACATTTTTTTGAATTTTTTTACTATTTATTAAGTATTTTACAAAAACTAGTCAAATTCAGACTATTGAATTTTGTACCCATCTTAATAAATAGTAAAAAAAATTCAAAAAAAATGTAAAATTTGATCTGGAAGCACATTTTATCGTGGAGATTATGTTGAATGGTTTGGATCGACGATTTGGACTTTGAAAATGTAGAAAATAGTTGTGGTAACTTTGTTGTAACTAGATCCCTCCTCTAATTTAATATATATTATAAAATATTTATGTATATATTTACGGATATCCGATATCTTATCCGTATCCGTACATATCCCTCAAATATCCAATCCGTATCTGAAAAATAAAAGCGGATACTGACATGGTTTTACCACTATCCGATCCGTATCTGATCTGTTTGCCCCCCTAGGCTAATGTATTCGGTTGTAATCCATATAGAAATCTGTATGCGGTTCTGCATATGCGGCGGCATATTCGGCCGCATATTACTACCGTATATTATTACTGTATATACTTGTAATATATGATACTGCATATTACTGCATGCTTGTTTGTATAATACCACATATTACCATATATATATATATATATATATATATATATATATATAATAAGTATGTGTATATATATATATATATATATATATATATATATGAGGAGAGATCCACTTACAACAAATTTGAGTTACAACAAAGTTACAACATTCATTTTTTTCATTTTCAAAGTCCAAATAGTCGATCCAAACAGTTCAACATGATTATCTAAATAAAATGTACTTGCAAATCAAATTTTACATTTTTTTAAATTTTTTTACTATTTATTAAGATGGGTACAAAATTCAATGGTCCGAATATGACTATTTTTTGTAAAATACTTAATAAATAGTAAAAAAAATTCAAAAAAATGTAAAATTTGATCTGCAAGCACATTTTATTGTGGACATCATGTTGAACGGTTGGATCGACGATTTAGACTTTGAAAATGAAAAAAATGAATGTTGTAACTTTGTTGTAACTCAAATTTGTTGTAAGTGGATCCCTCCTCTATATATATATATATATACACATACTTATATATAGAGTAGAACTAGGGTGCTCCTAAGCTCACCAAGCCCTTCGTGAGCGCGACTCTAAAACCTATCGAATTGACTTCAAACGATATTTTCAAACCGTTAGATGTTCAATCTATATTAAAATGTGTTTGGAGACCAAATTTTACATTTTTTGGAATTTTTTTACTATTTATTAAGATGGTTTGAAAATCGCTGTTTTCATTAAAATTCTGCACCATTGGAAAACAGCGATTTTCAAACCATCTTAATAAATAGTAAAAAAATTCCAAAAAATGTAAAATTTGGTCTCCAAGCACATTTTAATATAGATTGAACATCTAACGGTTTGAAAATGTCGTTTGAAGTCAATTCGATAGGTTTTAGAGTCGCGCTCACGGAAGGGCTTGGTGAGCTTAGGAGCACCCTAGTTCTACTATATATATATAGAGTGGATATATAAAATGTTTGCACCAAGGCCCTCGTGCAACCAAGTCGTTTTCGGATTTTCAAAGTCTAAATCGTCGATCCAACCGTTCAACATGATGTCCACAATAAAATGTGCTTGCAGATCAAATTTTAATTTTTGAATTTTTTACTATTTATTAAGTATTTTACAAAAAAATAGTCATATTCGGACCATTGAATTTGTACCCATCTAATAAATAGTAAAAAAATTTAAAAAATGTAAAATTGATTTGCAAGTACATTTTATTTAGATAATCATGTTGAACTGTTTGGATCGACTATTTGGACTTTGAAATGAAAACAATGAATGTTGTAACTTTGTTGTAACTCAAATTTGTTGTAAGGGATCTATCCTCATATATATTAATATATATATAGATATATATATATACACTCTATATATATATATATATATATATATATATATATATATGGTAATATGTGGTATTATACAAACAAGCATGCAGTAATATGCAGTATCATATATACAGTATATACAGTCGTAATAATATACGGTAGTAATTGCGGCCGAATATGCCGCCGCATATGCAGAACCGCATACAGATTTCTATATGGATTACAACCGAATACATTAGCCTAGGGGGGCAAACAGATCAGATACGGATCGGATAGTGGTAAAACCATGTCAGTACCGCTTTTATTTTTAAGATACGTATACGATTGGATATTGAGGGATATGTACGGATACGGATAAGATATCGGATATCCGTAAATATATACATAAATTTTATAATAATATTAAATTAGAGGAGGGATCTAGTTACAACAAAGTTACCACAACTATTTTCTACATTTTCAAAGTCCAAATCGTCGATCCAAACCATTCAACATAATCTCCACGATAAAATGTGCTTCCAGATCAAATTTTACATTTTTTTGAATTTTTTTTACTATTTATTAAGATGGGTACAAAATTCAATAGTCTGAATTGACTAGTTTTTGTAAAATACTTAATAAATAGTAAAAAAATTCAAAAAAATGTAAAATTTGATCTGCAAGTACATTTTATTGTGGAGATCATGTTGAAAGGTTTGGATCGACAATTTGGACTTTGAAATGTAGAAAATGGTTGTAGTAACTTTGTTGTAACTCAAATTGTTGTAACTAGGTCCCTCATTAAATTATAAGGTATATCTACTTATTCGGATACGGATAATTAAAATTCAAAACAATACGCATATCCGTATCCGCATGAATATATATTCAGATATCAGATATCCGTATTTAATTTCGAATACAGATTCAATACAGTCAGATATTATCCGATCCGTTTGCACCCTTACATTAGCCGCAACGGCTACATAGACCTATGTCAATTGTTTACAAGTCAATACTTTCTCAGGTGAAACTTGGTTGTGACTTGAGAGCTACTAATTAAGTTATGTCAATTGTTTGAGAAGCTGTCTCGATAAGTCAAGCTAATTTAAAATATAATCTGAAAACAGACTGGAGAAATCATCCCAATATATCAAAATATGTATAGACTAAGGTAAATATCCCAATACGCCCCCATGCTTGCTTGCTAGGCAGAAGTCGTATGAACAGGTGGCAAAATCTGATCCAACACGAAAGACCCGACCCGATCCAAAACAATCCGATCCGAATTTCTTAAAGCTAACCCAACTCGAAAATTCTGTCTTTGGGAGTAGGGGTATTCATTGGGTCCGATTTAGTCGGTTTTGAACCGAATCGAATTAGTTTGGATCAAATGGTTCGGTTTGTCTTTTAAACCGAATTATAATTTTGGTTCGGTTCGGTTTGAAAATTTTCAAAATCAAAATAACCGAATCAACCGAACTTTTATATATTATGAATTTTGTCCGGAACATCCCGGTTATTTCTTAATATACTTCGGTATAAATCAATTGCTTTAAATAAAAAATTAATATATTTTGGTTGAACCGAAATAAAACTTAAGTTCGGTTCGGTTCGATTCGGTTGCAATGCTAATCGGTTCAGTTCGTTTCTATTTTAAAACCGATATTACTTTGGTTTTTTGGTTGCCTATTCGATTCGGTTTCAACCGAACTGAACCGATGAACACCCCTATTTGGGAGTTTGGGTCAACAGCAAAGAGTGAGGCTACGGTGCTATGCATAGCACGGATTGGTCCATGCTACGGCTCAATATTTGAGTTTCCTAAAATCCTAACGGTCGATCCGAACCGTTTAATATGATTATAAAATGAATATGTACTTACAAACCAATTTTATATTTTTCGAATTTGTTTACTATTTTTTTAGATAGGGTAGAAATCACTGTTTGGATGGTCCAGAATTTTCAGATCAAGTGATTTTCTACCTATCTAAAAAAAATAGTAACAAATTCGAAAAAATGTAAAATTTGATTTGCAAGTACATATTCATTTTATAATCATGTTGAACGGTTCGGATCGACCGTTTAGAATTTTTGAAATTCCAAATATTGAGCCGTAGCACGGACCAAACCGTGCTATGCATAGTACCGTAGCCTCACTCAACAGCAAATTAAGTTGTCAAATCCTTTATTTGGGTTTAAAATTTCAATTTGGTTTCTGTTTGAACATGAGTAATTAATGAATGCTTCTTTCTGTTTTGTAATAGGTCAAATTTTGAGATTATTTTTGTCTATTCCGTACTTATAAATGATATATAAATATATAAGTTTTCAAAAGTACTAAATGGAAAATTTGTATTTTGTTCCGTCTATTATGTTGTTTATTATGTTGTGACTTTGGTCATTGTGCCGTGTCTTATCATATCAATTACTTTTTCACGTGCCGTGCCGTGTTGTACTGTGATCAAAATTATGAGAGATTCATATGGTACGGTGTACACAAATGGTCATGCGTGATCAAATAATGCCGTAAGCAAATGTGCTGTGAGCGATTACGTTAGTTACCATTTGATCATATTTAACGTGGTTTAGTGTTGTTCCCATGTCGTGCTTTGTACTTTGACCAAGGGTGATTTTCGTGTTGTGTTGTGAATTGTCTTTTGCTGAGAACTGATAACGACACGAGAATGATTTCGTATCATAGCGTTTCATTATGTACTGGAGCTAGCTCCAGCGGTCATTTTTTTCTCAATCTATGCAAGTTGAAATTTTAAATATACCATTAAAAATTAAACCAAATAACCACAATTGTTCAGAATTCCATTTTTAACACAACTGCAACGTGAAATTGCGGACCATAAATTAATTGCTCGCAACTTCACGTTGCGGACAATAATTTTTTTTTCCTACTCACAGTAAGTTGTTCTAGTTACTGTGGACCATAGTAAACAAATGAAAAATTCGGGTTTAGTTCGGCGAGGTTAAAAAATTCGTGATTCGGGGAATAATTCGGGTATAATTCGGGAATAATTTGAAATTATACATTGAGTCCAGATCAGAAATCTTAGTCCCACAATTTTTTTTTTTTTTTAATATTTGATGAGATGCTCCACATCACTATAAAAATAGCAACTGTTGAATATATATGTATTACTCATTTTCTTAATCATTAACAAATTGTTTATTTGGAATTTAAACCATATGAGACTGTGTGACAGAAAAGTTTTAGAATTTGAACTTCCTTTTATAATATATAATATGAGATTAGGCCCATCAACATACAAAAGCATTAAAAAGGAGTGTTGACTGCTGACCTCTCCCAATCAAAAACCTCGTGTCCGGTTTCTAGTTTCTAGTTTCTACTGTTTTTCCATTCTGCTGCCTGTCTAGTCCCACATGCAAAAAAAAAGCGCTGGGAGCGCTAAGGTTTCTATAAAAGAATTGAGGTGCTGAGGTTAGATACAGCTTGGATGGGGTTAGTGAGTCATTAAGAGGACTCGTGGCCTAACTAGCTTCTTGGACACTAGGCACAGTGGCCAAAAAAAATTTGTTTAAATATAGTGAATAAATCATTAAAAACGCGAATAATTCGTAAAATTTGCGTTTTATTCGTAAAATTCGTATTTTATTCGTAAAATTCGGGTTTTTATTCGGTCAATGATTCGGTCAACCTGAATAGTTCGCTGTTCGGTGCGGAAACCTCATAAAAACATTTTATTCACGAATTAAACGTGTTTTTTTTTGGCAGGTTAACCCGTAGGCAGGACCAAAAATTAGTTGGAGGTGGGGTTGGGGATTTTCTAGAAGAATTCGGATCGTCCTCCCCGGACAGTGATATTACCGACAATTTTATTAATATCCAAAGTTAATTAGAAATTATTATTATGTTCAGATTTTCTGACTTTTGCTAAAAATGCCCAAACCGGCCATAAAATGGCCAATTTACTCTCCCCGTAAGCCGGTCATTTAGCGTAATTTAAAGTAATTTAGTGTAATTCATCATAATTTATTATAATATAGTGTAATTCAACATAATTTCAAGTAATTTAGTGTATTTTAGTATAAATATGCTAATTATAAATCAAATAAGTAATCTAACAATAATTTAAACAAAAATTTAAATTTTCAGTGTTGATTTCATTATTTTGCTGTTCATAGTGCCTCTAAAAAAAGAAAACGAAAAAAGAGGAGTAAATAATAATTTCTAATTAACTTTGGATATTAATAAAAATGTCGGGTGATATTAACACCACAATTTATTTTATTAACACAATATTTCAAATATTTGAATGGAATGGACAATTTTGTCTCCTCATAATATCATTATAGCTGTCCACGTATTTTTCCTTTATGTAATTATATGCTATGATCATTTATTACTAATTGGTTTTCATAACTGTTCTATCTTCTCTTCTTATTTTGTAAACCCTTTAAAAGAGGAGAAAAAAAAATCTAAAATTTCAAGCATTGAGTATTTGAGTGACAGGATAATGAATCAATTTATTATCTTGCTCATTATTTTATTCAATAAATTCAATAAATAATTTGGTATATGTATTTTTATTTATCCAGAACAGTACAACTATATTGCTTGAGGTTCTTTTAATTATTCTTCTAGTTATATACATTTTAATCTATATATGTATCTAAATAAAATTGAAAGAAACAAATTATAATTTTATTTTGTCATTATTTAAATCATCATGAACCGATTACGTTTTTTTTTGGAGATTCATCACCTTAGGTATTTGACTCAAGCAAATTAGAATCGGACGGTTCAGATCGTTAACTTGGTACAAATCTCAAAGCACAAATAATACTGGTTTCCTGCGCCATTCTCAAATAGGTACTGTTTTGAGTTAATCTAGACCGTCCGTTTCAATTTTATTGAGTCAGGTACCTAGGAGGACTTGGATTCACAACTGGCCCTCTCCTGATTTCATTTCATAAAAAAGGGTTGAACTTCACTATAATATTTATATGTTTGATTGTATAGTGTGTCGTTCACAATTTTAATGTCCGTAGACATGAAAGATAGATATTTTAATTAGTAGTATTTTTTCAAGAGGAGAGTTCAAATATTTCTATTATTTGTGTCTTCATCGTATTTTCATTTTTAAAACTTTAATAACTCAAAATATAAACTTAAAAGTAAAAGTAAAACTATTGGATATAATGATCTACATCATTTTCTCTATGCACGTGTAAAAAATTATGACATTTCAACTTTGTTTTGGTTGTCATCCAGAATATGTAAAAACGTACTAATGTGGTTAATTTTTAGACGTTGATTTTTTCAACTTATTGATTCACATAAAAACAAAACCGTAATTTGATATTTTGTTATGAGCATATAGAGAAAATAATATAAGATCACATCTATCAGTTTTATTTTGGGATTTATGATTTTATTAACGTTTTAAAAATAGAAGTATGGTGGAGGCACAAAAAATAAAGGCATTTGAACTCTCCTCTTTTTTTAATTATATTTATTAATTAATTAAAAAAATCATGTAAAAGTCTTACGTTGTTTGATGTAAATAATCAGAAATTTTTAACACTGACAGATTAATTTCGTCGATAATTACTGTAATTTGTGTGACGCTACCCTTCTCAATCGTATTTAACTAATTTTCTATTAATACTTCACCGTTTTCATTTTTTTTTTTAACGAATTAGCACAGACCGAAGAAGAACAATTGATCATTGATCCATTGCTAGCAAGTTTAGACCAAAGACGTTGCCACATAAACTAATTAAAATGTATTCTCGGCTATATACTTAATGAAATGAAGAGAGATCACTATTTTTTAAATATAATTTTTAATTATTAAATATTTGATTATATTGGTTGCGCTTTTTCAGCTCCCAATGTTCCGAGGATTCACATCACCTAAGGTAACAAAATATTTCTGTTTAGATCCGGACCATTCGATTGAGAGAATATTCTGTTACAATAGAGGATGCAGATCTATGTTCCGATTCTAGCTCCCCAAAATCTTTTGCTGAAAGCAACTATACTTAGCCATGTGAATTTTACCCGAAATTTTTAAAGTTAGCATCCAAAAATAATAAACCAAAAAACCACGGCTTTAAGTAATTTTAAATCTACTACGGCCGCACTGGTGTTCTGCAGCCCTATTTACTAGAGACCGCAGAATGCCGATGCGGACCCTGAAAAGGAGCCGCATAATGCCGGAGCGGTCGCTGGGTTCGCATAATACTTGAATAAATAATTATTTGAATTTTTTTGAAAAAAAATTATGCTAAAAAAAATTATAGTAAAACTCTGCACCAAATTATATCCATATTACATTTTTCTTTAGTATATATATATACATTTAAAACGATCAAACAACTAAAACTGACAATTATGTTCGAAATAATATTTAAAACATGAACAAAATTATTATTAAAGCAAATTTGAAATGCGATATCAACTTGGCACAGAATATCTGTAGCATAACAATTACAATGATTTGCATGTATGATAGATATTTTTGATTAATTTAGATGTTATTTGGGTTAAAGAAGAAGCAGATCTGCGGCTCAGGTATTGCAGAGGAAATGCATTGGTAGAACACGTTAGGGGAGAAGAAATATGAAGGATGTAAGGTTTTTTTGTATTAAGGGTTGCAAGGCTATGTGCATGGGGCCATTTATTTATATTTAATATTGTACACTTAGTAGCCTCTATTAAGTATTTCAAAAAAAAATTAGATGTTATTTCAAGTAATTAAATCATCAAAATTAATAAGAATAGGGTTAAAATGCTCTATTGGTTTTGTGCGCCATCATACCCCAACATCGTTATCTCTATTTTCAAAGTTTAAATAGTCGATCAGAACAGCTCAATATGATCTTCATAATAAAATGTGTTTGGATACAACATTTTATATTTTTTGAATATTTTTCGCTATTTTTAAGATAGATACAAAATCACTGTTTTTAGAAGATTCTGGACCATTTAAAAATAGTGATTTTGTACTTATCTAAAGTTAGTAAAAAAATTCTAAAAATTATAAAATTTGTTATCTAAGCATTTTAGTATAAAAATCATGTTGAACTGTTCGGATCGATTATTTAAACTTTAAAAAAAGAGATAATGATGTTGGAGCATGATGGGGTACAAAATCAATGAGACATTTTAAACCCTACTTAACAATTATTCAAATTAATTAGGAAAAAAGTAATATTTTTTTTATATACATTCTGTCTAGCTAGCTTGTCTATTTTATTTATTTATCTTTCATAATTCAACATTGAGGACGAATGTGGACAATTGTTTAAGGTAATGTCAAAATACACAATGAAATATGAAACAAAAAGGTGCCTACCTATCTATTGGTCATAAACTCATAATTGGTCTCAAAGTAAAAAGATCATCTTATAAAATGCATAGTTTACATGATTTATAAAATGTTTCTCCTCTTATATAACTATATAAATATCCCAAAACATACATTAGCCTTGCAAAGAGAATGAAAAGCAAAGACTTTGTTTCTAAAAAAAAAAAATCGAAAGATGCCTTCTGTCTTTTGTTGGGCCCATGGGCCCATGGGCCGTTTCTTTTCTCACCACATCGGCCTCTGTGAGAGGAAAATTAGATAAAACTCAAAAGGCAGCTGGGGCAGTATTGCGTCCAGGTTCAATGTATCCACTTGGTTGACTTAAAACTTCGATTCACGGCCCCGTTCATCTCCTTTCTGATAAGATAATTAGTTGGTAACCCCGTTCATCTCCTTTCTGATAAGATAATTAATTGGTAATAAGGTATCTCTATGTCATTACAGCTCGCATCGGAAGGGATTGATCAACCAACAGTCCGAATAAACATCGGGACCTACTAATACGAGAAAGGCTTGGGTCCGATGGGTTTCGGAACCGTCCGATCCACTTTAAGATTTGTTCGCACGAATTTTAAAGTAAACGCGAAAGTTGCGGGCATAAATCCTAAAGCAGATCGGACAGTGAACCCGTCGAACTCACTTTGGATCCGATACCCATCAGACCCAAATTTCTCCCTACTAATACATGGAGAAAAATTGTTTTCAGCTAAAATTGAAAAGTACACATAATGACTAGAGAGATAGGATAAAGAAATTTTCGCCACGCAGCGTTGTTTAGACATTGTTCCAGTTGTATGTTCTCCAGAGTTCTCTCAAATCACTTCAGCGAAAGCAAGCAATGGATTTTAGTATATGTTCTGGCTGAAGTGTTTGGGGGAACATCTGGGATCATCCAACTGCCAAATTAAGATCGCAGAAGCTTGATTTCTTCAAGTAATTTATTTAAGAATTCACAGGATTTCAACCTTGGCTCTGCTCGCGTGATAGTTGAATAAGAATGCTTGGATTGCCTCTAACAATAATTTAAATTGATTTAGTCCAATTTGAAGATACTAAGAACCACCCAAGTGTGTATGAGCTGCTGCTTTCTATTTCAGGTAATGTCAGCCTTTTTTTTTTTCTCTCTAAGTTATTGCTTTTCTACATCTCAAAAGAAATGATACATGCATGAGAATCATCTTTTGTGAGATTCCAAGGTAAAATGACTGGAATATGCTTTCAAATTTTTTAGGTTGCTTCAATCAGTGATTAGTGTTTCTTTTGATTCTAGAGAGCAAGAGAGAACTTGATATATAAAATCAAATCATTATTTTTCACTTAGAACCTTGGGTGTTGTAATTTGGTTCGTCTATATTTTAGCGGTGCTAGATTTCAAGGTGATTTTAAATTGGAATTGGGGAATTTCCGGATTACTGGTTATTTCTTCAGTTTGTCTCAAAAGGTCCTTTTTCCATGCTCTCAATTACAATTACATGCACAAATGCTAAATTAGCAATAGATAGCATAATGTTCAAATTCCAAAACAATAAAGCCAGTTCTTCCTTAGGAGGCATTTTTTACATTAAACATGACCAACAAAAAATAATGAAATTGGTTTTCCAAAATTAAATTAGGTTTAGAAATCTCACAAATATAAATTCTAAATTATTTTAGAAGGTTATGTCAAAGATATAGAGTTAGGGTCAGGATATGTGCGAAATGACCCAGGACCATTGTCGTAAGCCTTCTCTTTGCTAAAAGAAAAAAAAGGAGGTTGAGCTAGATTTATACAGTCAGTATGCCTGGATCCATATCCTCCCCGGTACCGTAAAAGATTCCCTTCACTTTATGGTTTGAGATTAACTCCCAGCCGGTTTGGGATTCGGGCTGACAGAGGGGGCAGTATTATTGGGCTTTGAGATTCGTGCCAAGTTAAAAGAACGGTCCAGATCAAGTAAATGTAAAAGATTCCCTATTACGGTACCGGGGGTGATGTGAATTCCAGTATGCCTGATGTTGTTAGGAGAGTGAACCAATCATCGACCAGCTGGCCAATATATTCTAGAAGATTTTATTTTTTTTTTGTAAAAAAAAACACCAACTTAGGAGCCTATTTTGATCTATACTATACTAATAAGGACATATCTAACAAAAAGTATGTACTTCGGATATTGGTTGTGAAAAAAGATGACCCCTGGACATTACTATAAAAAAAAAATTAGGAAACCATAAAAACAATGACCAAGGAACCTTACTTTTTGCAAACCTTTTCCCTCCTTCATCACAAACATGCAAATCCAGCCGACCATCCCTCTTCACTTCTCCAAATACAAGTGAATGCTATGTTTTTTTATGGTCCATTTTAAGTTCAACTACATATTTAAAAAAAAAAAAATGGAAGTTGTATAAGAATTCAAGATATCTTCAAAGTGTTTCTATTTAATGTTAAAACTTAAACCAAATATAGGTATGTAGTTATATATAATAGCATTGTTTGTGCAGTTGCTTAGCGAAATGCACTTCACCTTCCTAGATAGCACCAAGAGTTCCCCCAAACACTTCACAAATGCCTATACTAAGTGCTTTTAAGGTAGTGTGAAGTGCTTTTAGGGAACTCCAGGGGACAACTAGGTTTGTTCTCTCTCCATGTCTATTTCCTTGACTGCCCTATTGAGTATTTGAATGCTAGTCAACACCTAGAGTTCCCCCAAACACTTCACAATTTCCCACGTGTTTTGTATATCATAGGCCCTTTGTGAAGTGCTTGAGGAGAACTCCGGGGGAGACCTAGCTTAATTTCTATTTGGTCACAACTCTATGATCAAATAAAATTAACTCTGACCCAACCATATCCTAACTAAATGCTGGGTGCCACCAAGAGTTCCCCATTAAAGTGTCTCAGGGAACTCCAGATAATAACCAGCTTTAATCTTTTCATCAGTAACTCTTCTACATTGTGTGTGCTAGCTATTATATTTTTTTTACCTTGCCTTCAAACCAACTTCTATCCTTATATTTATAGCTGAAGCTCAGGACTTATCATGCAACATGTTAAACAGATGAAAATGTATGCTGCTTAAGGCAAGTGGAGTTGCATCTAGCCATGTTTCTTGACCACATTCGATGGAAGTAGAAGAATCTAGCTAGTTTACAATCAACTTTATAAGATCTGCATATTCTTTCTACATGTTATCCTCAAAAGAAGATGCCTATTTAGGTACCCTATATCTCCATTTCATTATTAAGCAAGTTGGGTGTTCTATCCGCCAACGGTCATGATTGAAAGAAGAAATTTCGGATTTAATCTCAGCTCTTCAATCACATAATATGTCTTCTTTTGATTAAATGCAAATCTTTTATATGTAGAAGTATAAATATAGTTAAAATTAAGTTCGCCACACGTACATCTACACCACACGTACTGCACACCGCCGACACCTCTTTTTTCTCTGATCTGGAATCTACGAAGAGATCCAAATTTTCTCTCTTTCCGTATATCCAAATCTCTCTCTGCCGCTGCGCCATGGCTGCTTCTTCCTCCAGTGACTCCTCCTCCGGTGAATTATCTCAGACAAGACGCTGCCACAAGGACTACTCGCTCAAGGCACCGAGTAGGCACTGTCGGTCACGCAAAAGTTGAGATATGTCAGAGGATATGCACTTCCCTCCGAGTCCTGTTCAAAGTTTATCATCCGCTCATTGACAAAAATCTGACGGGACCAAAATTTTTAAGGTGGAGAGATATATCTCTGAATCGATTCTCTGCTGAGCAGAGACGACCTAAACTGAGAATACCAAAACCTTAGGTGCCTTTCCTCTTTTCAAATTTCCTCTTATTTTGGCTTTCTAAGAATTGTCATCTGGCCTGATGGATTAAATTGGTATTACAACCATCACGCTCTCCATACTTAGTTTGTTCGATCAACTATTTCGTTTGCTAGGTTAGCCTGATTTTTTTTATATTATACATGTAAATTTCAGTTGGTTTTCTTCCCCAATCAGTCCCGTTGTACTTTATTTGATTATAATACTCCGTTGATGGATTCAACACTATATCATGTATTATTTTTGAACCTAAAATGGGAGGTGTTGTTGGCCTAGAAAATTCAGTTTTGTGTAGAATTACTAGAGTATAATTAGTTGGCCTTTTTTCAATCCAATTCTTCTAAATCCGTAATTCAAATTTCAGCATATATTATATTAGAGAGTGAGCTATTTGCCCTGTTTGAAAGAACTTAATATGGCTTATTATTACAAAAGTATTTCATATCTATTTTTGTTCTCATGATTATACCTTTTTTGGCAATTAATTCAACAGGAAAAAGACAAACCTCTTTCCAAAATTGACATATAATGAGTGCCTTGGGGCAACGACTAAAAAGGGTGTCTTCCATGGGTGTCAAAATGCGCGAGTTCTTGCAAGGTCCAAATGAAGCAGACTAGATAGTCGAAAACGTCATGTCATCCAACTATGAGAGCCCCGATTGATCACTGAACCTCGAGATCTGTGACCGAATCAAGTCTGGCCTCATCAGTGAAGTCGAAATAATTCGCACGGTTAAGAAGAGGATTATGATAAAGCAACAGCCTAGGGTGCAGTATCTCGCGCTGGTGCTGCTTGAGGCATGCGTGAAGAACCGTCAAAGGGGTTTTGCTGATGTGGCTGCTGAGGGCGTACTGGATGAGATGGTGCAGGTCGTTGATGACCCGGAAACTGTTGCTAATGTGAGGAACAAGGTTTTGGTTCTGATTGAGGCATGGGGCGAGTCCGGGAAGTTGTGCTACCTGCCAGTGTATGAAGTGATATACATGGTAGTATGGTACCATACTGATTCTGATATCTTTGGTTCATTTTTTATTTATTTGTATTATAACAAAGTCAGTTTTACTCCATATCAATGATTACTTATTTCAATGCTCGTGGTAAAATTACTGACTTTGTTCAGTAGCAGTAGATATGGTGGTTTACCTGTACACATTCTTTTATAGTGATTAATTGCATAAAGGCGACTTCATTTTAGTGTAGTCCTCATGTTCTGTGTAAAGAGGAAGAGAGCAAGACATATGTTAGGTTTTCTTGTTTAACAATAGATATTTAGGTTTTCTAGGGTTTGAGAATAGGAAGAGAGCAAGAGACAAAGAGACAACTCAAATTGATTTCTATTAAACTTAATAGCCTCGGTAATTGCCATGTATTCGGCCTTTATTAAACTTAATAGAAATCAATTTGAGTTGTCTCTTTGTCTCTTGCTCTCTTCCTCTTCTCAAACCCTAGAAAACCTAACATTCCCTCTCATTTATTTCAATCATATCAGGATCTTCATTATCATCATGAAAACATCCCCTTGAAGTATATTTATATAAGCCATTACATCTCCATATATAAAAGATTCAGTTTCAAAAGAATGATAGTAAATATAGTGAGAATAACAAAAGCTACTAAATGGTAATTCCTTTCGCTAGCTTGTGTTTTGAAAGCGCTTTCTAATTTATTGGATTAGAAATATAAGCCATGGATGTAATGGCTTATAGAAATATTGAGAATTGAATTAGAAACCATGTGTGTAAATATAATGGCTTATATAAATATTCGCACATGGATGTAATGGCTTATATAAATATACGTTGTCTCTAGAGAAGTGTTCTTGGATTAGAAAATTTACGGAAAAAATTGAATTTTGATAGTGGCGTAGATTGATTGACATGGATGAAGAATTTGTGTTTGTTCCATCATTGACGGTTTCTTAGTCTAGAGCTGTCGTACAAAGAAACTCACCAGTAACTGTTCTTTGGGAAGAACCGTCACTGATAGATCAACTTCGGATTATTTTGGTTGCAGTTCCAAATCTTGTACGATAGAGACATAATACGCTTAATAACAGTGTTTTGCACATGATCCGAGTAATATTGTTTCAACTTGATATATTTTTATTATTTTCTTTAATTATCCAAATTTCTGACAATACCCAACACTAACCTTCTGTTATTAGTGTTACCTACTTTCAATTGATCATACTACTGCACCTTGTGTGTGTATTAGCTGGTGCAGTCTTAGTTTTTGTTCAAATTCTATCATTTCTTTAATGGTTTTGGCTGAAAATAAAATATCGATCGCAAGTGGGTTAATACATGATTTTTCATATAATGAAGCCACTTGATCAGTGGACCTAACTAAGTGTCCTTTATATTTAAATTATATCCTGCATATTAACAAACACTCATCGATCATGGCGTGTGATAGGTCCATATACCAATGGCCCTTAAAAGGCCCAGGCCTGGCCCAACAGAGCACTCCCAGATTTAAATACACAAAAGGCCGGCCCAAAATAGAACGAAACAGAATAGGCCCCTCCCCCTACAAAAAACAGGCCACGACCCAAAAACAGCCCGGGACTCGGACCCCCTCCCGGGGCCAGCCCGAGGTTAAGAACAGTCCGGGATTCGGACCCCCTCCCGGGGCCAGCCCGAGGTTAAAAACAGCCCGGGATTCGGACCCCCTCCCGGGGTCAGCCCGAGGTTAAGAACAGCCCGGGATTCGGACCCCCTCCCGGGGCCAGCCCGAGGTTAAGAACAGCCCGGGATTCGGACCCCCTCCCGGGGCCAGCTTGAGATTAAAAGCAGCCCGGGATTCGGACCCCCTCCCGGGGCCAGCCCGAGGTTAAAAGCTTGGGACTCGGACCCCTTCCAGGGGCCAGCCTGAGGCCAAGTTCAGGCCGAGATTCGGACCCCACCCCAGGGGCTAGCTCGAAATCAAATAAAACAAGGCTCAAAGCCTAAACACGCCGAACAGCCCGAGGAGGCCATCCCATGGCCTCGCTGATTCGGCTTGTGACAGATTATGCGGATATTATCGCCTATTATGCGGACGCCTCCAAACAGTTATGTGGGCCCTGTCATTAATGATGACAAGACCCCGTTACAGTAAGGCGCCCCCTATTTAAGGCAGAGAAATCCCCAGAGAAGGGGACCGCATTTTATCACAACCAGAGGAGGTATTAAAAAGGGTTAGAGCGTTAATACCCCTCCGACACCCCGCGTGTCTACCCTCTTGCCCCGATTCACGCGAACCGGGGTAAGTTACACTTTCGGCAGCCAGCCTCCGCACGGCCTGCTTCTAAGGAACAGGACGTGCACACCCCTTACTGGACCAAGTCCAAGTACGGCCCAGCCCCCTTCGGGAAGGGACGTATCAACCACCGTGGGGCCCCCAGCCTCAACTGAGCAAGATGGCTTATGCAACCAAACAAACCGACATGGGCAAGACCGCCCCCGAGGAGGCAGCTCGGCGGACTGAACAATCTAACCGATGAACTGAGAACGCGAAGTCCCCGACCGACCTAACCTCGGGCGTTCGACCCAAAGAGCCCCCGAAGAAAACTCCCCGAGATGACCCGACTGTGGGGGCAACGAGTAGAAACCCCCTCGGCAAAATGGGTCAGAAGACTCCCAACCCGAGTATCCCGCTGAACCCCTCCCTGGGCATGCCACCCGAAGGGGTACTGATTAACCCATCCGGGATAGACTTGGAGTCTCTTGGTGTTTCTGCACCGATCACGAGACCGATCGACTCGACCATCGTGACCGCCCAGGCCACTGGGCCGATCGGGTCGACCCCCCAAAACACACAAAACCAGATGATTTATGCCCAATACCATTCTCCGTACGTTCCCCAGTATGTATATCCACCTCCCTACAACTATCCTCCATACCAGCAGTACGCTCCTCCATACCCACAGTACCCAGCCACCCCTTTAGCACACTACCCTCCACAGGCTGATCCCAACCTGCCATACTATCCCCAAACTCCCACCTCAGCTCCCGGGGTACGAATGATTCATCCCCCACCGCCCGTAGTGCAATTAATCCAAACTGGGCCTGGATCGAACAACCCAGAGCCCAGTCTGCACAACACAGAAGGCGACTTTGACAATCCTGACCCCGAACTTGAGACCCTTGTAGGCGAGGGGGAAACGAGACAGGTTGGCGGGTCAAGGCGGAGGCTATCCTTTGGGGCTGAACGGGAAGAAAGCGAAGGCTCATCTGCGGCGGCCAGCTCGAGAAGGAGTGCTGGTCGAGCGAGAACAGAGCGGACTCGAGAAGGCTCCGCCAAACAAACCGAAGAACGGTCTCGTCACTCAAAGAAAGACGATCATTCCCACCACTCGAGGAAAGACGATCAGTCTCGTCACTCGCGAGAAGAACGTCGCCAAACACCCCCTAAGAGGCGGCGAAAACCACTCACCCCACCGGGGGCTGCAGGAGTAAATATGACAATGATGAACACAATGATCAAGAAAGGGGTGGAGAAAGAGATAGCCAAAAGGGAGAGAAAGAGAGCAGGGACTCGTTCCGGGTCGACGAATATTTTGGAAGGACCACTAGCTCCGGAACTTTATAAGGCCCCCATGGGTGACTTCAAGTACCCTATTGGCCTCCCATGCTTCCAAGGAAGTGGTGACGTTCAGGACCCGCAGAACTTTGTGTACGGGTTCTACGAAAGGCTTCGACTGCATGGGGCATCGGACGCCGTCGCGTGCCGTATTTTCACCACTTGTCTGACTGGAGAAGCGTGGGAATGGTACATGAGACTGAAGCAAGGATCCATAAAAACCTTCGACCAGTTAGCGAGAGCCTTCCTGGCCCGCTACGACATGCTCCGACCTCCGCGGGCGACTTGCGACTCCCTCCTGAAATATGTTCAGGGACACCAGGAGACCACTCGGACCTTTGTGAATAGGTTCGTAAAGGCCTCTAGGGAGGTCCGAAACTACAGCGAGGACATCGCCCTGGCGGCTGTACAGAATGGGCTCTGGCAAGGAGGACCGGGCACCCTCCGGTATGATGCCCGAAAAAGAGAGTTTAAGAGTTTACCGGAATTCTTGGCTTTTGCTGAAGGATACATCCGGGCTGAGGAGGATGCTGTCCAGTTCGCTAGGCCGCGGTCCAGATCACCAAAACCGCAGCAGCGTGACCGGCAGCCCGGCGGCGGTCCGTCCCGAAGGCGAGAACCACCAAAAAGAAATATCCTGCCTGCGCCACAAGAAGAACGGCGCGAAGATGGCAGAGAGGGCTATCGACCCCACTATGTGCGATACGCCCCTTTTATCAAGAAGAGGAGCGAGATGTATCATGTCATAAAAGACATGCCCGAAGTCCCAAGGCCGCTGCGCAAGAGCATTTTCGAGAAAAAAGACGAGGCGGTAAAGTGCCTATTCCACCGTTTCAATGGGCACTCCACGGGAGACTGCCTCCAGCTGAAGGACGTGTTAGAAAGATTGGCCAGAGAAGAGAAACTGATCGAGTACATCAAGCCGGAATTCTTCCAAAAGTTTACAAAAGAGTACAATGGGGAAATCGAACATAAGAAGAAGGCCTCCTATCGAGACGATTACAAGGGGCCCAGGTATACGTGGCCGAAGCCCGGGGAAGGTAAGGGAAAAAGACCTGGAACATCTGGCAGGCAGCCAAGCGTGGAGATCAATGTTATTAGCGGAGGGCACGAGGTGCTGGTCCCTGAGAAATATAACCGAAGCACCACCAAACCGTACCCTACCATACTGAACGTTGAAAGGCCCCTCGAAAGAAAGAGGCCCCGGGTAGACGAAGCCATATACTTTTCTGAGAAAGACTTCGGCGCCGTTGTACGGCCCCATGACGATCCCATCGTGCTAAGGCTCAAAATAGAGGAATTCGGCGTGAAGAGAATCCTCGTGGATACGGGAAGCTCGGCCGACATCTTATACTTCTCAGCTTTCGAAAAGATGGGGATGCAGCTTGAGAAGTCCCAGAAGAAGGTGACACCCCTAGTGGGGTTTACTGGCGATTCCCTCCGGCCTAAAGGGACCGCCCGGCTGAAAGTAGCATTCGGGTCCTCGCCTCGCATCACTGAAGTCATGGTGGACTTCCTTGTAGTGGATGACCTTCTGCCTACAATGCGATCCGTGGCAGGGGAACCCTGAACAAAATTGGAGCCATAGTATCCTCCCCCCACCTAAAGATCAAATTCCCCACCAACCACGGAGTGTGAGAGGAATGTGGGCAACAGCAGGTGGCCCAATAATGCTACCAAACCTCCCTCGAAGGGCGAGGAGGAGCGGTTCACCAAGTAGACGTGAAGGCAGGGGCAAAGTCAGACCCCCCTGGCCCTTGCTTGCGATCCAGCAGAGAGTTTTTACCCCCGCACACGCCCATAGTCTTGGATCCCACTGACAGAGGGGAGCCAAATGCATTCGTCGAACCGGCAGATGAAGTTGACCAAGTCGACCTCGGCAATGGCAAGTTTTTGAATATTGGCAAAGCAATTCAGGGAAGCGCAAGGCAGAAACTGATTGATTTCCTTCGGAAAAGCCAGGCAGTGTTTGCATGGACCGCCGCAGACATGCCCGGGATCCCGGGATCTATAGCGGAACACCGTTTACACATTAAACCGGGCACGAAGCCTGTGGTACAGAGAAGAAGGAACATGGGAGCCGAGAGGCGTTCGGCAGTGAAGGCAGAGGTAGCCAAGCTACTAGAAGCCGGTTTTATCAGAAATGTGACTTGTCCGGAATGGTTGGCGAACCCTGTGCTTGTGAGAAAAGCGAACGGAGATTGGAGAATGTGTATCGACTACACCGACTTGAACAAGGCGTGCCCTATGGACCCTTTCCCTTTGCCAAAGATCGACCAACTGGTAGATTCCACCTCCGGACACGCGTTCCTAAGCTTCATGGATGCGTTCTCGGGGTATAACCAAATCAGGATGTGCCCAGAAGATGAAGACAAAACGGCTTTCACAACTCACTCCGGGTTATACTGTTACCGAGTGATGCCTTTTGGGCTGAAGAATGCGGGGGCTACTTTCCAAAGAATGGTGAATAAGGTGTTCCACGAGCAGATAGGTCGGAATGTAGAGGCCTACGTAGATGACCTTCTAGTGAAGAGCATGTCCGACCTGGACCACGTGCAGGACCTGCGTGAGACATTCGCGACACTCAATCAGGCCGATATGAAACTCAATCCAAGAAGAGCTTCTTCGGTCTTACAGGAAGAAAGTTCCTCGGATTCATGGTGTCCATGAGAGGCATAGAGATACATCCCTCCAAGTCGCAGGCCATCTTAGATATGAAACCCCCTCGGAACCTGAAGGAACTTCAATCACTTATAGGCCGACTTGCAGCATTGAACCGATTTATCGCCCGATCAGGCGACGTTTGTTTCCCTTTCTTCAAATCTATGCGCAAATCCGCCAGATTTAAGTGGACCGACGAATGCGCGACAGCTTTCGACAAGGTCAAATAATACCTGGCCAGCCCGCCCTACCTCAACCGACCCATAGACGGAGACACACCAGTTGTGTACCTAGCGACAACTCACCATGCGGTCAGTGCCGCCTTAGTACGAGAAGAGGGGCGGGACCAGAAACCCATATACTTCGTATCGCACGTGCTTCGAGATGCCGAGACTCGATACACCCAGATAGAGAAGGCGGCCTACGCTCTCATAGTCGCAGGAAGAAAACTGAGACCATACTTCCAGTCCCACCCAATCAAAGTGTATACGGGAGTACCCCTGAAGAAGGCCTTCGTGAACTTTGACTCCTCTGGTCGCGTGTTGGCTTGGGCACTCGAATTAACAGAATTCGATGTCACCTTCCACCCGCAGAACGCCATCAAGTCGCAAGTATTTGCGGATTTTATCGCAGAGTACTCGGGTGCCCCGGAAGAATTGGATGGCAAGTGGACGCTCTATGTCGACGGCGCTTCCTCCCATCAGAGAGCAGGAGCAGGAATAGCTCTCACGGGCCCCCAAGGAGAAACACTCAACTACGCACTCCACTTCCAGTTCCCTGTAACCAATAATAATGCCGAGTACGAGGCCATGATAGCCAGCCTCAAATTAGCGGCGGGACTGGGGGCACGAGAGGTTCATCTGCACAGTGACTCCGAGCTAGCGGTCAGGCAAATCAACGAGCAGTGCCGTGTGCACGACGACCGATTACGACGATACCGTGAGCAGTTCCATTCCTTAAAGGGACAATTTGATAGAGTGGTGATCGAGCATGTGTCTAGAAACAAAAATTGTCAGGCAGACGCCCTCTCAAAACTAGGAGCAGCAGGAAACCTCGACAAAGATCGCCCCGTGATAGTCATGGACATACCCGAATAGAGTATATCGGGTGACGTGAAGGAAGTTCATATCATTAACGAACCCGGAGATACTTGGTACTCTCCCATGTGGGCATACCTCACCTCGGGGACGTTGCCTGAGGACCCGCTGGAGTCCAGGAGATTGAAGAAGATTGCCCCTTTATACTCGATACACAACTATCAGTTATACAAAAGGGGATATGCCCGGCCATGGCTTAAGTGCATCGGAGAGAAGGATGCTCAGGCAATGCTGGAGGAAGTCCATGAGGGACTTTGTGGTAGCCATCAAGGAGCGAAAACTTTGGCCGGGTATTATTGGCCCACAATGCAGCAAGATGCAGCCAACATGGCGCGAAAATGCGAAAGGTGCCAATACCATTGCCGATTATCCAGCGTCCCAGGTTACGACATGATTACAATCTCGGGAGCTTGGCCCTTCGACCTATGGGGAATCGATATCCTAGGCCCTTTTCCCATGGCCGTCCAACAACAAAAATGGATCATAGTGGCCGTGGAATACTTTACGAAATGGGTCGAGGCCAAGGCATTAGCCCACATTACGGCAGAAGCCGCCAAAAATTTCATCTGGCGCAACATCGTGTGCCGCTTCGACATCCCGCACGCGCTGATTTCTGACAATGGCACATAATTTAATGCAGAGGTCACCCTGTCCTTTCTCGAAAGGCTAGGCATTCGCAGCAACTTTACCTCGGTGAGCCACCCCGCCAGCAATGGCCTGGCCGAAGTCACCAACAGGACCATTCTTGATGGTTTAAGAAAGAAGGTGGCCTCCAACAGGAAAAATTGGCCCGACAAACTAGATGAAATCCTTTGGGCATACCGAACCACTCCCCGCGAGGCTACCCAGCAAAAACCATACTCCTTAGTATATGGCATGGAGGCTGTCACACCCCTCGAACTCATTGCACCTTCCCTCCGGATGACGGCCTATTCCACAGAAAGCAACCCCGAAGCACGAGCAGTGGACCTCGAGCTAGTACAAGAACTCCGAGACAAGGCCCGCGTCCGGACCACAGAGTATCAGCGGAGGGTGAAACGCGCCTTCGACAAACGCGTGTCGCCCCGGGCATTCGAACCAGGCGATCTAGTGTTAAAGAAGATCGAGGCTACTGGCCAACATGTCGGTAAGCTTCAACCCAATTGGGAAGGCCCCTTCCGGATAATTCGCACCTGCGGCAAGGGAGCTTATGAGCTCGAAGGTCCCGATGGACGAATGCTCGCCCGGCCTTGGAACGTTGTCCATCTCCGCAAATTTTATATTTAAAAAAAAAAAAAAAGGAGAGAGGGGGGGGGGAAGAACAGGTACAGCAGCGGACATGCCGTCTGCAAAAATGTAATTATTATCTTTTGTGTCTTTTTTGGACCAGCATGGGAATGCCCGTGTAAGGTCAGGGGCGTCGGTGCGATATTATAAGCACGGCCCGACACCTCATACTTTTGGATCAACACGGGAATGCCCGTGTTTGGTCAAGGGCACCTGTGCGATGTTATAAGCACGGCCCGGGTGTGCGATGTTTTACTAACAAATTTGGGGCCCGACAACACAAAATTGCCGTCAGAATCACCTCACAAAACAACTGATTATCACAAGGGCAAACAAAAGCCTACGGGCAATAAATGTCCTTATAAAAGAATAAAATTATTACGTTAAGAGGATAAACGAAAGCCTAATGGGCAACGAACCCCTCCGCAATAAAATAACAACACTTCTCATAACAAAAGGATAAAAAGCCTACGGGCGACATATGTCTTAACTGACAGAACCGGAACTACTACACTAACTTCAGACCCAAGGCCCTTGAGCATAAAACAGCCTGAAGCAACTTTTCCGTAACAGCGAGCGTGCGCTAGTCGTGCAAAGTACGAACGAATACTCTGAAAAGATGACAAGTACACACGAGGCGCCTCGCGAGGAAAAATTCGCGCTAGTCTCGGGCCAAAAGACCTGAAGCACGGAGCAGCAAAACAATTCTCCAAGACAATACAGGCGAGAGTCACAGAAGTGTGAATAAAAGCTCTGCAAAGAGCAACAAATACACGTGACTCTCGAACATGGCAATACAGGCGCGAGTCACAAAAGTGTGAACGAAAACTCTGCAAAGAGCAACGAATACACATGACTCGCGAAAACAAAAGGGACAGTTATGCAAAAAGCGAACGAAAATCCCAAAAGGATAACGAATGCGCATAACTCTGCTTTGGAGAGATAATAACGGAAACCCGTGGGGTAACGAAAAAATCTCCCCGAGGATCCCGACCACAGCGTAAACGAAAGCCCGACGGGGCAACGAACACGCACAAAATCGGATAAAACGTTCCGCCATTCCGCAAAGACAATGAGCTTGCCTATGCATTAGGTACAAACGAAAGTCTTGCGGGATAGGCAGGAATAATCTACTGGCCTCGCGAGACAACAAATAGGCATGACAACATGTCCAAACAAAAAGTCTCGCAGGAATAATCTACTGGCCTCGCGAGACAACAAATAGGCATGACAACATGTCCAAACAAAAAGTCTCGCAGGAATAATCTACTGGCCTCGCGAGACAACCAATAGGCATGACAACATGTCCAAACAAAAAGTCTCGCAGGAATAATCTACTGGCCTGAACGCTCCTTAAGTAGCGACATCACACCCGTCTTCTTGCCGAGAAGGACCTCGGAGTGCAACTGACAGAAGTGGAAATGTCTCTTCCGCCTGCCTCAGGCTCCACCTCGGCAACTTACGGGTATACAGGGCACAAGTCGCCCTGCATATCATAATGTGTTAGCACAAATGTATCTGTTACCCTATCGTAAGAAAAAGGCTTGTATGTCGAATATATATACAATTCTGATGTCATGTTATTAAACTTATAAAAATCATACAAATTAATCTTATCGAGACCCCTTGTGCTCTCACACAACCCATCTTTTCTATCACATCGGCAAAAATTCCCGTCTCACATCCTCCCGACACGCGAGTACGTTCTCCCGCCAATTCAATACCTCGAAGCCTGACAATGTTTCAATTGGCCAATTGGCGGACACCTGCCAAGGGATTATTCGGGACCCACGGCATTTAAGCCTACAACGGCAATTTGCGCCTATAAATACTTGCCCCACAACACGTAAAAGGGGACAATCACCTTCCTCATTCTCACTCCCTTCTTCTGAAATGCCTATCAAACGGGTGGTTTCCAAACCTAAAAGGCACGCGGACCAAGGTCAGAGTAGCCGCGACCAACCTCCCCCCAAATCCCGCCGCTCTTATAACCCACGACAAGTCCTCTCTCCTGCAGAGAGATGGGCCCTCCGTCAACGATTCTCTGAGGAGGATTTGGAGTGGATGCTCCACAACGAGGACCTCCAAATCTGCGACCTCATCGACCTTACCCTCGCAAGGGTACCCCCGTTCACTAAAGAAGACGAGAACAATATTTACGAAGATGTTTATTTCGAGCCCAAGCTGCGTTGGTGTGTCATATGCCACGACCAGGGGCCCAAGCACGAGATGGCGAAATGCCGGATGTGCTATGAGTGGAGTTGTTTTGAGCACTACGACATCCAAGGCCGCTCGGACCCTCGACGTCGGTTCTGGAGGTGTCCTGGATGCTTATCCCGTAATTCTGGAGGACCGAGCCTATACACCGCTACCCCAGAAGAAATCGAAGCGGACAACCTCTTTGAGGATACTGATAACGAGCGCGTGGTCTAATTTTAATATTTCCTTATCTATAGGCATTGTTTGACCTCGATATCATGTCGTATCTGGGCTTCATGCTATTTAAGAATATTTTTAATACCAACAACTGCTTATGATTTTCGCCATACCCTCCGTTACTCTAAAAAAAAAAAAAAAAAAAAAAAAAACGTCGACGGGGAACACCAAGCGTAGCTTATCTAGAAAACACTTAGCTACCCAAAGCCACCCAACACGCCGACACAATTAGTCAGAAACTCACCCGAGACAGGGCATACCAAAGGTTCGCAAACTTTGTAATAACAAAATTACAGCCTTACAAAAAAAAACGATGCGATAACACAGGTTATAACTATCTGGAAAACGCAAAAACCCCGACACCAACTCGGGGGCCGTCAACAACAAAGTTATGAGATACAACGACAAAGCAAAATTGACACATACTATGCGTAACCAATAAGCGGCGCGACGCGAGATCATATAAACAAGAACTTCAAAACAACCAAGATACGAACAGAAAAACCCCGACGGATAACTCGGGGGCTGACAAACAAACAAATACCTCACAAAAATTCCCAAGATCAACTCGAGGGCTAACACTCGCAAACATGAAAATAAGTTTAGAAGCCGAGATAAGCTAAGAAAACTCCCACGATAGGATCGAAGCCGCCTAGCCAAGAACCCGAAAGCATCATACTGATGCATTTCGGCTTCGGGGGCTAATGATAGGTCCATATACCAATGGCCCTTAAAAGGCCCAGGCCTGGCCCAACAGAGCACTCCCAGATTTAAATACACAAAAGGCCGGCCCAAAATAGAACGAAACAGAATAGGCCCCTCCCCCTACAAAAAACAGACCACGACCCAAAAACAGCCCGGGATTCGGACCCCCTCCCGGGGCCAGCCCGAGGTTAAGAACAGCCCGGGATTCGGACCCCCTCCCGGGGCCAGCCCGAGGTTAAGAACAGCCCGGGATTCGGACCCCCTCCCGGGGCCAGCCCGAGGTTAAGAACAGCCCGGGATTCGGACCCCCTCCCGGGGCCAGCCCGAGGTTAAAAGCAGCCCGGGATTCGGACCCCCCCGGGGCCAGCCCGAGGTTAAAAGCCTGGGACTCGGACCCCTTCCAGGGGCCAGCCTGAGGCCAAGTTCAGGCCGAGATTCGGACCCCACCCCAGGGGCCAGCTCGGAATCAAATAAAACGAGGCTCAAAGCCTAAACATGCCGAACAGCCAGAGAAGGCCGACGTACGGCCTCGCTGATTCGGCTTGTGACAGATTATGCGGATATTATCGCCTATTATGCGGACGCCTCCAAACAGTTATGTGGGCCCCCGTCATTAATGATGACAAGACCCCGCTACAGTAAAGGCGACCCCTATTTAAGGCAGAGAAATCCCCAGAGAAGGGGACCGCATTTTATCACAACCAGAGGAGGTATTAAAAAGGGTTAGAGCGTTAATACCCCTCCGACACCCCGCGTGTCCACCCTCTTGCCCCGATTTGCGCGAACCGGGGGCAAGTTACACTTTCGGCAGCCAGCCTCCGCACGGCCTGCTTCTAAGGAACAGGACGTGCACACCCCTTACTGGACCAAGTCCAAGTACGGCCCGGCCCCCTTCGGGAAGGGACGTATCAGCGTGCTTTCCTCTTTTTGGCTGATAGAAGCTCCATGATACATATCAAGCACATAGTTCGTCGCAATTCTTAATTAGATCTGCGACACGACCAAAAATATCCAAAAGTTATTGTGCCGGCAGAATGGCCATGTGTTCACTGAACCTGGACAGATTTCAAATATATAACAGGGATGGAGCATCAATCTTTTACATGTGGTCTCTATGTCAAATTGTGGTTGTGCAAATCATATCTCAATCCTCGTATCTAATGAAATTCTGTTGGCCCACTAGATAAAGCATTTGATAGTCTGTTGTTCCTGCCATGTATATTGAGTACCGTGTTGTCAATATGATTATGATTTACGAAGATGATCAACTTTAAGAATTTGTGTTATTTACTGGATCATCACCTCACCTGCAAGTTAAATGTGCCAACTGAAGAAAGAAAATTAATTTGCAATTGCAGCGGTTAGCACTACCATCTTTTTTTGAACCCACGAGGATATTGATGTACACACAAAAACTTGCACTTAAGTTGCTTTTAGGGAAGTTTTTTTTTTTTGAAAAAAAACATGTTAATGCCGTCCCGTTTTAATAGAAACTAATAACTTTTAGGGAAGTATTACTATTTACCTCGGTTGTAAATTAAACATACATTAATAGAAGTGCTTTATATAGTACTACCAATGCCAGGTTCCTATTGAAGGATGAAGTTGACATCTGAACAAGGACCATAAGATACCTTTTGCCATTGATTCACATAGGTGAGAAAAGGAAAAGTTTCAAGAGTGCGATTCTCTTCTTCAATTAATGTAGGCTAGAATCATGGTCAGGTGCAGTTTCAGTTGCATCCTCTTCATTTCATGAGCAAATGAAAGAGCTATATCGCGCTAAAGAAAATGTCTTTCATAGTCCCCGGTCCTATATATACCATCGCACTAGAGTTACTCTTCAACACAAGGTGGTAATGAAATAACTTTCAAAAGAAAAGAAGCAAACTAGCAAGTAGGTTGTCCCCTGGAGTTCCCTTTAAGCACTTCATTAAGGCCTAAAATGTTGTACCCAGGCCATTATGAAGTGTTTGGGGGAACTCTTGGTGGCACCCAACATGTACTATCTAGGTTTGTAGTCCATGGATGAGTTAGGGGCACAAATAATTAAGTTGATTGTTCTCTTGAGTTCCCTTCAAGCACTTCACATTGACCTGCACTGCATTGCATGCAAGTTTGGGGGAACTCTTGATGGCAATCTGCACTCCTACAGAGAAAGATACCACAAAGAAACAATCGATCAGCTGGTTGTTCTCTGGAGTTCCTTTCAAGCACTTCACCTTAGCTTGTTGTGCATTGG
The DNA here is from genome assembly GCA_025461045.1 of Carex parvula. Lineage (NCBI taxonomy): Eukaryota > Viridiplantae > Streptophyta > Magnoliopsida > Poales > Cyperaceae > Carex > Carex parvula. The sequence continues at coordinate 109,678 of JAJGRW010000641.1, read as the reverse complement.
TGCCAAGGTTGTAGTGAAGTGTTTGGAGGAACTCTGGAAAGCACTCAGCAATACAACAAATTTGAAAGCCCCATGAAGAACTACAAGTTGGGTGTACCCTGGTGTTCCCTTCAAGCACTTCAGAAAAGCCAAAAATCTTACAGAGAGGCTATACTGAAGTGTTTGGGGGAACACTAGATGGCATTCAATATTTCAGATGTGGATATATGCAGTAATCATATCGGAAGAAATGACCAGTTTGGTGTCCTCTCGAGTTTCCTTTAAGCATTTTACCTTAATTAGCTAGAAATGCACCAAAACCTGTATCCGCTATTGTGAAGTGTTAGGGAGAAACCCTGGATATATAGCACCAAGCATAATTCAGAAGGTACTGCCACAGTTATTTGTGGTACAGATGAGCTATAATGTGAACTGTTAGGGGGAAATATAATGCAGATGACAACAATTAGTATGAAATATGGTAGAATCTGGCACCAAATTATAATTAAGTTGTCTGAACTCTATCTGTCGTTCCTTTTAACCAAATAGGTAATTAGTTGTTTTTAATAGTAAGTCAGTTGCTTTTACATATAATAATACAAAAATCACTTGGTAATTGTGTGTCCTTAACATTAAATTAGTTACTACTTTTAATAAAATATTGTTCATCTTCCTAAAAAATAAAATATTAAACACTTGGTTAATTTCTTTTAACATTTCTTCTTTTAAACTTATATATTTATAATTCTTAAGACGTGTCTAATGATGGTATGGGGTAATGGTAACCACTAATGTGAGTCCTAGAGGTGACAATCGAGCGAGTCAGGTCTGACTTCAAGAATTTTCGAGTTGGTTTAGATTCTTAGAAAATCGGATCGGATTGGCTCGGATTGGGTCCTTTGTGTTGGATCAGATTTGCCACCTCTATGACTTATGTCTATAATTACCATATATGTGTCTTGAGTTATTTACAATATTTATTGAAAAAGAGAAGGATTCAAATGCCTCTATTTTTTTTACCTCCACCATGTCTTCATTTTTAAAACATTAATAACTCAAAATCTAAATCATAAATGTTAAAATAAAACCGTTAGATGTGATATATGTTATTTTCTCTATGTGCTCATAAAAAATTATCACATGCCGGTTTTGTTTTGTTGTGAATCAATAAGTTAAAAAATCAACGTCTAGAAATTGTTCACATTAGTATATTTTTACAAGCTCTCAATGACAATCAAAACAAAGTAAATGGTCATAATTTTTTACATGTGCATAGATAAATTGATGTAGATCATATCCAACGGTTTTATATATTTTGACTTTTAAGTTTTAAATTTTGAGTTATTAAAGTTTTTAAAATAGAAGCTAGGCATGATGGAGGCACAAAAAAATAGAGGCATTTGAACTAAGCAATATCTGTGATTACTCCTCTATGACTTTGATTGTAGCAATATCTGTGATTACTAAGCACATGTTGAGTACTTGACTCACCGCACATGCATCACCATAATAGTTGCAATAGTTCAAAAATAAACACGATATATGTCATCCATTGCAACCTCATCTAAGCTTTCGTTGCCCTTTTTGTTCACAACGAACCAATGAATTGGGCATCGTCGAACCTGGCATCTTCTGCCATGGCTTTAAAAAAGAATAAAAAAAGAATTGGGCCTCGTCTGTAGGCAGAAAAATGAAATATAACCAATACAAGGTATCAAAATAAAGAAAACACAGACTATAGTTTAATCCAAATATAACTGATATACAATATTTTTAAATGTTAATTCTGTCTTTGGAATCTTTATATTTAATCCAAATCATTACATAGTATCATATGTATATGAACAAGAAATGGTTGGAAGAGTACAAAAACCTATATTAGATATATATACTGCAATCATATCAGAAGGTTCTTTCTCTTAATTAATACACATTCTTAACCACAACTCAACATCAACAAATTTCAGATCCAGAACCTCATTAATTTGTCGACTCTTTTTTGCCCTCATTCCTCTAGATACCATTTCTTTATGCCTTGAAAGAAAAAGCATGCTCGTCTCCCATGCATAGCACAGAAAACCAGCTCAAGGAGTAAACCCTAAGAAGTTGGGTGTGCCTGTGTACTTCAACCACAAGTTTCCATTGATGAAGGACCCGGTGGTGAATTGCTGAGCCTCATTCCTGCCAATGAGATGGAAACCCGGCCACTTAACCCTGGCTCTGGTATTGGCACCGGGCCCACGGTTAGCATACTCAGCATAGTACAATGTCTTGAGAGCAAACTCCCCATCCCAAGGCAACCAACCCACAGGCTTGATTAGGTCACCGATGGTCGACTCCATGATCACCGTGCGAGAGTACATCTTCCATGGTCGGCCTAGATAGCTGGGAATCTTGAAGCGGTCTGGGAAAAGAGCCTGGTCAGGCACAATACGGCAGTTCTGAATCACTAAACCACTTTTCATGTTGGGGTCCATGCGGCCATGGGCAGTGATAGTGTTTCCCTGGTTGTCCATGGGGCGGCGCACAATGATCAAGCAGTTCTGGAAGACAGCGGCAGCATTACCGAAAATGAAGTCAATGGTGCCAGAGATGACACAGTTGCGGAAGAATTGGCGCCGAGCCTGAACATAAAGAGTGTCTTGGTATCCATCCATGCGGCAGTTGTAGAAGACCCCAAAGTCAGATTGGAGGCGGAGGGCCACTGCTTGATGTTTTGCTGCCCCAGCAGTGTTGCTGAAGCCCATGTTCTTGCAGATGAAACCTTGACCAAGAGCAGCTGCAAAATATGGAAGGCTGTGTTATTTTCTGGCTCAATGTAAATATAAAGTTTGAATTCAAAACTAAAATTTTTGAAGGAGGATTGCATGCCAATTTTTTTTTTTTTTGGTCAAAGGTTGCCCAACAAAAGACATTTAGTCATTTACTTCTTTATAGTTAATACCTATCGTCTTATATTATACTGCATTAACTATGTATTTTTTCAAACTGTATAATAACACTGAGAAACCAATTGCCTTCCTTATACTATATTAAATATGTACGAATCCACCATTTTTTATGAAAAAAAATGCAAATTTAAGATTGTCAATTTAGGTAATTAATAACAATATAAGTTTCGATTGATTTGTTATATAAATATTGTAGGTGTCTTTCATATATATAGATGAAGAGGGAGAGAGAAGAGAACGACAGGGACAGATAGGGAGAGAGATACAGGCAGAGGACAGAGAGAGAGATAAGAGCTTACAGAAGGTGGCAGTGTCCTGAGTGGTAATACCATCAGCATTGCTCTTGTGACCAAGGACCCTGGATCTCTTGGGTCCATCACCATACATGTAGATGTTGGTCTTATCCTTAGGAATCAGAACAGTCTCCTCATAGATGCCGGCCTTGACGTAGATCACATACCTCCCTTTTTTGTCCTTTGGTACAGCATCAATTGCTGCCTGAATGCTCTTGAAGTCGCCGCTTCCATCCTTAGCAACAACTGCATTAGGTTTTGCCCTGGGTTCCCCGCCAGCAGCCAACAGTTTCCTATCACCGGCTGAGAGCCATACCGGGAAACCCTGAGCATCCAATTCGTTAGAGTTCTCGAGAAGCCGGCGGTGCTGGAAGTTGGAGACATTTGTGACATTGAACAACTTGTCTGCCTGTTGCAAGAATTTGCCAACATTTGTGATGATGGCAAGTGCATTGCTGCTCATCTCGGTTGCATTGCGCAGCACATTTTGCATAGCCATCTTTAGCTCGGAATCCTCGAACCCATCTGCACAGTTATCCATGAACGTCATCACAGCGGTGATCCAGTGCTCCAGATCATCCTGCCTGCTGAGGGCATCATTTCCGAGTTTCACAATAGCCTGCAAGTCATCGCTGGCATCCTGAAGCAACTCCTTGCAGTTGGCAATTGCTCCAGCTGTGATTGAACTATTTGTGGCGCCCTTCCCAACTTCAAGAGATTTCTGGAAGGATTCTTTCAGCTCGTTAAGTGCTAGCTGAACAGAAGCCTTGACGACATCTTTAGGGTCAGCCGTGGCGTTGACAATTGTCGACATGGAGCGCTGACAGGTTTCAGGATACAGAGTATTGGCACAGACGGCAGAAACAGACTTGGTTGAGGTAGCGAGAGTGGGTCCATTGCTCTTGTGGGATGTGCTCACAGTGGCAACAATGGCAACCACTGCTGCCACGACTAATATGGCCGCAAAGCCACCAAATATGGCCGCCTTGGCCATGTTCCTACTAAATGCAAGGGATAATTGGAGAAGGGTATGGCTACAGATTTTACCCTTCTGAACAGTAAACAAGAAAAAAACCGAGATGGTGGATATCGAACAGGAGGAGAGCTTATAAGGGTACAGTTTTGCAAAAAATAGCTACCTACGAGAATGAATTAAGGGGAAGGTGTGAACAAGATTTGTTTGCCAGGGTTTGTGATAGTTGCACGTCGTTACAGCAATGGATATTTTTAGATAGTCAGATGTTCTTCAAAAAATGCGTCTCTCCGAGCGCTTGTGCATGGTAATTTCCAAGTGTAACGTAACTAAGCAGTCTCAAATTAGTAAACTGAGTGCATGGAGATTTGGTTGATTAACGGAATCTAGCATGCCAAATGCTGAGGTAATAAGCTAGTTTGGAAAAGAGATATGAGTGACAGCACGCCGGCTGATATGCTCTCAGAGGCATGATTGATGGTTATCTTTAGGTTGTTGTCATCCCTACCGTTAAATTTGTTGTACATAGTTAAATTAGCACTAGATGTTCGGGCCACTGTCAATAACCTCCGTATTAACAATAGAGCGGTAAATTAATGTATGTGTCTGATGGTCTATCGTTTTTGAAATGTTTGCGAAACACGCAGCTGTGAAGCATCTGGCATCACGTTTAATATTTGTTAGTTCCTTCATTACTCATCAATTATAAACTAATTAAAATATCACCAATTTGACTAATATCAGTAATTACGTACATTTAAGTTTGTTAACGTTGTTTAGAGGATCAAGAACTTAATTATGTGAAACATTGTTAAACTTATATGTCGCATAGTCTAAAGAAGGAAAAATATACTGGGCACTGCATAAATAGTAATTATATATGCCAACAACTTTGTTGAACTCAAATCTATTGGGTTTGTCTAAAGATCAATATTATACTGGGAAATATAAATAGCTTCGGATACAAAAAATAAATAATTAATGCATGTCATTCCATTTTATAATTAATTTTTGTTCTTCACAGTATGACCAAGCAGATTTTATCATGTGTGTTTGCTATTCTTTTATAGATCACCTCGCACTCTCGCAGTACAATATAAACTTGCCTTTTCCAGTAAAAGAAGCGTTCTATTGCAAATTATTAAAAGGGAAGGTCATCCTTTACAATCGTCTTTTATAATTTGTTGCGTGTTTCTCTTGAAGTTAAGTTCGGTTTAGTTCTTTCACCTTTTTATCCCTCTTTGTTGCAACTTCTAATATGTTCCTGATTTATCGGTTGAATTTAGTGGTATACTATAGGAATGTTCTTCCAAATTAATGAAGATAGAAGATGTTATAATATGAAAATTGAGCAGTTAATAGATTTATTTTGCAATTATGATGATTACTTCTATTTTTAACTGACTTTAAAATTTTAATTTAATGGCCAAATTTATCTGGTTCGTGATACTCGGAATGAAGAATCATTATTTGTCAATCCCTAATTATTCAATTATGTTCAGAACTTAGACAAGACTTTTGTTCATGACCCAGACTTCTTGGAAAAATCATACTAACTAGATGATTATAACTCGACTCCAAAACTTGAACAAACTGATGCAGTTTGAAGTCGGACGATTTGAAATTAAACTCAATCTGAATAACCTTGAAAAAAGAATATATATATATATATATATATATAGCTAGTGTAGAACTAGGGTGTTCCTAAGTTCATCAAGCTCCTTTGTGAACTCAACTCTAAAACCTATTGAATTGGCTTCAACGACAAATCCAAACCGTTGAAATCCTTCTACCTTACGGGTGATGCGTCTACATGTAAAAATTTTAAATTTTAAACTTTCAAATTAATTTAGTATAAAGTCAAGTGGTTAAAATTAGAAGGTTTATAAATTAATTTTAATGCATTTATTTTTTGGACGCCTTTTGACCACTTGACTCTATGCAAAACTAATTTAAAATTTTAAAATTTTCACATGTAGATGCATCACTCGTAAGATAAAAGGATTTCAACAGTTTGGATTCGTCGTTTGAAGTCAATCCGATAGGTTTTAGAGTTGAGTTCACAAAGGGGTTTGGTGAACTTAGGAACACCCTAGTTCTATATATATATAGTTGGGCTATGGTGCATTGCAATGTATATGCCATCTTGTATATTGAACTGCAAACTGTTGAATTCATAGTTTAAATAGTCAATCTAAAGGGCTTAATATGTTCTCCATATCAAAATGTGCTTGGAGATCAAAATTTATATTTTTTGGGAATTATTTATTTTTTTTAGAATTTTTCAAAATCGATGTCAGAAATTTCTAGACCATAGAAAAACAGCGATTTTAAATTTTTTTTTTTAAAACAGCAATAAAATTTCAAAAAATATAAAATTTGGTCTCCAAATACATTTTAATATGGATATCAATTGAATGGTTTGGATCGGTTGTTTTGAAGTAAATACCAACAATTTGTAGTCCAATGCACAAGAGGGTCTATACATTGCAATGTATATGCTCTCTTGTACATTGGACTATAAATCGTTAGTTTTGACTTCAAAACAACCGATCCAAATCGTTCAATTTGATATCAATATTAAAGTGTGCTTAGAGATCAAGTTTTACATTTTTCGAAAATTGTTTGCTATTTTTTTAGAATTTTTGAAAATCACTGTTTTTGTATGGTCCAGAAATTTCTGAAAAACAATGATTTTCAAAAATTCTAAAGAAATAGTAAAAAATTTCAAAAAATATAAAATTTGGTCTCCAAGCACATTTTGATATGTAGAACAGTTGAGCCCTTTAGATTGACTATTTGAACTTCGAATCCAGCAGTTTGCAGTCCAATGTACAAGAGGGCATATACATTGCAATGCACCATAGCCCAACTCTATATATATATATGAGTACTTCTAAGAAAACCACCTTAAATTTTGGAGTGATGAGGAGGCTATCTTCTCAGAGAAGATCTCATCCTTATATTCAATTTATCTCAGCCATTGATAACTGTCTGATTTTATGTAACTTTTTTCATATAGTCTTATGTGTAAAAGTATAAAATTAACTAAAAATATATCCATTTTACCCAAAATCATCAAAAGGACCTTCTGTGACAGATCAACCACTACAGGCTAATAAAAAATCCAAATAAAAAATACAGTCACACAATTCAATAGAGGACACAAAAACAAATAAAAATGGAATCAAATTTTGCATTTATAGGATTTTTGAACTATTTTCTAACTATTTTTAAAGTTGGCATTTTAAAAATATAAAAAACCAGCATTTTACTGTACCATGGATAATATTACCCCTGCATTGCACAAATCATTAAGCACATTTATAAAATTCCAAAAATTGCAAAACTTGGCAGAGATGTAATATGGATCTTCCTTTACAAATCCATTAAAAGAAATAGAGCTTAATTTTAAATTAATTCGAAATTGGATTTCAATACTGCGTGGCAGAAAGGAAATAATAAAACAGTGTATTTTCACTGCTCAAATAAATATAAATAAATTCTAGAAAAATGTGGAAATATTTGTACAAGACCGCAAAACCATGTTTTGTAAATCATGTCTGTGTAGCAAAAATTTAAGAAAAAAGTTATGTTTTGTACAATTGTGATAAAAAATCATGCCTGTGTAACAAAAATCTAAGAAAAAAGTTGAGTTTTGATAGACAAAATTGGTAAAAATGTAAGGAAAAAGGAACATTAATTTACACTGGTTAACCTTGGTTACCGTCAAGATTTATAGTGGGCTATATGATTAGGCTTGAGGTTTAATATTATGATGAAGCATTGTTGATGTGTCTTGATCCCTTAGAAATAATGATTTTTCAATTAGCGCATATTTTTCTAGAAGGTTTCTTTCCCAAAGTTTTACTTTCTGGCAAGCAATACATTATATATCTTTACAGGAGATTTAAGTTTGTTTCCCAACGTTGCAATAGTTCCTTTCTGGCAAGCAATACACTATTGCAATGTATTGCTTTGTTTCACAATTTAAATGTACGTAATTACTAATATTAGTCAAATTGGTGATATTTTAATTAGCCCAATTCTTTTTTATTTATTTTTTGAAAGCCATGGCAGAAGATGCCAGGTTCGACGATGCCCAATTCATTGGTTCGTTGTGAACAAAAAGGGCAACGAAAGCTTAGCTGAGGTTGCAATGGATGACATATATCGTGTTTATTTTTTGAACTATTGCAACTATTATGGTGATGCATGTGCGGTGAGTCAAATACTCAACATGTGTTAGTAATCACAGATATTACTACAATCAAAGTCATAGAGGAGTTATTATTAATATTTTCTAATTTTTAATGAGGTGGGTTCAAATGCTTCTATTTTGTGTGCCTCCATCGTGCCTCCATTTTTAAAAACTTTAATAACTCAAAATTTAAAACTTAGAAGTCAAAATAAAACCGTTGGATAAAATCTACATCAATTTATCTCTGCATGCACATGTAAAATATTATGACATTTTACTCTGTTTTGATTGTCATCGAGAGCTTGTAAAAATATACTAATGTGAATAATTTCTAAACGTTGATTTTTCAACTTACTGATTCACATCAAAACAAAACCGGAATGTGATAATTTTTTATGAGCACATAGAAAAAATAACATATATCACATCTAACGGTTTTAAACATTTATGATTTAAATTTTGAGTTATTAACGTTTTAAAAATAAAGACATAGTGGAGGTAAAAAAATAGAGGCATTTGAACCCTCCTCTTTTTCAATACATATTGTAAATAACTCAAGACACATATATGGTAATTATAGACATAAGTCATAGAGGTGGCAAATCTGATCCAACACGAAGGACCCAATCCGAGCCAATCCGATCCGATTTTCTAAGAATATAAACCAACTCGAAAATTCTTGAAGTCAAACCTGACTCGCTCGATTGTCACCTCTAGGACTCACATTAGTGGTTACCATTACCCCATACCATCATTAGACACGTCTTAAGAATTATAAATATACAAGTTTAAAAGAAGAAATGTTAAAAGAAATTAACCAAGTGTTTACAAGAATAATATTTTATTTTTTAGGAAGATGAACAATATTTTATTAAAAAGTAGTAACTAATTTAATGTTAAGGACACACAATTACCAAGTGATTTTTGTATTATTATATGTAAAAGCAGCTGACTTACTATTAAAAACAACTAATTACCTATTTGGTTAAAAGGAACGACAGATAGAGTTCAGACAACTTATAATTTCGTGCCAGATTCTGCCATATTTCATACATTGTTGTCATCTGCATTATATTTCCCCCTAACAGTTCACATTATAGCTCATCTGTACCACAAATAACTGTGGCAGTACCTTCTGAATTATGCTTGGTGCTATATATCCAGGGTTTCTCCCTAACACTTCACAATAGCGGATACAGGTTTTGGTGCATTTCTAGCTAATTAAGGTAAAATGCTTAAAGGAAACTCGAGAGGACACCAAACTGGTCATTTCTTCCGATATGATTACTGCATATATCCACATCTGAAATATTGTATGCCATCTAGTGTTCCCCCAAACACTTCAGTATAGCCTCTCTATAAGATTTTTGGCTTTTCTGAAGTGCTTGAAGGGAACACCAGGGTACACCCAACTTGTAGTTCTCCATGGGGCTTTTAAATTTGTTGTATTGCTGAGTGCTTTCCAGAGTTCCTCCAAACACTTCACTACAACCTTGGCACCAATGCACAACAAGCTAAGGTGAAGTGCTTGAAAGGAACTCCAGAGAACAACCAGCTGATCGATTGTTTCTTTGTGGTATCTTTCTCTGTAGGAGTGGATGCAGGTTGGCATCAAGAGTTCCCCCAAACTTGCATGCAATGCAGTGCAGGTCAATGTGAAGTGCTTGAAGGGAACTCAAGAGAACAATCAACTTAATTATTTGTGCCCCTAACTCATCCATAGACCTAGATAGTACATGTTGGGTGCCACCGAGAGTTCCCCCAAACACTTCATAATGGCCTGGATACAACATTTTAGGCCTTAATGAAGTGCTTAAAGGGAACTCCAGGGGACAACCTACTTGCTAGTTTGCTTCTTTTCTTTTGAAAGTTATTTCATTGCCACCTTGTGTTGAAGAGTAACTCTAGTGCGATGGTATATATAGGACCGTGGGACTTGAAAGACATTTTCTTTAGCGCGATATAGCTCTTTCATTTGCTCATGAAATGAAGAGGATGCAACTGGAACTGCACCTGACCATGATTCTAGCCTACATTAATTGAAGAAGAGAATCGCACTCTTGAAACTTTTCCTTTTCTCACCGATGTGAATCAATGGTAAAAGGTATCTTATGGTCCTTGTTCGTATGTCAACTTCATCCTTCAATAGGAACCTGGCATTGGTAGTACTAAAGCACTTCTATTTTTTCAAAAAAAAAAACTTCCCTAAAAGCAACTTAAGACTTAAGAGCAAGTTTTTGTGTGTACATCAATATCCTCATGCATGGGTTCAAAAAAAAAAAAAATAAATAAAGATGGTAGTGCTAACCGCTGCAATTGCAAATTAATTTTCTTTCTTCAGTTGGCACATTTAACTTGCAGGTGAGGTGATGATCCAGTAAATAACACAAATTCTTAAAGTTGATCATCTTCGTAAATCATAATCATATTGATAACACGGTACTCAATATACATGGCAGGAAGAACAGGACTATCAAATGCTTTATCTAGTGGGCCAACAGAATTTCATTAGATACGAGGATTGAGATATGATTTGCACAACCACAATTTGACATAGAAACCACATGTAAAAGATTGATGCTCCATCCCTGTTATATATTTGAAATCTGTCCAGGTTCAGTGAACACATGGCCTTTCTGCCGGCACAATAACTTTTGGATATTTTGGTCGTGTCACAGATCTAATTAAGAATTGCGACGAACTATGTGCTTGATATGTATCATGAAGCTTCTATCAGCGAAAAAGAGGAAAGCACGCCATGATCGATGAGTGTTTGTTAATATGCAGGATATAATTAAAATATAAAGGACACTTAGTTAGGTCCACTCAAGTGGCTTCATTATATGAAAAATCATGTATTAACCCACTTGCGATCGATCGATATTTTATTTTCAGCCAAAACCATTACAGAAATGATAGAATTTGAACAAAAACTAAGACTGCACCAGCTAATACACACGCAAGGTGCAGTAGTATATATGATCAATTGAAAGTAGGTAACACTAATAACAGAAGGTTAGTGTTGAGTAAATTGTCAGAAAATTTGGATAATTAAAGAAAATAATAAAAATATATCAAGTTGAAATAATATTACTCGTATCATGTGCAAAACACTGTTTTTAAGCATATTATGTCTCTATCGTACGAGATTTGGAACTGCAACCAAGATAATCCAGAGTTGGAAGATGGAGAACTTTTGAATGCACAAGAAGGGGTTGCCATGAGGGTTTCGCTCTTTCCCACCCAGGAGCACAAGAAGGCGACGCAAGACGACATAGCCAACCTCAACAAGAATCACCCACCTCCCACATACGCACAGATAGCCACAAGACAACTCTACCCACCACATCGTCTCAACAACAGAACTCACACTGAGTTGGACAATGGAGTTAATGTTCTCCACCAACCCAGACCTTACACAGCTAAGCCACGCAGTAATGGAGACACCCCAAAATCAGAAGCTTTTAAGAAGGAGACACCCCAAATCCTTCAGATTACAGCAAGCACCTATGCAACCCCCCCTGGCAGCAGTACTTCTCCTCCAAACGGCGCTGACACTGCTGTTTTCCCTCCAAACAAGGACGCTGACAGTGCTGTTTTTCCTCCAAACAAGGACGAAGAATGGACGAAGGTACAGAGAAAGCAGAGAAAACACAGTGCATTTTCAAGTAAGTTCAATCACCCAAATCTCTTACAGAAAATGAATGCTCTCAGAGAACAGGGCAAATGCTTTAAATGCGCAGAAAGAGGGCATTTACAAGCAACATGCAGAAACTTAATGAAATGCTTTAAATGCAATGGAGATGGCCATAAGTCTTCAGGGTGTAAATCCAGGATTATAAAATCTAGCACAGTGCCTCGCACTATTCCAAAACCACACCACAACAGAGAACAAACCAACAGAGACCAAACCCACAGAGAACAAACCAACAGAGAACAAAACACCAACAACCAAAACGAAAAGGAGGAAGTCATGGAAAATTGGCAAACCATGCCTATGCTCTCCCCAGACTCATTACCTATGGTACGCCACGAGATACGTCGGGTTTATGTTCCAAGCAGGGAGGGCTTTCATCCTTCCAACGAACTGCTTGACCGGGCAGCCGTAGTACACTTGGGTCCCAACTGCAATGAACGCACGCTGGCACACCGCCTTGCAAACACCCTAGCCGCACAGCTCCATAGCCACCCAAAAGAATTCATGATCGGTAAGCTAGACCGATCCACTGGACATTCTCTAGTGGCATTCCCAACAGTTGACTTAAGGAACCATGCTGTAAACGTGGGAGTCTTTGCCATCGACAGCAACTCTCGGGTTCAGCTTGCCGCATGGAAACCTAGTCTCGGCATGGTTTACGATCCACCGGCTTACAAAGCTCGTCTCAAAATAGTTGGAGCACCGATGAACACCTGGAATGTAGACGATCTAGACCATCTCCTAAGCGGCCTTGGTCATGTCATAAAACTAGCACCGGTTTTCGACAATGAGAATTTCGAAACATTAAGAGTTCTCATTACGTGTCACAACCCGGCAAGCATCCCCCCGTCTCTCCTCATGTCCACAGACCATTACTCCAAGACAGTAAGGATAGAATTGGAGGGTTGGTCGCACTCGCCGGCGGGCCGCCCACCTTCTCCAGGAGGAGGCGGCGGAAGGTTGAATCACCACAACGAAAGACGTGCACCACCAAGCCCCCGTAGACGGTCCCCTGACTCAGATGACTATTCGAGGTCATTAACAGACACCTACCACAATGGTGCTGACTCTGCTTATTCTAGAAGGACGAGGCCGATACTGTCAGAGCCGGTACAATCAACGCCGGTTCAAACAAAGCCGGTACAGAGTCAGATGGTAAGTCTCTTGGGACACATCTCAGAACTGGAGATGACCATGGGGAAAGAAATGGAGAGCAACAAAAGTAAAGACAAGACAGGTACAGACAGTCTCGTACCTAGGGAAGACAAGAGGTTCATGCGAGGCACGAAAGTACTGCCAACGGTTATATTCAAAAAAACATGGGGCACTGTGTCCATCCACGCGCAGTATGGTCATGGTACAACAATTCACGTGAGGAATTTTCTGTTGGACACCCCACTATTCTCCTCCAGAGCACTATCTCACTTTATAGCCCAGGATAACACTTATGATAATGGGCCGACCAAGTTGGGCCTTGCCATAAAAAAGTCAACAACCATCACTCTCACACCAAACCAATCAGAGGGCCTAACAGAAGGAGATTTATTCACACATTCGGTCCAAACCACCTTAGCCTCAACAGAAACCGATCCCTTTGCCTTCCTGTTTGATGATGGACCTCCACCTGGGTTCCGTAATGAACTAATTTTCAAAGAAGAGGTAAGACGAAGCCGCAGAATCAAAGAGAAGGAGACCGGGCCATACGTCTCCCAAGAGGAGAAAGCTTGCAAACTCAAAGGAGACGATTTCGTACCCTTCTCGCCCAAAAGATTCAAGAGGAAGAACACAACCGCATCACCGGAAGTCAAACTTGACTACTTGCGCAACTACGACCCACTTTCCGAGGCCCAAGCAGAATTAGTGGTCAATGCGGCAGGAATCGAATTTGAAGAGGATCAACACTTCAAGGTGGGAAAACTGGTAGAAGAAGAGGGGGTAGCTGCACGGCTATCTTCCCACACGGCTTGAGGCCGTGCTAACTCCTGTAGCAAGGCCAGTAGTGTTCTATTTTGGTTAATGATTAGTTTGTTTAAGCATTTAAAATTGGGGAAGTGGTGTAGCTTATAATGGTTAGCAGTGGGAGGGAGTAAAGAAAGGCAAGATGCAGGGGCCTTGCGAAATTGTATCTGTTTTACTTTCAAATGGAGGAAGTTGGAGCTCTTTAGTTTCTCATGAATCACAACACCAAATTAAAATTTATCTCTTGGAATGTTAGAGGATTGAATGAAAGGAATAAAAGATTAGCGGTGCGTCAAACTTTATTGATTGAGAAGCCGGATTTGGTTTGTATTCAGGAAACCAAATTGGAGAGTTTAGATAACCGAAAATTGGTGGAAACTTGCGGTTCTCGCTTATCGCAACATGAAGCGTTACCGGCCAATGGTACTAGAGGCGGTATTTTGGTGGCATGGGCACCATCAAAATTCACGCTAGTCAATGCAGTAATCAAAACATACAGTGTCAATGTCCTCTTAGCACACAATATAGATGGAAAGAAATTTTGGTTCTCAGGCATATATGGTCCCTCCACATCACAGGGCAGATCAACATTTAAAGAAGAACTCATTTCACTCAAACCAACCAATGACACACCTTGGCTACTAGGAGGCGATTTAAACTTCACATTGGCACCACAAGACAGAAACAGTAACACTACTGCAGAATGGAGAACCACACTTGGTTTTGCTACCTTAATATCTACCTTGGGACTAATTAATACCCCACTGCATGGACACCGATTCACATGGTCAAATGAGAGGGACTTACCACATATGGCACGCCTCGACAGATTTCTTCTTTCAGATGAATGGAATCAATCATACTCGAACTCAACTCAAACAGTGTTACCAAACACATCCTCTGACCATTGTCCGATAGTCTACACGGCAAGCACAAGGTATAGGAAATCTCGATTTTTTCGTTTTGAGAATTGTTGGCTTCGCTTCAAGCAATACAATGACATGATAAGGCAAATTTGGCAATCAATACCGATAGCTCATACACCGGCACAGCTTCATGATAAATTGACCGCCTTACAACAGAAAACCAAGGAATGGGCTCAAAATAGAATAACCATAATCAAGAAACAGATACAAACATGCCGTGAATACTTAGGATGGCTTGATCAAGTGAAGGAACAAAGACAGACAACACAGCTAGAAAAATTCGTCGCGGCAAAAATCAAAGGAAGATACACCGAATTATCAGTACTTGAAGAAGATATTTGGAGGCAAAGGGCAAGAACTAAGTGGGAAATGCAAGGCGATAGGGGGACCAGATTTTTTCACAGCATGGCATCCGCAGCAAAAAAAGTCAACACGGTCATGCAAATTGAACATCAAGGTACAGTTTACACGGATCAGAGATCCAAAGCGCAAATTTTTTTCCAATTTTTCGCAGAATTGATGGGACAATCGTCATCGCCGGTACCAATTATTCATTGGGATAATCTCTATCCCTCAATGGCCAATGCAACAGAGTTACAAAATTTAGAAGAAGACATCACTCTAGAGGAAATAAAGGCAACAATCAAGCAATGGCCGAAGAACAAGAGTCCCGGCCCGGATGGTTTCTCAGGAGAATTCTACAACCACTTCATTAACATTCTAGCACCGGACCTATGCGAAGTTTTCAAGCAAGCAACAAAGGAAGGCACCTCTCTTCACCCACTTAACACATCCTACATAATACTCTTACCAAAAAATGAATCACCGGCAACAGTCCAGGACTATAGACCCATCAGTTTACTTCACGGAATCCAAAAAAATTTCTCCAAGGTTTTGGCAAATAGGTTGCAGCAGAAACTTCCCGACTTATTGCACAAAGCTCAGACAGGATTCATGAAAAATAGATACATCTGTGAAAGCTTTATATATGCACAACATGTGCTACATATAACTCGGAAAAGGAAATTGCCGATTGCTTTATTCAAGGCGGATTTCACAAAGGCATTTGATACGGTAAGTTGGGACTTTATCATTGCAGTTATGAGGGCACATGGATTCCCCGCAAAATGGATATCATGGATAAAACAATGCATTCTAGTGGGGACTTCACAAATCATGATCAATGGCTTATTGGGGAAAAAAATAGTTCTCAAAAGAGGCGTGCGACAAGGGGATCCATTATCCCCGCTACTGTTCATCTTGGCAATTGACTTTCTTGCAAGATACGTCCAAAGATTAGCAGACATAGGAGCATTAAGGTTGCCATTCCCAGAAATGACCCCATGCTTGCTATATGCGGATGATGCCATATTTTTCATCAAGCCGGAAGTCCAGCAACTACAAGCGCTACATATTGTCCTTACGGTTTTCCAACAGATCTCGGGCCTCTCGGTCAATTTGGCAAAATCAGAATTGATGATATCCATGGGCACTCAAGCATCACAGCAACAGCTAGCACATGCCCTAGGCTGTAGATTAGCAACTTTACCTTTCATATATTTGGGGCTTCCTTTGTCAAATAAAAAATTGCCAAAGTCGGCATATTTGCCATTGATACACCGAATGAACAAAAGATTGAGTGGATGGGCAGCGAAGCATCTGTCTATAGCGGGTCGAAAAGTGTTGATAAATTCTGTTTTGTCGTCACTACCGACCTACTTTATGTCATGTCTAAGGTTGCCGGCTTGGGTAATTAAGGATATTGATAAGATAAGAAGGTCATTCTTATGGCATGGGACAACACCACAACCGCATTCCAAAATTAACTTGGCAAATTGGAATCTCTCTTGCACACCCAAGGTCTTTGGAGGCTTAGGCATAATGGATTTATCGGTCTTCAATCAAGCTCTCCTAATTAAGTGGTTCTGGCAATGGAGGAAACCACAAGTGACATTGTGTAAAGCAATCTTCCAACAGCACATAGCCACTGATGGCCTTCCAGACTCTCCGATTTTCACATTGGCAATCTCCAAATCAATTCACTACTGTCAATTTTTCTTTTCACACAAGATTGGCAATGGCAAACGAATTCAGCTCTGGAATGACAATTGGGAAGGCCAAATCCTGCGTAACCTACTCCCAGACCTATACACGCATGCTTTAGACACACAAATCACCCTACATGAAGTTTCTCAGATATACAATCTGAGATCTCTATTCAGACCGATCTCCTCTGATACCGCAAACCAGGAATTGCTACAGCTACAAGACACACTAACGGGTCTGATTCTGAACCCGTTAGTGGATGATGATATCAGTTGGAAATGGAATGAATCAGGTATATACAAGGTTCAGGCCGGATACAAAGCAATGAAGGACAAACCGAGAATTCTTAATGGATCACAAAGGATTTGGAAATTACAAGCGCCTCCTAGGATGAAAGTTTTCGGATGGTTAGCATTGAACAATAGGCTCCTTACCATTGATAATCTTAACAAAAGGGGATGGCCACTGGTCAACAGATGTGTGCTTTGCAAGTTACAACTAGAGTCAATCTCACATATGCTTGATGACTGCAGCTTCTCAAATTCAGTATATTCAGCTCTAGCGAGCACCATACCGGCCAAGGTACCAACCCTGACAAATAACACACCAACACAAACACTGACAAGTACGAACATACCGAAAATCCAAAGAGAGACTATGCTCATTACACAGTTTATGATTTGGAGGGAGCGGTGCGCCCGTACATTCACAGAAACTAGCAAGGAGGCACGGGACATCAAGGAAGAAGTCCTATGGCAATTACAATTTCAAAATCGGTGATAGCAACCATGGGAGAAACAACAAAGAGGAAGAACCATCATTGTAGCAGAGCACCTAAGCGGGTTTTAAAATCAGAACCGATCAGACCCGAAGAGAAGACAAGACCAGGAAGAACATCAATACTGGAAACATAGATCCACACGGCAGCTTCAGCTTTTTCATTATTTCTTCACAGTTTCTTTTTCTTTTCCCTTCATTTATTTTTAGTTTTATCTTTTTACCTTAATTTTTACTTCTGACTCAATGCTTCATTGAGTTTTGTTTTCTTTCGGAAGTTACATAACTGATGTAACCGTACTTTTATCAATATATCAATAGGGACTTGATTCCTATTTTTCATCAAAAAAGATAATCCAGAGTTGATCTATCAGTGACGGTTCTTCCCAAAGAATTAACCGTTACTAGTGAGTTTCTTTGTACGACAGTTCTAGACTAAGAAACCGTCACTGATGGAACAAACACAAATTCTTCATCCAAAATTCAATTTTTCCCGTAAATTTTCTAATCCAATGATCACTTCTCTAGAGACAACGGATGTAATCATCTTTTGAATTTTATTATCTCCAGTCGAATCAAATCACAATTCTCCAACCAAAAATCGATGACAATGTTTCGGTGAGGCAAGAGAGACAAGGGTCTAATCAAGATCTTCATCGAGAATGTACCAAGAGATGTTGTGATTTCAAATGAGCACAATTTTTGACAAAAAAACTCCGATCAAGAATTTCCTGACTCGTTTTATTATTTAAATATGATTCGTGCAAAATCAAATTTAATCCAATTCAATCCATCTTGAGTCGGTCCAAAATCCGTTATGACTTGAAATAAAACAACTCAAGACGAAATCTGAACTGAACCCGAATGAGACTAAACACGAAACAATCCAAAGCACAGAAAATCGAAATCCGAACTCAAGCCAAACGGAAACAACCCGAACCCTAGACTTCCAAAACCCAACCCAATTCAAATATGTCCGAGACAATATATCCAAACCTGAGTCAACTAGTATTGAAATGATCCATCTAAGAACAATCGGACATCAGCTTGTAATTTTGTCTACTCATGCTTGTTTTCTTCAAATCAGTGCTAACTAATTTGGTGAATTATTCTAATTGTTCAAATTAGTGTCAATTATTTAAACATGGCTAATGAATCGTCTTGAGTTTGTCAAATCTGTACTCAAAATTAAGTCTGATATATCACATTTAATAAAACTAGCATGTAATCCGTCCAAGTGAAGTTATTTGTAAAACTGCTACGATAATAAAGCATTATTTTTTAACAATAACGAATTTATAACATATATCCTAGTTGTATCATAGCTTTATTGGAATTTATTTGTTATGGCCCAGGTAATATTCAGAATTTACTTATAAACTTACATATTGAAGTCATTTGGGATAAAATTAGGGTGAACCATCTCTCTTGGAGAGGTCCCTCTTATATATTAATGCACTCTTACAAATAAGTCCTTACAACATTAACTAATTAACTTAATATATATAAATAACTCAACACTCCCCCTCAAGATGGGCGATATATATCAATCATCCCCATCTTGTTACAAAAAATATCATACTCTCTAGAACCTGATCCTTTTGTTAAACAATCAGCTAGTTGCTCTTCTGATTTCACATAGCTCAAAGTCAAAACTCCTCTATTCAGTTGCTCCTTGATAAAGAACCGATCAATCTCCACATGCTTGGTTCGATCATGCTGAACTGGATTGTTTGCAATATTAATTGCCGATTTGTTGTCACACCAAAGTTGTAGGGAGTCTCCTCTAAACAAGCGCAGCTCAGATAGCATGTTTCTCACCCACATCAACTCGCACAGACTAACTGCCATAGCCCTGTACTCGGCCTCAGCTGTAGACCTAGCCACCACATCTTGCTTCTTGCTACGCCAAGATACGAGATTGCCTCCAACAAATACACAGTAGCCTGTAGTGGACCTACGATCATCCATACAACCTACCCAATCAGCATCACAATAGCCTTCAATTCTCAGATGTCCAGATCTCCTGAACCATAACCCCTTTCCTGGGCTTCCTTTGATATACCTGAGAATTCTACGAACTGCCTCCATATGCTGCTCTCTGGGATCATGCATATATCTACTCACCACACTCACTGCATGAGTAATATCAGGTCTCGTATGGCATAGATATATAAGCCGTCCAACTAATCTTTGATATTGCTCTTTACTCACCGGGTCACCACCCTCGGCACACATCTTATGATTCTGCTCGATAGGAGTAGATGCAACTCTACAACCCAACATCCCTGTCTCTGAGAGAAGATCCAGAGCATACTTCCGCTGAGAAAGCACTATCCCCTTGCATGACCTTGCAATTGCAATCCCGAGGAAGTACTTCAACTGCCCCAGATCTTTAACTTCAAATTCTTCTCCCAGTTTCTTCTTCAACCGTAGGATTTCCTCAGCATCATCTCCAGTGATTACAATATCATCAACATAGACCGCCAGGATAGTGATACGAGTTTTGGAGTGTCTGTAAAACATAGTATGATCCCCATTGCACTGCTTGTACCCCATACCACAGACTGCCAACCTGAATCTGTCAAACCATGCCCTTGGAGACTGTTTTAACCCATACAAAGACTTCTTCAACTTGCATACCTTCCCAGCTGCTTGAGAAGTAGCGAAGCCTGGTGGAATCTCCATATACACCTCCTCCTGGAGATCTCCATGCAAAAATGCATTCTTGACATCTAGCTGATGTAGTGGCCAGTTGAAGTTGGCAGCACATGACACCAACACCCTAACAGTGCTCATCTTTGCCACTGGAGCAAATGTCTCATCATAGTCGATGCCATATGTTTGGCTATAGCCTTTAGCAACTAATCTGGCCTTATATCTGTCGATCTTGCCCTCTGGAGTTTGCTTAACCGTATACACCCACTTACATCCAACAGCACGCTTCCCAGCTGGCAAAGGTACCAGCTCCCATGTGTCATTCTTCTTCAAGGCCTGAAGTTCCTCTTGCATGGCACTCAACCACCTAGGATCTTGCTTAGCTACCTGCCAATTGTTAGGTACAGGCACTGAATGCAATGATGCAATAAATGACTTATATGCAGGTGGAATGGATGCATATGAGATGTAATTCGCAATGTCAGTCTCCCAACTACCAAACTTAGCTGGAGGTCTTCCAGCATTGACTCTAGAGGTTCTGCGGGGCAAGTCTGTGGTATTAGAAGTATCATGGAAGTAATCATTACCTCTCGACTCAGGTGGAGAAGGTGGAGAAGGCACTGGAGAGGAGGAACTTGGGACATCAACATTTATGGGTACTGACACAGACACAGGAGGCGGTTCATGCTGCTGTCTCTGTCTCCTCTTGTATACTCTCAGCTCCCCCTGACCTTGACTGCCAACTCCCGAGTCACCACCACTACTCAGTGATGCACCATCACTACTCGGTGACTCAAGAGGACATGGAATCATCCCGAGTCACCACCACATTTAAGAGGACATGGAATCACTACTCGGTGACTCAAGAGGACATGGAATCATCCCGAGTCACCACCACATTTATGGGTACTGACACAGACACAGGAGGCGGTTCATGCTGCTGTCTCTGTCTCCTCGTGTATACTCTCAGCTCCCCCTGACCTTGACTGCCAACTCCCGAGTCACCACCACTACTCAGTGATGCACCATCACTACTCGGTGACTCAAGAGGATATGGAATCATCCCAACCATAATGCCACTCTCATCCTCATTCTACCCCTCTCTACAAGTATCAGTAGAGCCATCTCCAAACAAGGAGCTCAACTCTGTTTTTTCGCCATAAAAAGGTTCAAACTCTCGAAAAGTCACATCCATACTGACAAACAACCTTCTTTCAGTGGGACACCAACACTTGTATCCTTTCTGACTTGATGAGTAGCCAACAAAGATACATTTAACTGCTTGCGGACCAGTTTACTCACCATCAATCTGTGATCTCTCACATAACATGTGCATCCAAACACTCTTGGTGGAACAACAAAGACATTCGAGCCCAAGAGCATCTCACATGGTGTCTTCATCCCCAATACTCTTGATGGCATCCTGTTTATCAAATAAGCTGCTGTCATAACAGCCTCACTCCATAAAAATTTAGGCACATTCATTGTCAACATCAATGAGCGTGTCACTTCCAGTAGATGCCTGTTCTTGCGTTCAGCCACCCCATTCTGAGCAGGAGTGTCTGGACAGGTGGTTTGATGAAGAATTCCCTGACTAGAGATGAAAGCCGCAAACTCCTTGTTGACATACTCAGTCCCATTATCTGTTCGAAGAATCTTCACCTGCACTCCAAACTGGGTCTTTACATAAGCCGAGAAATCTTGAAAACATTTGTAAACCTCAGATTTCTGTTTCATCATGTATATCCAGGTCATACGTGAATAACAATCAATGAAAGTAATAAACCATCTAAAACCACTAATAGAGGTAGTAGGACATGGTCCCCAAACATCAGAATGAACAAGTGCAAATGGCTCAAAACTTCTAAGACCAATCATTTTATAAGTAGAACGAGTATGTTTTTCAAGTTCACAAGCAGTACAAAATAACTCCTTTTTATCCACTTTCTTCATTATCTCAGGTTCTAACCTATTCAAACTATCAAAAGATAAATGCCCTAATCGGCAATGTTGAAGCATTGCTTCTGCCTCTGGCCCTCCACTTACAGTAGCAGCAATCATTGAAGTTTCCCTGTCCAAATACCAAAGGCCATCACGCCTTATGCCAGTCCCAATCCTCCTCCCCATTTCCTTCTCCTGGAAGACACACATATCCCGATCAAACAACACAGTGCAATTCAATTGATCAATAAGAGAACTAACAGAGAGTAAGTTGACTGGAAACGAAGGAACATGCAATACAGATTATAAGGTAATAGATGAAGTGCAATGGACTGAGCCAGTACCCCTGATGGGTTGGGATGTCCCATCAGCAGTCTGAACTGTCTCAGGATGCATATGCTTACTCGGATAATATAATGCCAACTCACTAGATGCCCCTGTAACATGCCTAGATGCACCTGAGTCTATGATCCAATCAACATGAGTTTTAGTGGATGCAAGTGCCTGAACCTGTGTACCTTTGTTCGCATGAGCATAACCAACAAAGTTACCAAAGCAGGTAGTGTTATCCAGATCCTGAGTGACTTGCCCCTTGCCCTTAGAACTCTCAGCCTGAAGTTTGAACTGACGTAGTTCCTCTAGCTCTGTTATTTCAGCTCCAGTCATCTCAGCAGCAGTCTGAGACTCCTCTGCCACAGCTAGGTGGGCAACTCCTCAGCTTCCACGTCCCCTGCCTCCTCGACCTGCGCGACCACCTCTCTGTCCTCTGCCCCCTCGGCTACCACCAGTGCTGCGGGGTTGAGGGCAATTAGCTGAGATGTCCTTTCCTTCCACAATTGTAGCAATCTCTATCATCTCTGCTGTAAGCATCGGGAACCACCTATCATCACTTTCTGTCTTATCTCCTCTTGTTCCATCGATGCAATAGCCTCATCTAATGAGGGGAGAGATGACATATGACACATTGCTGCTCTCCTCCCCTCAAACTTTGGGTTCAGGCCCTTGAGAAAAAGAGCCACACGCCTGCGCTCAAGGTACTGCCTCCCAAGAAGAACATCTGTCTGATTCTGAAGTGATAGTGGATCATAGTGGTCCAAATCTGCCCATAAGTGACGTAGCTCTGCTGCATACTGGTGAACTGTCTTCTCTCCCTGTGTGGTAGCATCAATCTTCTCCTCCACTTCCATCATCATCATCACACTCCCAGCTCCTGAGTACATTCCTTCCAATGTCTTCCACACATCAGTTGCACTTGAGATAGACTCCACCATCCCAGCTATGGTTGGAGACACAGAAGTCAACAACCAAGAAACCACTAGAGAATTAGTGTTACTCCATGTGTTCCACTCAACACTCACCTTATTCCCCGGCTCAGTGCACTCCCCCTTCACATACTTTTCAAGTCCTTTGATCCGAAGGTTCAGCAATGCCCTCCTAGACCAACTCAGATAGTTTTTTGTCGCCTCCAGCTTGATGTCATTAGGCAGCAACTCTATCCTCTGCATTACATGCGCTGACTCCGGTGCGGCAACGACCGTCCGACTAGAATTCTCCTCTAGTTTGGTCTGAAATACCCTGGCTACCCCCTCCAGAATCTCCTTTAGATCTTGACTAGTGACAGGTGTACCCATCTCCACAGTTGACTGCCTTTATATCAAACGCAACACAGGAACGAGATCAAACACAACTCAACCACGGGCCGTGCGCCTACACGCGATCACGACTTTCTTCATTTATCTGTATAACCTCATGTTCATGTACATCTAGAAAATCTAATGTCTTACTTACTTCGCCAGTACACCAACCTTTTTTTTCCCTTTTTTTTTTTTTTTAATATGACAAAAAATAGAAGCAAACAACAGAAGGAAGAACAAAGAAAAATTCAGAACCGCTAGAGAGAGTTGAGGTCGCCAGTTCTTGATTGGCTAGAGAAATGAGGGAAAGGAGCGATCAGATCAGAGAAGCATGAGTGCTACAGTAGAATCGCTACAGTAGAATCGCCACAGTAGAATCGCCAATGGAGTCGCCAAGGAGAAATCAGAGTCGCCGCCTAGGGCTCTGATACCATGAAGTCATTTGGGATAAAATTAGGGTGAACCATCTCTCTTGGAGAGGTCCCTCTTATATATTAATGCACTCTTACAAATAAGTCCTTACAACATTAACTAATTAACTTAATATATATAAATAACTCAACACATATATATTATTAATTACATTTTGAAATAAGATAGCAACATATGCTCTGAACATTTGATATATATTGATCAAACAAACCATAAATAAGACAATCTGTGGAAAGCATATAAACTAAAATAAATTTAGAAAAATGCCAACAACAACAAAATTAAGTATTCAAAGAACCTTTACTTCCAGAAAGTATTCAAAATAATTAAGTATTCAACAATCACTACAACAAAACAGGTCTTCAGCGACCGGCATCAGCTACCGGTCTGCTCGCCGGTCGCTGAAGACCCCCCTCTCTCCATTAAAAAACATAAAACAAATTGGTTACGGCGACGGCCCCTTCAGCGACCGGCACCCATACCTTTCAGCGACCGATATTTCCCGGTCGTTGAAGGGTCGCCGTAAAAACCCGTGCGCGCCATTCACTTTTCTCTGTCTCCTCCCTCCAGTAGCAGTTTAGGTTAGCCAAAAACAGAAACAAAAATCCCGCCCGATCCCCCGCCCGACCCCCCGCCGCCCGATTCCCCGCTAGAAGACCCCGCCCGGACCCCCGCTGGAAGCTGCGCCGCCTCTCTCTGACCCGCTGTGACCCGCCTCTCTCTGTTGTGATTTGCTCCTTTCTCGGGTAAACGTTCAAGCCTCATTTTAAATTTTTGATCGTGTGCTTGACGGGGCATTTTTGTGAATTTTTGACTTAGCGATCGTCTCACGCGAGTTGTTGATTTTCTCGGTGTGACGATGAATTTGGGGCTGTGCTTTGTGTGTTCCTGGTACTGGTGTGCCCCGATTTACTGTTTCTGTGTTCCTGTGTTTTGCTGGGTTGCAAGTCGCTTGGGTTTGACAGTACCAGTACCATTACTGGTACTGGCTTCTTTTGCCTTTTCGGGTTAAAGGTGCTGGTATGGTGCCAATGACCGCACAGAGTATATTAAAATCTATTGACAGGTAAATAGTGAACTGTTCAAGTGAACTGAAACATGTGGATTTATTTCACCAAATTTTACAAAGAATAGTTCATCTTTACATTGGGTTTAATGGTGATTCTGTTGTTGTACGTAAGTTATTTAAGCTTAGACCTGTCAATTGGAAGTTATCATGTGGTCCCAGACATCCAGTAATTTTTTATGTTAGTACTGTTCATAATGGTGTAATATTCATGCTGATCAATATATAAACTTTTTGAGCGCCTAAATTTAAGTGTTAGCTTAATAATTTCTTTTTAAAATTGACATAATCTTTCCATTACTGATTAAATTTGGATTTGGTGGTTATTTTACTTAGCAATATTTTTTTTTCTAGATAAACCTGCAACACTTTTTTTTTTTTTTTGTGAGAACTTAACAGAGGCTGTTAACCTGAAAAGTGCATACCTTTTCGTATGCTTAACTTGCCTTTTCTGTTACTGTTAGTTCTACATTATGATTTTAACATTCAAATGTTGATGGTTTCCAACCTAAATTTAGCACTAATAATATGCACAGCATTTTTTGTCGTTTGTTATAGTATCTCTACTTGTCGTGATTTTGTTTTCCTATGTCATACCGTCCTGATGCACAGGATGACAGCGGTGATGATTTAGGAGATGACTAGTTTTAGGATGTTTTAATCTGTATGTCGTACTTTAGATATTTTATTTTTATATCGTACTTTGATATTGGATGTTTATGTAGTATTTTACATATTTCTTGTTTATGTTGGATATTGGATATTTGCTTGGATATTTGATATTGGATGTCGTATCAGTATTTTATATTGTTCAATTGCTTGCATGTGAATTGTTTGTGAATTATATATTTGTCGATCGAAAATGACGACGGTAAATTGTATATTTGCTTGTGAATTATATTTTTATTGCTTGATATGTTTCGTACCAATTGGGAAAAATAAAAATAACAAAAAAAACATCAAAAAAAAAAAAAACCTTCTGCTACCGATTTTGAACCATCCGCGACCGGCCAATCGGTCTCTGATGATCTTGCGCCACGTCAGCAGACGCAGCATCAGCGACAGAACTAATCAATCGCTAAAGGGATCATCAGCGACCGGTGACGTCAGCGGGGTGGTAATCAGCGACGAAGCAACTGCGTCCGGGTCATCTGCGACCGATTTCGGTCATCAGCGACTGGCGAAAATACCTTATGCGACCGATTTGGCCGGTCGCAGAAGGGTATGAATACTGTAGTGAATAAGAGCTTTTTGTCGGTGGATGAAACTGATTTGTAAAAAGTTAATGGTCTGTTTTGCAGATTTCTGCATCAAACTTTTATAATTAAGTTAACCTTTACTTCCAGAAAGTATTTCCCAGACACGATAGTTGCATTGTGACCAAAAATTGTGATTTTTGTCACTGTGAGCGAGATGCTTTTATATTTTATGGGGATATTTTTCCTGTCATGTCTCATAGATACTAGTTACCAAAATTAAAGATATTGAAATTTTTTAAAGACCGGGATCATTAAAATTGAAAACATTTATATTGTAAATTTGTAACATTTCTAATTTTTTTTTCCAAAAA
Organism: Carex parvula; assembly: GCA_025461045.1. Classification (NCBI taxonomy): domain Eukaryota; kingdom Viridiplantae; phylum Streptophyta; class Magnoliopsida; order Poales; family Cyperaceae; genus Carex; species Carex parvula. The sequence goes on along the minus strand of JAJGRW010000641.1, from coordinate 82,575 downwards.
AAAAAAGAAACTTCGAATTTTTTAAACTGAATATTTGAAGTCTTTTTTTTTAAGGTTACGGGCATGAAACTTTGCAAAAAAAAAAAACGTATTTAAAATTAATTATGTGATTCTAATTTCTAGATCTACTCCTTTATTCTCACCAAATTCTCTAAATTACTCTAATCACCCTTAAGCACCCTCTAAACTCCTAGATCTACTATTCTAATTTTTTTTTTAAAGGCCAAAGCCCGTTTCATTAACATGAAACCATAATTACATAATCATTGTTAGTCCAAAGTATAAACTTTGGCCAGCAACCAAAACATCCAAACAGTAGAGAGACAAGCATAACCGCATCCAAAGCAACTACAGTGGAAACATAACAACCAAGCTATATACCAAGCTTGTGTTGGATCTAAACTACAAAAGTAATCTAAATTAGCAACAACTAAGCCACACAACATGGGACTGAGAATATAGTCTAAGTACAAAAAGGGTCTTTGAGCAATCTTCACTGTTGATTTGGAAACTCTGGTGCCTGATACACCACAATATTCATGGGCATGTACTGATCGAAGGGAATAGCATCCTCAATGACTGGCATTCAATCTTCAACCACATGTTGTATTACCTGACCAATAGCAGAGAATAGACTTAATTAGAAATATGATTGATCTAGCTGATTTAAGGGGGCAGTTATTAAAGCACCTATCATTTTGATGCTTCCAAAGAGCCAACAAATAGCAATGAGTACTAGAAGCAAACTTTTTTGCTCTATGGTATGCAGTTGCAAAGCAAATTGGATAATATTCTCAAAATGATGCCAATCTTGCATATACTCCTGGCTTTTACCAAGCCAAAACCATACTTGTTGTGCTAGTGTACAGGTTAGAAAAAAATGTGTAACAGTTTCAAGTTGTGGACAGAATTGACATGTCTGATCCCCATCCCACCCTCTAATAGCTAAGTTATCTTTGGTGAGTATGGTATTGTGTGAGACCAACCACATGAATACTCTTATTTTGGGACGTATTGGTATGGTCCACCGTAACATTGCTAGTACCATAGGAAAAAATCCTCTGAAATTTAGGAATTTGTACAAAGAATGAGTATGAAACTTCCCTGTATGATCCCATCTCCAAATTAAATGATCCTGTTGTGATGAAAAAGATTGTGTACTGGTAATATTTAGAAATTCAGCCCATTCTATGAGATCAAAACCCTCCCATCGTCTTCTAAAATGAACCAACATTCCTTGTGAGTGGATGACCTCTCTCAGAAGAATGTGTTTATTACTACAGTGTTTATAGACTATAGGATACCTAGTTGCTAAGGAACAGTTTAGATACCAAATATCATGCCAAAAGCTACATTGAGATTGATCCCCTGGTGTGTGTATATGATACTAATAGATCATATATGTTCTAATTTACTGATAGCTTGCCAGAAAGGGGAGTAAGGGGTATGATTAGTAATATATTTGTAAGTAATAATGCCTTTCCAAGTGCCAGAGAATTCAAAATTCTTAAATTTCCATCACCATTTCAACAATAATGAAATATTCATTTCTTTGAGATCTAAAACCCCCATACCTCCAAACTGTTTGGCAATACATACATTTTTCCATATTACCAAAGCATATTTTTTTCTTTTTTTTTCTGTGTCTTGCCATAACAATCGTCTTCTAATCTTCTCTAGTTTGTGAATTACTGTAACTGAAATTTTAAAAATAGAGACAGCATAAAGTGGTACTGGTGATAAGACTGAATTTACTAGCGTAATTCTACCTCCTATAGATAAGAGTTGGCTTTGCCAGCTTGGTAACCTAGCTTCTATTTTGTCAACTGAGAATTGTCAATCATTAACTGCAAGTTTCTAATTATGTAAAGGATAACCTAAGTACTTAATAGGTAATTCTCCTCATTGGCATCTAAATGATGAAAATTTGAATCAATTGGATCAATATTTAGGGGATAATCTCAGTTTTATCAAAGTTCATCTTAATCCTAGATAGAGCCTCAAATGCCATCATTGCCTACCATGCAGCTTCAATATCCTCCTCTTAGGCAGCCAGGAAGAGAATAGTGTCATCTGCATAATGACAATTGGTAATGGCTGTGTTTTGCAGACAAGCTGGACCTAATCCTTGAATCACTTGTGCTCTTCTCCCCTTAGTGAAAATTTTACGTGATATATCAGCAGCTAAGATATACAGAAAAGGAGAAAAGGAGTCCCCTTACCTAACACCTCTTCTACAATAAAACGTATTCATTCATTTCTCCATTTATTGTCAAACATGATTGAGATCTATACAACCAGTGAGTAATTCATTGGATCCATTTGTGACCAAAACTTCGACTAGAACTTCTAACAAGTAATCCCAAGATGCTTTTTCAAAATCCACTTTGATTACTACACCTGGTTGTTGACTAGTTTGACAAGAATGGATAATCTCTTGACTGACTATCATATTATCTAGGATGTATTTATTCTTAAGAAAAACTGATTGACTAGTATCTGTAAGTCTGAACATGACTGTCTCTAGTCTAATAGTAAGTAACTTGGACAACATCTTAAAACTACAATTAACTAAGCTAATAGACCTAAATTTCTTAATGTTAGTTGCAAAAGTCTCTAGGATTTCTTATCATCTTTCAATTGTTAAGAGCCAAAGTCTCTGGCGTCCATCTTCCCTTTTATTTAAAGCTTATTAACAGTGAATTGAAAAATATTATTAGAATGAGCAAAGGTGAGTAGGACAGAGGAGATATTGGATCCATGTAGGGAAAGTTCGTCAGGCACTAATTTAGAGAACGTTGTTAAAAAATTAAGTTAATTTTTTTTTTCTTTTTTCAATTTTTTTTCAAATTTGTGCAAATTATGTAAATCTGATAATTAGAGTTAGAACTCTAATTTACTTGAATTTCTTCAAATTAGCTAAACTCTGATTTAGCTAATGAGTTTAACTCGATTTGCTAATTTATTGCCCTTCCAACAAAAATTCCGAATCCGTCCGTAAATCCACAAATAGTATTGACGATGTTGATAAAGAAAGTAATTTTGGAGTGCTATGCAGCCAAGAACTGTGAAGGGAGAAAAACAGCAAAAAGAGAAAAAGGTCAACGAAAAGAAGAAAAAAGGAGAGGCCATCTGTTAGAGAAAAATAAATAAAGTGCTGGAAGAGATCATCGCCAGAAAAAAAAAATAATGTCACTGTGAAGAAGAAAGGCCTCAGCCGAAAGGAAAAAAAAATATATCGCTCAAGATAAATTAAAAGTAATTTCAGAGATAGGTTGTGAAATTAAAATTAACTTAATTTCTATATTTGTTTACAGCTGTACGTAATTAATTGCTAATCTAATTCAGAGATATAGATGCTCTAATTGTCAATGCTTAATTATCAATTATGTTCAAAACTTAAACTTAGACTAGATTTGTTCATTACCCGGACTTCTTTGAAATAACTAGATGATTAGAACTCGACTCATTCATAACTTGAACAAACTGATACAGTTTGAAGTCGAACGATTTGAAATTAAACTCAGTAAGATTCAAATTCAGACAATTTGAAATTAATATATATACATAGAAGGCAAAATCGGCCGTTCCGGAGCGGAATCGGCTGTTCCGGATCGGAATCGGACGGTACCGATCCAATTTCAGGCCGATTTACGCGGTTATTGAAAATTTTGTTAAATTTCAGTCATTCCGGCATCATTTCGGTCAAATTTTGGCCGTTCCGATCACATTCAGACAAATTTCATCCGTTTCGGACCAAAATAGACCAATTCTACCGAAACAGCCGAAACGCGAATTAACCAAACTCAAAAAAAAAATTTTGAGCTCCCTGATTCGAACTCGCATCCTCCAGCATGGTAACCAAACACAAGTCCACCACACCACACAATCTTTCTAGTTTAAAACTACAACTCATTTCTATATATCCTATTTCAATTTGTACCTCCATAATGTCACGGATTAAAACTACAACTACGACTTCTGTAATAATTGAAGAAAGATATCAAAGACTTGTTCAAGCAACCACAGCAAAAAAATATCATTCATTCAACTACACTAAAAAATTGTTCAAGGTCACGGATTGAAGAGATATCAAAGAATTGTTCAATTTTTTCCTAAATTTTTCTAAATTCAACTACACCAAAAAAAAAAAAATTAATTTTTTTATCAAATTTTTTCTATTTTTTTAGTGTAAAACAAGCTTCGGCCAAAAAAGTCCTATTTTCCGATCCGATTCGGCCGATCCGGATCGGAATCGCTCGGTGCCCGATACCGATTTTTCCTACATTGTATATATATATGAGAGTTAATTTTCTATTTACCCTCAAACACTTCTTTGCTTTCTTATTTACCCCTACACTTTAATATACCCCTTAACTCTATTTATAATTTTTTATTTAGTCATACATTAATTATCTATAATTTAAGTATATCAGAATTTGTATTTCCCAATTATACCCTTCTCTTAACTCTTACATTTTTTATTCCTTTCTCTACATCATCATCTTCTCTCTGCACAGAGAATAATTGCTCCCAATTTCCTCTTTCATGGTGGCAACCTTAATCTAAGTTTTCTAGAATATTTTGTCAGAAAAGAGAGACGATAAAAAATTCTCTCCTCATAGAAGGCTAAAACGCATATATTCTGACTTTCTGAGATTGAGTTCCTAAATTTTGAACTTAATCTCCATTTTTGTCTTTGTCTTCCTTTTTCTTTTTCTTTTTCTTTTTCTTTTTTTTGAGTATAAATGCCCATAGGCTTGCATTCAATTTGGAGAGATAAAAATGCTGGCTACGAAAGCATTTCATTTTGAATATAGTAATATCTATCGGACATATTGCATTTTGCTCAATACTTTAATAAAATTGAAATCCATAAATTATTAGTCAGATTAAGCAAAATTCAATTTGTATCTAACAAACTAAAATCTAAATCCATAATAAATTGAAATCGGACGATTGATTGAGTTGGTCAAATTAATGAATTCAGATTTGTATTTGGTGTATCTTCTGCTGCAATTGGGTGTATGTGAACATGTTTGGGCAAAGTGAAAGGAGGAGCGAGATGTCAGAAGGAGAAACCAATCTCCGCCAGGGCCATTATGGGCTTCAAGTGCTTCTCTACGCTGAAGGAAAGGAACAACGGGTCGCGCGACGCAGCGACACTGATGTGAGTTTCGGTGACACCGGCTTGTCTAAAAAATAGAAGCACGCGCGACATCAGGTTTCTCTGGGACTTGAGGTGAGACGAGTACCTAGATAGCCGGGTTGCTTGATTGCTTAAAAAGGAAAGAGTTTCTACTTCTTAATAAGAATGGGCATTTTTGTCTTTTATTATTTTAATTAATGATTTAATTATATATGACTTCAAAATTATTGTATAATGGGTAAAAAGGAAAGAGTTGAGAGAGTTGAGAGACAAATTAGATATATTTAAGTGTTTAGAAGTATAAGAAATTAGAGAAGTCTGCAAAGGTATACGAAAAATTAACCTTATATATAAAGTCAGACAATTCAAAATCAACCCAGTCAAAAATCAGACAATCTAAAATCCAACCCAATTTGAACCCGAACGACTCAAAATCCGAGACGATCCGACCCTTACGACCTTAGACCCGAAACGTCTACAGACCTGGACAACTCGATGTTTCAGAAAAAAAAAAATTGAAGGTGGACGACTTAAACTGTGTTGACCCAAAATTAAAAAATAAGTTCATACCATACGATCTAAAATCTGAATTTTCAGAAAAAAAAAAAAAAAAAAAAAAAGAGTCTATGAAGTGTTCTGAATCGACCAAACACAACCAAGGATTATTTAAGATACAAAAGCAAACATGAGAGCGAATTCGCATTGGATACTTGGAAAGTCTAAGTTTTTTAGTTGCGGATGAATCAGGGAGCAGGTGTTGTGGGGCCTGAATAAATAAATATCTCGTAATGTGATCGTGGTTTAATTAGTAGAATTACAAGTTTACAACTAATCATATTCTTTCTCTTTTAAGACAGCAGTGTGTGGTCTCCAACTCGAGCTTTATCACCGACTAATAAGGAGAGAATATTTGTGCTTCCGCACAGAGACAATAAAAACTGAGTAGGACGACTCTGTCCAGGTTCAATGAATGTCCACTTCACAGAATGACAGAATAAAGCATCTATGCCAAACGCATCCAATATCAATTGATCAAATCCATTTGCCCAAGATCTCAATATTCTCGTGAAGAATACAAATCTACAACTAGGAATCGGATGAAGATGGTTTGTCAGAGGAGAAGGAATAAGCCATGGTGGTGTAAGAGGAAGAGCCTGTGAAGAGAATGAAGCATGGAGTTCCCCCCTTTTTCACTTCAATTATTTGCTTGCTTACAAGGTTCAAGCAATATATGTGTATTTTAGATCGCAGAACTTTCAATTTTGTTTCGAAATAACAACCTTTGGATGTTTCTATTTATTTTATATTTTTATTTTTAGATGTCATTCTGTGCCTTAGTTTCTATCTCACACCAACACAAAGGGGGTGTTCATTGGGTCCGGTTTAGTCGGTTTTGAACCGAACCGAATTAGTTTGGACCAAACAGTTCGGTTTTTTCGGTTTAATAGTTCGGTTCGGTTTGTTTTTTAAAACCGAATTCTAATTTAGGTTCGGTTCGGTTTGAAAATTTTGAAAACCGAAATAACTGAACCGACCGAAATTTTATATATTATAAATTTGGTCCAGACTGCCCCGGTTTATTTCTTAATCAATTGCTTTAAATACTTCGATTTATTTCTTAAAATCCCGGTTTATTTCTTAATATCCCGATTTATTTCTTAATACCTCAGTTTATTTCTTAATATACTTCGGTTTATTATATTTCGGTTTAAATAAAAAAGTTAATATATTTCGGTTTGAATTGAACAAATTGAAATAAAACTTTGGTTCGGTTCAGTTCGGTTGCAATGCTAAATCGGTTCGGTTCGGTTTTATTTTGAAACCGAATTATAACTTTGGTTTGCCTAGTTCGGTTTGGTTTCAACCGAACCAAACCGATGAACACCCCTACCAACACATACGCTCGCGCACAAATTCATATAACTTGCAGAAATCATGCATTATGAATTACGATCTACGAAATTATTATTTGTTTTTAGGTAAAAATGTTGATTATGTGTTCAATAGATTTATTTGTTGAATTCTTCTAAGACAAATATTGCTAAGTTCAGATTTGTAATTGTTTGTTGATATGTTAATCGAAGCATCAAAAGAAGTAAGCAATTAATTGTTACGAGAGTGTTCAGCGAATTCGTATCCTCTGCATTAACTCAAAAGGGAATCTTTTGAGTTAATGCATCTGGACCATCCAATCCACTTTAAAATCCGTGCAAATTAAATCTGCACTAATATTGAAGGGCCTGTCTGTTAAAATCAGACAGCTGGATTGGCTCTGTTTAATATCAGACGGCTGAGATTCATTAACTCAAAAGATTCCCTTTTGAGTTAATGCAGAGGATACATGTTCGTGTTCAGCACCATGTCTTAAGAAATTGAGGCTTAGCAATTTAATCTTCACCAAGGAGTTGGTTTTCGGCAACAACATCATTGGATTAAGATTAAGCATGAATGAATAAAAATGTGTTTTACTTTGAGATAAGCATAAAGACTAAATTCCTCTCAATAATTTTTTTTTGATATACAGTGATTGATACTGTGACAAGAGAATTGAAGAAACTTGGCATAGTGGTAACTTGTTTTTCTAAGGTTATCAACGAGTTGCCATTAACATTTATATTAAATATAAAAGCATATTTACAAATTCACAAAGTTACAAGAATCAGCACTAAATCAAATAGCCTTCACAAAGGACTAATGCTGATGCCACCGCCCGGTGGTAACATGGCACAGTGATACTGGTACCGTGAAAAATTGAAACAACTTGGCCCAAATTAAAAAAATAATTAACTGGTACGAAAATTAAATTGGTAGATTTCAACAAAAAACCATAACCACCGGTGGTACTGGTACAGTAGTTGTCAGAAATTGGTACAGTCAAAATTACTCAGAATCTGAAATTGCATAAACTAACGAATTTCAGAAAATTCAAGAGTTTAATTTTATTTTCACCAAAAAACCAGTTTACGCATAACTTTCAGAAAATTCAAAAGTCTAATTGAATAAACTGAGATTCACGAAGAAACCAAATCTCTCATAATCAACAGTCTAAAGTATTCCATTAACTGACGAATCAGAGAAACCAAAACTTTCACGATTAAACTAACAATCAGAGGAACCAAAAGCCCAAAATAAACTGACAAATTTTAGAAAAATCTCGATATATTCCATAGCTTTCAGAACTGATTTGTGTTTGAGAAAATAATGAAAAGTCTAAAGTTTTTGAACTAATTTCGGAATCAAATGTTCTCGTTGTCTGTAGTTGAAGGAGATTCACGAAGAGAATGGAGAGATATTTTAATGCGAAACTTGCTATGGTATTGATTTCATGAGTTTGTCGATGGAGCACCGATGATCAGACGTGAAGAGGAGCTGGATAAAAGAAACTGAAAAAAGGCTCTAGGAGGCTTCAAAGGAGCTCAATCCTTTACGGGGGCGGACCCAGTGTATTCCAGGGGGGCAGCTGCTCCCTCCTGGATTTTGAGTTTTAGTATAAATTTATCGGTTTCGATTGACTTTGCTTCTCCATGAAATTTTTTTTGCCCCCCTCTGGGCATTTAATTTGTAATTCGATTTAAATTTAGGGTTAAATTGAAATAAATCTGTTGAATTTTGATTGGTAATTAAAATTATAAGTCAGAGCATCAGAAATTACAAGTCAAAGCATTAGAAAGTATAAGTTAAAGCATTATTTTTTATCGAGTACCCAATTGGTTAATGGATTTAAACCCGATTAGATATTTAAATCCAATTCTATATTTTTTTTGCCCCTCCCTGACGAAAATTCTAGATCCGCCCCTGATTCTTTAGTCTCCTTTAAGCTTGGCAAACATGACATCAGAATAAAGCAAAAATCCAGTTTGGATGTTTGATAAGCTAGCTACCTTTTTTTTTTCTTCTTTTTAAGAAAAATCATTGAATATATGTACTAATCAATTGAAATGAGTATTTGTTTTTTTTTTCTTTAGATTTTGTTAGTTTTTAGTTTGTCATCTTCAAATGTTTATAAATTAAGCAATATATGTTTGTTGATTTTGAGATTTGAGACAGAAATGATGAACAAAGCTTTTCTATTATTTGTTCTGATTTACAGAGAAATTACAATGCTTATTTCTTAAGAAGTTTGGTTAACGGTTGCCTACTTGCTAGCTATAGCTAAGGGGTACCTACTACTTGTTGTCTAATGGTAATATCTAAAGAGTGAGTAAATGGTACTATGCATAGTACGGATTAGTCCGTACTACGGAGTCATATTTTCATTTTGAAAATTCTAATGGACGATCTGAACCGTTCAACGTGATCTCCACATGAATACATACTTGCAGACTAAATTTTTATTTTTTTTGAATTTTTTTACTATATTTTAAGATAGGTAGAAAATCACTTGATCTGAAAATTCTGGACCATCCAAAAACAGTGATTTTCTACCTATCTAAAAAATAGTAAAAAAATTCTAAAAAATAAAAAATTTAGCCCACAAGTATATTCTCATATGAAAATCATGTTGAACGATTCGGATCGACCGTTAGAAGTTTGAAAATGAAAATATTAATCCTGTACAGACCAATATGTGCTATGCATAGTACCACATAGACTCACTCATATCTAAATATAGTAAAAGTTAGGTTGAGCTTTAGTCCATAAAAAGTAGCTCCTTATTTTTTACTAATCTAAGCCTAATGTCTCTGAGGCTAATCTATCCTAATGACTCTGAGGCTAATCTATCCTATACTCTTAATTATTATTGCTCTTCTCACTAATGTTAAATTTCGATTTCATTTAAGTTGCTGGCTAGGTCGCTTTTCAATTAATTGAAGTCCTCTTAAGTCAATTGTTGGTCAAGCTTCATTTTGTCACATGCAGAAAATCAATGCAAGGGTTTAAAATTAAAAATTCTATTCGAACAGTAAACAGCTATTACTTGGTGCACAACATTCAAATGTCAGTGAGGTTAGAATAGTTAGATGAATTCATCATGAGAATAAATGAGTTTAAATCTAGAAATAATAATTATTTGACTTGTTGTAATTATACTTTTTATCAATAAATTTACTAGTAAGCATTTAAAGTCACTAACTTTAAAAAAAATCAAATAAACGCATCATTTTAATTCAAACAACCTGAGCTCATGTTTTCCTTGATTATGACACGTTTCCTTAATTATGCTCGAGACTGTATTTTTTTTCAAAAAATATAGAGGTCAGTCAATGATATCCTTTTAACCATTTTAACCGTTTACCCTACCCGTATCGTATTCGACAAGGCAGGTATAGATAAGGTTTTTTTCATTAGCTTATCGGGTATGGGTATGGGTGTGGGTAAGGATTTTTTTTTTTGTTAGCTAAACGGGTATAGGTGTAGGTAAGGATTTTTTTTCCATTAGCTAAACGGGTAAATGTATGGGTAGAGGCTATTTCGTACCTGTTACCCTATAGAGTAATTATATAAAATAAAATTATCTGATAATGTTTGAGCAATAATTAGTGATGATAAAATTTATTTGCATGACATTTCATATGATAATGTTTGAGCGATAATTAGTGATGTAGTTAATTTTGTCATCCAGTGTATGTTTTTTGGTTATAAGAGAAATGTTAAACATATTACTTTAGGTATATTTGCTTGTCTTTTTGAAAAAGACCAGCGAATATAAATACATGTACAATGACAACAAGTTATAAACTAGAAATTTTCAATTGCAATAAGTTAAATCTTACTAAACAACTTTCTTATAAATATGGATATAGTTATATAATTAGTTAGTATATCAGAAAGCATCCTAATTAATTGAAAACTTTACTAGGAACAAACATCATTAACTTACCATAGATTGCACAATCTCACAACGTTGGATGGCACCAAGAGTTCCCCCAAACACTTCACTAGAGCCACAATTCATCATGCATACATATTTCAGAGTTCAGAACTTCAGACCCTACCGAAGTGCTTGAAGAGAACCCTAGGAACCAACCAACTTTTCAAGTTTCCAGCTTCAGAAATTGAATACCACTCAAAACGAGGCCCATAAAAGCCCAAAATATTGAGCGACACCTAGAGTTCCCCCAAACACTTCACTACAGCCCATGCATACGCTTTTTTATTTGGGCCCTACCGAAGTGCTTGAAGGGAACTCCAGGAGAAACCCAACTTGTTTTTCCGTTGGAAAAGAAAGGAAACAATTGTTCATCTTTTTTTCTTTTTCTTTTTTTCCCAGATGGGTATTTCAGTATTTCTTAACTATGGTTTGTTACATATCAAAACCCGCTGGCTATATATATAGGAGCTGGTTATGGTTTTTCCTGTTCAGGTTTGTACAAGTGAAGAACTACGTGCACCTTGTCCAGTTTTCTGGCCAAGTTCAGGATGGGGAATCAACCGTGGGCATATATATTCTTGCCTTGGTGCTGGGATCATTTTGGTTTCACTTTGAATAGTGTCAACATCAGAAAGATTCTGACTGTTATTTCCAAAAAGCACATAAAGAAAGATTCGTAGTATATATCCCAAACGCGTCTAGGTTCACCGAACCTGTCCCACAAAAGCACATATATATACTGGCTACCGTGTACCGCCTGCCAGTCTGTTTTAAAGCATCTACAGTTGCCCCGCCATGGATTCTCTTTTCACTTACAAATATGAGGCCTTCGTCCTGAGGAGGAAGTCGAAATAGCCATGGTGTTAGAGAAGAAGAGGAGAGAGTAGAGTTTGTGGTGGCATGATGGTTGGAGTTCTCCCCTGTTATCACTTCATTAATTTGGTTCCTATATGTTAACCAAATTGGAGCAAGAGATGATGTTGTAGCTTATTTTATTTTCCTTTTTTATTAATTTGCTTTTATTTTCAATGGTACAACTTAGTATGGAGAATGTATGGTCCTGAAATCTGTTGTAATGTAACAAATATAAGCAGTGGAATGAAATAATTGGCTCTTGCATTTTATATCCATTGGCCAGGAGAACTTTTGCAACTATGAACCGGTCGGTGATCAACATTACCAGCATTTTTTTTGTAAAATTGAAGACAAATTTAAATAAATTACTCTCAACAAGAGTATTTTATTATTATTAGTGATCCAGTTGCTTTTTTTGGGAATGCTATATGAAATGAAAGCAGAATTATAAAATACACTTACCTAAAAGAAATTGTTAAATATTTAATAGATGCGACTGAGTATGTCAAATGTTTGGTCAAATTACTTTCTAAGTTGAAATTTGGTTGAGACTTCAGGGCTACTGATTAAGTTAGGCTAACGTAACTCTGCACCACCCGTCAGTACTACTGAAAAACATATTTACTATCGCTCCTTTACCATAGAGTGCCTTTGGCACCGATAGTGTATGTAACCAGAGACAGTACTGTAATTACTTTGAACTTTTACATATTATTCGGTCTAATCAATCGATGACATTGATGGCCCCCCTCTTTTGCCATCGATTAAATTTTAAGTACAGTTAGTATTGAGTGACTCTTCGACATCGGTTTGGCTCAACGGACGATGGTATTGAGGGAGTGACTTTTACCATCTGTTGTGTTACATGAGCCGTTGGTGTTGGATTGATCAACACTAACTGCTATCCTTACTGAACCGATGGTGATTTTTTTGAGTGACAGCACTGTTAAATAATTGAAACCTATTTGTAGTTTTACTTGGCTATTGAAAAAAAAAAAATTTAGTTTAATGCTTCTGAATGGTTATCCTTAATGAACTTGTTTTGTATGTATGGTTATCATTTTGTGATATATATATGATATATATGGTGGAAGGATTTCAGTGAAATCTGTGGAGTAATTCCTAATAGGACAAGTGCTTTGTGTGCTACTAAAACAAAAAAAAAAGCAGGAAATTGAATAATGTATAGCACAATGGCTTTCCGTGCTATGGACTTAGAACTCACTATATATATATGGTGAGTGGTTAATATTAAAATATTTGTTCCTAGGTCATGGAACAAACGCTTCGGTTTTTTATATTTTCAAAGTCCAAACAGTTGATCTAAACCGTTAAACATTCAATTTATATTAAAATGTGCTTGGAGACCAAATTTACATTTTTTTTGAATTTTTTTACTATTTATTAAGCCAATTTTTAAATCGTTGTTTCCAATGATTCAAAAATATTTTACTATTTATTAAACTCAGCGATTTTAAAACTGACTTAATAAATATTAAAAAAATTACAAAAAATGTAAAATTTGGTCTCCAAACACATTTTAATATAATGATCACATCTAATGGTTTGGATCGACCATCTGAACTTTGAAAATTGGAAAATCAATTGGTTGCACCACGGCCCCTGAACAAGTCTTGATATTAGCCAACCTCATATATATATATGTATATATATATACTTATGTATATATATATATACATATGTATATATATATATACATATGTATATATATATATACATATGTATATATATATATATACATATGTACATATATATATACATATGTATATATATATATACATATGTACATATATATATACATATGTACATATATATACATATATACATATATATATACATACATATATATATATATATATATATATATAGAGATGGGCTATTATACATTGCAATGCATAGGCACCCTTGTGCATTGGACCATAAATCACCGATTCAAAGTCCAAATGACCGATCCAAACCGTTCATCTTGTTCTCCATATTAATATGTGCTTGGAGACCAAATTTTACATTTTTTTGGAATTTTTTTACTATTTATTAAGCCACTTTGAAAGTTTCTGATCTGGTGGTCCAGAAAATTTTACTGTTTTTTACTGTTCACCGTTGGATCAGAAACTTTCAAAGTGGCTTAATAAATAGTAAAAAAATTCCAAAAAATGTAAAATTTGGTCTCCAAGTACATATTAATATGGAGAACAAGATGAACGGTTTGGATCGGTCATTTGGACTTTGAATCGATGATTTATGGTCCAATGCACAAGGGTGCCTATGCATTGCAATGCACCATAGCCCATCTCTATATATATATACACATACATCTATATATATATATATATATATGAGGTTGGCTAATATCAAGACTTGTTCAGGGGCCGTGGTGCAACCAATTGATTTTCCAATTATATATATATATATATATGAGGTTGCTAATATCAAGACTTGTTCAGGGGCCGTGGTGCAACCAATTTATTTTCCAATTTTCAAAGTCCAGATGGTCGATCCAAACCATTAGATGTGATCATTATATCTTAGTGTATGGCTGTTACCACCAAAAAGGGTATAGTACAAAGTTTCGATACAGCAAGCTGTACCTTTTAACCTTTAATACACTTCTGGTTCAGACTGCAAGTATACAATCCTACCGTGTAGTATATTGTCGGGTATCGATCACAGGGACGGTTCAGGTATTAACCGGACTTTACTTAGATTAATTAAAAACTAAAAGTTGGAAAAGGTTGATTTTGGTTGTTTAAGTTTCCTACAAATTTTAAGACAGTAAATAAGTGCAATAAAGAAGATTAAACTGGTTTTAAACAATAATAAAAAGCGTTCCCAGGGTTAAGACTTCATCTCAGTTTTGCCCTCTGACTGTCCTGTCCGGGCCGTGTCATTTCCTACACGGGCCGTATCAGTTTACACGGGCCGTGTCATTTCGCTACACGGTCCGTGTCAGCCTCGGGTTAATGCAGCAGCTATTGTTTCTTTGTATCGTTCCTTTGTGTAGGGTTCTACTGACCGGACCTAATGTCTCTGGACCTCAACTCCCGTTTGTTGGTTCATTAACTTGGTACGGAAAATGCAATATATGCCCTCGTCGGGTTCTAGACCTCAACTTTCGTGTATTGGTCCCTACTACCTAGTTGCTTGATCGGTATACTAAAGGTAACTCCTATCCGCCGATAGAGAGTAACTTTCACCTTCCGGTTACTACTTGGTTTCACCTCCCGGATCACAAATCCTACCTCATGTACTTAGGTTGGTTGAAAGACGTTAAAGGGTTCTAATGTTTTCTAGATGTGGCCATTCATCTAGTAACAAACCAATATAAGTCAAACACTACAATCTAAGCAATTAAAATACTACACAATCAATCAAACACAAATTTCAATACAAAGGTTCAATAACTAGCATGCAAGACAAAACATTCGATTACATCAAAACCCTATAAACAAAGTAAATTACTCACTCATGGTTCTAAAACAGCAAATACAAATAGAGATAGAGTTGATCATGACAAAACCCAGAAAGCTAAGAAGATCAATCGAAAACTCGCGTCTTTCGCTTCTCAAAATCGCCTCCAAGGTTAGCCGCCAAAGATGAACCCTAGAATATGCTCTCCTGTTCCAGAATTCCCTCTCCTGGAGAGAAATCCCGATTATATGCTTAATTGGTCGACCTTCCTTCAATAGCCTTCTTTCCAGATTTCTGGATCTGTTTCCGGATTTGCTTGACACGGGCCGTGTCAAATCTGTCCGGCCCGTGTAACCTGTGTACTTAGCTCAAATTGTAGATCTTCTCGCAAGCTTTCCGAAAAGTGGTCATACACTCAAAACGGAGTTACGAGTCAAAAGTTATGACTGTTTTAAGTTCGGGTGCTGAAATTTCAGCATCATATGGATGGTGTCCTGGTCGTGTCTGTGGTCGAGTCGAGGTTGACACGGGCCGTGTAGAATGTGACACGGGCCGTGTAGAGACTTCAGAATTCCAGATTTCTCCTCGATTTCGCCCGAATCCTACAAAAGAAGAATAAACTTGCAGCAGTACCACATTCTAAAGATATTCAATGAAATACAACTGATTTAATAGATTTAAACACAGGTTTGGTACAGAAATTGGTCGGAATTATAGATAAGTTTGCGAGATATCAATGGCTAATGTGCTTCCTCTAGCATTTCGGCCTCGTGCTTCCGGGGGCATATCTTAGTGTTTGATGTTCAAACAACAAATTTAAATCGTTAGATGTTCAATCTATATTAAAATGCTTCCGGGGGCATATCTTAGTGTTTGATGTTCAACAAATTTACATTTTTTTGGAATTTTTTTACTATTTATTAAGCCACTTTGAAAATTCCAGATCCGGGTGAACAGTAAAAACAGTCTGGACCATATAATCTGGAATTTTCAAAGTGGCTTAATAAATAGTAAAAAATTTCCAAAAAATGTAAAATTTGGTCTCCAAGTACATTTTAATATAGATTGAACATCTAACAGTTTGGAATTGTTGTTTGAACATCAAACACTAAGATATGCCCCCGGAAGCACGAGGCCGAAATGCTAGAGGAAGCATGTTAGCCATACTCTAATATATATATATATATATATATATATATAGAGAGAGAGA
Organism: Carex parvula; assembly: GCA_025461045.1. NCBI lineage: Eukaryota > Viridiplantae > Streptophyta > Magnoliopsida > Poales > Cyperaceae > Carex > Carex parvula. Next base: position 66,120 of record JAJGRW010000641.1, on the reverse strand, counting down.
GAGGGAGAGAGAGAGAGAGATAGGCTATGGTGAGTTGTGAAGTAAAACGTCACGCCATATTTTCATTTTGAAAATTCAAACAACCGATCCGAACCGTTCAACATTTTTTAAATATTGAAATGTGCTTGGAGACTAAATTTTACATTTTTTTTGGAATTTTTTTACTATTTATTAAGCCACTTTGAAATTGCTGATCCACTGTGAACAGTAAAAAACAGTAAAATTTTCTGGACCACCGGATCAGCGATTTTCAAAGTAGCTTAATAAATAGTAAAAAAATTCCAAAAAATGTAAAATTTGGTCTCCAAGCACGTTTCAATATGGGGAACATGTTGAGCGGTTCGGATCAGTTGTTTGAGTTTTCAAAATAAAAATATGAGCGTGAAGTAAAATGACCTCTTACTTCACAACTCACCATAGCCCAGCTCTCTCTCTCTCTCTCTCTCTCTATATATATATATATATGAGGTTGGCTAATATCAAAATGTTTGTTTCTAGGTCGTGGAACAAACGCTTCGGTTTTTACACTTTTAAAGTTCAAATGGTCAATCCAAAACGTTCAACATTCAATCTATAATAAAATGTGCTTGGAGACTAAATTTTATATTTTTTTGAAACTTTTTTACTATTTATTAAGCCAGTTTTAAAATCATTATTTTCAATGCTTCGGAAAAATTTCACTATTTATTTAAATCAACGATTTTAAAACTGACTTAATAAATATTAAAAGAATTCCAAAAAATATAAAATTTGGTCTCCAAGCACATTTTAATATAGAGATCACATCTAACAATTTAGATCGACCGTTTAGACTTTAAAAGTCGGAAAACTAAATGGTTGCACGACAGCTCCGGAACAAACGTTTTGATATTAGCCAACATCTATATATATTGTTGGTTCAAATATGGGTAGCTAAATGTATGTTTAATATTAATTGTTACTTTGATGGGTTTAAAAAATGGCTAGCAAATGAAAGCTAGCTAGCTCCTAATAGGAATGTAATTATAAAAATATATACACTACAGCAAACAGGACCATCAGCGACCGGAATTCCGGTCGCTGATACTCATGTCGCCGGTCGCTGATACTCATTCCGGTCGCAGAAAGTCAAATTTGGTCGCTGAAATCCCAGTCGCTGATAATCTTCTGATGACGTCACTGGTCGCTGATACTACGTCATCCGGTCACAGAAACCTTTTTTGCGACCACATTTTTTTGGTCGCTGTTGTTTTTTTCTGACGTCAGCAAAAACTTTCTGCGACCAAAATAACAGTCGCAGATACTCTTAACCGGTCGCAGAAAGTTCCTGTCAGATTTTTGGAATTTTTTTTATTATTTAAATTGACACCATTTAATAATTGATTCAATCCACTATCTGATTATACCAGAAAATATTTAATATTTTGCTTGAGAATCAATCTAGAAAATAAATAAAATCTCTGATGCACCCGTTATAATATTTTACACTCATATATTTTACAACATACAAAGAAAAATATATTTGAGTCCCAATACAAAATTTCAAAGTAACACTCATATATTTTACAACAACTAGAAGAAAGAGGGAAAAAGGTGTTATCACTCTCTTTATTGTCAAAGTTATTCTACTGATTTCTTTTAAGAAATTAGTAGAGCTCAATCAAATGCCACATCAACCCCATTCTTTGATAAAAATTCCTTCGCCTCCACTATGTCCTCCACTATGGCAGCACTAGCTGGGTTGGTACCATGAGCAGAGACCGGTATGATGCACACATTCCTGTGGTGGTCTCCTCTTGACTAGATTTAAGAAAATACAAAAATTACCACAAAATATATATAATAGCTAATTATGAAATGACTAATTCTAAATTGGTAATAGATAACTAGCTAAGATCAAGTACCTGGTGGTATTTACGAATAACCATGAGTCCTGCATACTCACTCGCAGCACCGGCATTTGATTGGAGAGAGAAAGAATCAAATCCCGTGATTTTGCATAAGAGATCACCCAAATCATCGAACATTTCCTTCAAATTTTAAATTAAACAAGTCAATAATTGAAACACAAGTCCTGTATGTTTCAAAAGGAATAAAAACTAGTTTGTTCCTAGAACAAATCACTCCAAAAATTAGCTATACAAGGGAAAGACAAAACATTACTGCTCCTTGCTCCAAGTAATGACAAAAGGTCATTCAAAGTTCCAAATACACAAATATATTGCCAGAAAATGAATGAAGAATGAAGTAAATTAGAGACTATTTTTATCTAACCTGATAGCCCGCGGCCTGATCAGAGGGACAAAGGGGTGAATATTGGCAAAGTTGCATTCAACTGTTGCATTCAATTTCATGGTACATGATCCAAGTGGTACCTTAACAATTCATGCTCGGTATGATACCTTCAAAACATGACATAATTCAAAACCTGTTAAATTAAAATAAAATTGGCATAACATAACAGACTCGTACCAATTTCAGAATCAACACACCGATAATAGTAACGGTACTGGTACAAACAATAAGCAATTAAGCCAAATAAAATTGCTCCCAACATACCCAAAATTGTGCAATCAAAGACTAAATTAAAATCACTCTTCACGTGCAATTAATCACCAGTAAAATCAAGGATAAACAACAATAAAGCAAGTGGCATATGGTCTTTGCAATCAGAAGAAAGGGAATCCTTACAGATGTCCGAATCATCTCTTCAAGATGCCTGTGAAAAGCGGGATTCCTAGTAAACAACAGAAAAAGTTAAAGCAATTACAACGAAGGCAACTGCTGCAAAATGCATAACTGCATCAAATGCATTTTCGGAAAATATCCTATTAACCTGACCACGTTTGAAAAAGCAAAAGAAAAAAAATAATCAGCTGAGCTTGAGGCCGATAGGCCGGTACTGGTAACGGTACCAGTAAGGCAAAGTTGAAATTTTCAATTAAAGCAACTAAATTTGATTAAGCAAAGCTGGAATTAAATTAAGTTGAAATTCTACTTAAAGACAACACAACCCAAATTATCAAGCCCAGGTATTAATTGTGTTGACTGTCAAACGCTATCGGGTTCAAACCCATTATAGAATCAATAGAGAAAAAGAGGAATATTCCTAATTTTATGTTTCATTTCGAATCTCACAAAATCAATAGAGGTATAAATTTCAGTTTCATTTGGAATCTCACAGAAATAAAAAGGAGAACTTGGCGGCAGCGGGAGCGGCAGCGGGGTCGGGCGATGCGTCAGCGGGGGTCGGGCGGGGCGGCAGGGGCAGGGGCAGCGGGGTTGGGTCGGGCGGGATCTGGCGGGATCGGGCGACGCGGCAGCGGCAGCGGCGTCGGACGGAATCGGGCGGCGCGGCAGCGGCAGATCGAGGGATCGCGCTGTTTTTTTTTTTTGGCTAAACCTCAAAAATGGCGGGGTCAAAACACTTGGCGGGTTTTTGAAGTGAGACCCTTCTGCGACCAGGCCAAATCGGTCTCTGAAAGGTGTTTCCGCCGGTCGCAGAAGGGGTCGTCGCCAAAACCATTTATTTTTTATTTTATTTTTTGGAGAAAAACACTTTCAGCGACCGGCGACTTCCTTGGTCGCTGATACTGCAGTTTGCTGTAGTGATATATATAAAAATTACCAACGGCTCAAATTAAAAACAAATGTCAAAGCTAAGATAACAACGCCAAGGCATACAAAAATGATGGTGTAGGTGACTTTTGCCATCGGCAAACAGATCCAAAAGTTGTTATGTTAAGAACCTTTGCTATCGCTTAGAAAACACAAGTGATACTATTGAATGCGCAGCGACTCCAGTTTGTAACACCGTTATTTAAGAAACGACATCGGTTGGTTAATTTATGCAATAGCATAAGTGCGCAACGTAATCCGATCCGAGCGGATGTCAAAGGTGAACACTTTCGTAATTGGAGCGACAGCCATCGGTTTGAAAATAGATAGTGATTTTAGATTTGAACTGATGGAGAAGTATTTTTCTGTAGTATTCGGTTTGAAAATAGATAAATCCACCTAATCCAATAGAATCTGAATTTAACAAACTGGAGAAATATCCCAATATATCAATATATACACAGACTAATTAAGGCAAATATTGCAATGCGAACCCATGCTTAATAGACAGAAGTCGAGGTGGCAAAGTCTGATCCAACACGAAAGATCCGACCCGAGACCCAAACAATCCGATGTGAATTTCTTTTAAGCTGACCCAACTCGAAAATTCTTGAAGTCAAACTAATCCGATCCGACCCGACTTGCCCGATTGTCGCATGCATCTAGTCATATTGTTGGCTATCATTATCTACCATTAACAGACCCGTTATAAGTTTAGAAGAAAAAAAAAATAGATAAGTGTTCACAAGAATATTTTTTGTTCTTTCACAAAGAAGAACAATATTTTATGAAATTTACTAATTAATTTAATGTTAAGAGCACACAATTATATAGTCATTTTTGTATTATTATATGTTAAAAGCAACAAACTCATTATTAAAAACAACTAATTACGTATTTAAAAATACAATATAAGAAATAATACTAAAGATGTATAAAGGGTGAGCTATGGTACTGTGCATAGCGCGCATCGGTGAGTACTATTGATATATATTTTTCATTTTTAAAGTTTAAAGAGATATTTTAAACCGCTCAATATGATTTTCATATAAAAATATTCTTAGAGGCTACAATTTATATTTTAAAAATATATATTTTCTTATATAGGTAAAAAATTATTGAATGGCCTATAATTTTTAGATCAATTGGTTTTCTACTGTTTAAAAAAATAGTAAAAAACTTTAAAAAAATATAAAATTTTGTCTACGAGTACATTTTCATATAAAGTTTATGTTGAGCAATTCAGATCAAATTGTTTGGACTTTTAAAATGAAGATCCGAATCTATAGTACGGACCGATCTGCATTGTACATATACTATCGTAGCCTCGCTCAGGATATAAGCACTTGCATGTAGGGGTGTTAATCAGTTTGGTTCGGTTAAAACCGAAGTAAAATAGGCAAACTAAAATTTTATTAGATTTTCAAAAATATAACCGAACCGATCAAAATAAACTCATCAACCGAATAAAAACCAAATCGAACAAATCAAACTAATTTTCAGTTTGCTCAGTTGAACCGAAATAAGAAGATTAACCATAAAAATAAACATTATTTTGTTAATTTTTTTAAAATTTTTGTAAGATGGATTTAAATATTTTGTTTGGTTCGATCTAACCGGTTTTAACCGAACCAAGAAATATATATTATGTCGTAATTTTTTTTTAATGTTTGATTCGGACGGGGACAGGTTGAAAATTTTCACTCCAGTCTAACCGGTTTTAAAAATTTCTAAGTCGAATTGAACTGAATAATTAAACCTTTTAAAAATGAACCAAACCAATCCATTTGACCAGAAAAATCGAATCGTTTAATTCGAACTCCCTCAGTTCAGTTTTAAAACCCATTTTCAAAAAAAAAAAAATTTTAAAACCGATTAAATCGGGCCTGGCAAACACCTCTACTTGCATGTCCGGAAACTTGAGAGGTTTCTACAAGGGTGGGCTTTCCCACGCCAAGCCTCGCTTGCGGCCTTATTGGTATCTTACCAAAGTAAGGCCCAACGACTCTGCACTTGCTTAAGAGTCTCAACTTCCCAAAATGACAGCTTGCCCGTGGGTTGCATAGACGAGACAAACATACATCATGTCACAGAAAATCCGATACAATGCCAAGGGAGACTCGCTTTAAGAAATCGTTTTTCGAGTGCCTACGGATTTTTTACCAAAAAAAAAAATGTTTTTTGAAATCCTTGACAGCACTAAAAAAGTTTCAGCACAGATCGATGAGAAGATATTTAATTGAAATTCGTGTCATCAATTGCCTTAAAAGATATATTTGGTTTTAAAATAAGAATAACTAGAATAGTCAAATTAAAAATGACTATTGTTTTTATCTTATTAAAATAGTCAAATTTTAAAACTATTAAGAATAGTCTATTCTAATAAGACAAAAAATTTGAATTTACTATTCTAGTTATTCTAATCCAACTTAACACCGAATAAGTTATTCCGAATAGCATAACTCCAAAATAGTCTATTATCCAACCAAACATACCAAAAAGAATAAGCACCAAGGCCCGCTGTAAATTTTTATCGTGCTGCTGTCAAGCTTTAATATTTCACAAGTATAAGCACCAAGTGTGCTTGAGTAAAAAAAAAGGGGATCCAATCAACAGAACTTATTTGCTTGATTTACGAACTCAAAATATATATGCATTTATTTCCATAAAAATAAATAAAACTAAACCAATTTTCCAGACTATAATCATATTTTAGTAATTAACTTACAACCTCTGACCAAGCCGGTAGGGGATAAGCAGGGGCGGAAGCAGATATTAGAAAACAATATTAAGTCCTACAAATTGAATTTTTATTTTACTTTTGTCATTTAAAATTTTTAAATTTTACAAAAAATTATTATTTAGCACCTCTTAAAAAAAAATTTACACGACACTTATTTATTCAGCTCGTTCAATTTCAATTTTCTAGTTACGCCCCTCGGGATAAGTGATACTTACAACTAGCTTCTTCTTTTTTTTTATATCTTGGCAGAAACAACTAGCTTTTTAGGTAAGTAATTTGTAGAATATAAGTGAGATAATATCAGATTTCACAAAATAATTTGCTCAAGTTCTTGGGCTTGGGCACTTAGCCTTCTGAGGAGAAGGTCAAATTCACAAAGAAGAATTTCATTATTAGGAAAGTAAGTTTTTTTTTTTTAAAGAATATTAGGAAAGTAAATTGAACAATTCTTTTAATAGAAGTTGTAGAATTAAAGTGATTGGATGGCTTCAATCAAAACCGATAAAAATAGAACAATCAAAATAGATTTCTTTTTCTCGTAGGATTTTTTCCACATCTCAGAAAAAAGTTCCAGATTTTATTTTTCTTATGTAAATTGTTTTTTTATTTATTGACTAACAGAAACCAAAGCTTATTTTACTCTACTAAAAAGAGTGTTTTATATTGCGAAGTCTAAAGTATCCTGAAAAATAGATTCTCTAATTTTAGAATCCATCAGAATAAATAGTTGTTCTAATTTTATATGGCCTCCTTATTTCTTCTTCTCCCTTAGAAATAAATTAACCTTCTTAGATCCCTTCAATAACATTGATTTAGTTCTTTCCTGGCAGATTAATGGGTTCCACAACCTCAAAGCAAGCTTGCGCGAACTTGCAACAGTGCTGGTTGCCTCCTGACTCAGAGGACTACTTTTCGCTACCTTACCAGAATGAAAGCGTCGACTCTAATGCTTCTGATGGTGAAGACATGATTTCAGAGGATTATTTTTTGGATCAGCGTAACCCCCCGTTAACCCCACAAATTGCATCCAGGACTTTGCCTAGCAAGCCAGAGGTACTGCAATTATGCCCTTAATATTAATTTTGATAGAGTATATGATCATCCAATTTTTACTTCTAATATAGAAGACGAACAATAAGAAGTAATATAAATTGATTGTTGGATAGTTTAATGTTCCTTTGTATAAGTGGTTTTTCTTACCTGTTTATATTCCTTTATCCCTTTTTTTTTTTTTAACTTGTATAACATAGGTGATTGCTTAAACTCTAAAACCAATTTGATTGGACAGAATCAACTGTTGTGCAGTTGTGCTTAATTGTATTAAAGTAATTTTACAATAATAAATTTGTAGAATCTTAGGAAGTGTAGTTAAACAATTTTATGGCCTACAACAAAATATACATCATTTGCAATTTAAGATTTTCCTAAACCTTGGCAAAAGGCATAAGCGAGGTTCTTGCTTTGTTACTAAATTTAGAAATTTATAAGAGAATTAATCCACAGAATAAACTGTGGGTTGATTGTCATTATAATTGGATGACAACATAATCATGTGAAGCTAGTGTTGTGACACTGACAACATAACCAGAGAAATTCGTTTCACATCTGAACTAAAATCTGTAGATAACACAGGTAATAAATTCATGGGAGCTAACGGAAGGACTCGAGGACTTCACTTCGATCAATACATGGGAGCTTGTCGACCCGAGCGAGTACAACCCTCAACTAAACAATGAGGATAAGATCAAAATATCTCCTTTGGCATCAAATTGTCGTAAGACACTTCAGATCTTAGGCATGGTGCGTGCAAGAGTCAACTCGTTTGAAAGAAAAATTTATCAAAGGAGAATGAAGCGTGGGTCGGTTTCATCTAAATACCCACTCACCGAAGATAAAAAGGTGGTTTTTTACTTCACAAGTCTTACAGGTATACCCACCACACATGAGGATTGCCAAGATGCAAAAGCAATATTACAAGGATATGGTGTGTGCCTTGATGAAAGGGATGTCTCAATGGATGCTGTGTTTAAGGAAGAATTGAATGAACTTCTGGGGACGAGTTTCGAAGGAAAATTGCCAAGAATTTTTGTGGATGAATGCTACATAGGTGGGGCTGAAGAGGTGAGGAAGCTGCATATTAGTGGGGAATTAAAGTGTGTTTTGGAGGGGTGTAAGATGAAGGCAATAGGAAAAGATGGCAACTTTGAGCTATGCCCTGGTTGTGCTGATGTGAGGTTCTTGCCATGTTTGAGTTGCTCAGGGAGTTGTAGAGTTTATTTGGAGAGCAGAGAGGAGGGGGGTGAAAATAAATCTGTTCAGTTTGAAAGATGTAAAGACTGTAATGAGTATGGGCTCATTCGGTGTCCGGTTTGTTGGTAGTGTTAGCTCAAGCCTACATCGTCGATTTCCAAAGAGTTAATTTTTTCCATTGTAATTCTGCAAGTATTGTTATGCCTTTTGTAAAGGCTGACTAGTAGGCACTTGCATTTCTTGTATGCCTTTAAAGGCCAACTGAAATTATTTGCTACGAAGATTCATAAATTGGTTTTGTTATAGCTGGGTTTATGTTTTAATTATTATATAGTTGTTATTATATTCAGCATTTGATATTAAATAGTTTAAACATTAGAGCTATAAAATCATACACTTTCTTAGAATTAATCTCAGGTCTTGAGCAGGAGATGTAATACCAAAGAGTCAGAAAAATAGTACCGACCATAATATCATACATGGAGGTTTTGTATCCTAGATCAAAAGAATAGAGCTAATAGCTTCTGAAGTCTGTTCCTTAACTAAATATGAATACATTAAAAGGTCACATATATATGTTCAGAATTTAAACTCCCAGTTCACATAAAATTAAAACTCTTATTGTACAATTTTTTTATATATCTAGACATCAAACCTGACTGAACTTTTACTTCCTTCCATGACTTGCCATATCAGCAGCCATTTTGGCAGCATAAGTAAGTGCATCTGATACAAGCATAGCCCCAGCTGAGAAATAACTACTTGTTACAACAGCATGGGTCACCTTAGCAGCAGTTTTTCCTGTCACTGAGACCACTGTTTTGGTGGCCTCTGACACACGGTACGTGTCATCAACAGATCTCACGGCGCCTACACCAGCATTTATCCCATCAGTCAACCCAATCCGCTTGCTCAGATCCGCAACCTGGGCCACTGCTGTGGTGGAGACTTGGTGTGACTCATCAAAGGCCTTTGCTTTGCTTAATGCATCTTTGCTTAGAGTATACCCTTTGGACAACATGGTTTTGACCACGTCTTGTGCTATTGTTAGCGCCTCCCTTGGTGTCGTATTGAACTGATATGCATCTACATGCTGCCAAAGGGCAAAAAAGGAAGGTATTAGTGTAGGTTTCAATAGCAAAATTATACCAGTATTTACCTTATTTGACCAAGGTAAGCGAACATTCTTACATCTGCAAACCATAATTTTGGGCTTATTTGCAGGTAATACCAACCACAAACATGCCATAAAGAGTAAGCAAATGATCAAACCATCCCTGACTTCACCATTTTGACTGAAACTCTTAACTCCAACACACAAATTAAGAACTCAGTATACATATAAATTTTGATTGATTTTAGCCTAGTTTGAATTTGGGTGAGAAATAGCATGCTACAAATGGGGGAACATTTACCCTTGCAGCACATTATTTGAATTGTAGATGTAATTTGTCAAAATCTATAAAATCAGGCATCAGTTGCTAAGAAGAGATATTTTAATTGTTATCTACAATATTTGCAACATTAATTACAGTTTTAAGAAAGAAAAATAAACTCCTCTTTGCTTTTCTTTTTATATGTTGCATTTTATGTACTTACTGTTGTCACAGTTTCCTCTTCTATACCCCAAGAAGTTTGCTGCCAGAAATTGTGATCATCATAGTAGCCCCACCGGGCTATGCATACAGGTTGATCCACAATAGTAGCTCCCTGATAGAATAAGAAAATGAAATAAAAAAATAGATTGTTTTCTCAGCAATTTAACTAATGATTTTGAAATTAATTTGATTTTAAAAGGTTGGTAGAAAATGACAAGTGAGGTAGTTGGAAGAAATAAATCAGTCAATTGAGTATAGTACAGAAATAATAAATCGGCCAAAGGATATAAATCAAACTTGTTTAAAAATGGCTAATTAATATGAAATATATAGCACAGAGAAACTTAATGACCCATCAAAGGCACAAAAGTGAACATGGGAAAAAGAAAATGACACACGTAACACTTACACTAAGCAATACTGCAGTTTCCAAGGCATGAGGTTCCTTAAATGTCACATAAGCAGTAGAGGCATAGTCTCCTGATCTGATTTTTATATGTGAAAAAAAATGACAGACATATTAAGGATGAATATAAGCAAAGCGAAAGCATTTGCAAGATTTGCATATCTAGACTTCAACTAAAGCAATTAGTTCCGGTATAAGTTCATCAATGAACTTGTACCAAAGCTCCCCCTTTGCTAATATGCTAAATTCATATAAGATTCATCACAGATAGTTGGAAATAATGAACTCGAAAAGATTGGAATTTTCATTCAGAAAATGCCATAAAAATAGCCTCCAAATAATCAATAGAAACTTGAGAAAAAACTCCAAATCATTCAGTTTTTGTTAAAATATCCCTAATAGTTGGGGAAACCTAAAAAAAGGCACTGGCCTCCCTCCACATTTGGGTGTTATATAATTAAGTGCAAAGTACTTTCCAATTTTTCATTAATATAGCACATATATTGCAAACTTTTCTGTACCTTTTTTTTTTTTTTGCAAGCTTTTTCTGTACCTATTTTCTAGCAATTAGATAGAGCAGGAACTAGATATTGAGCAGTACAATAATAGCAAGAGAACTTTACTCACCTGATAATTTCAATGTGGTCAATAGCTCCAGAGAAAGAGAAGAAATCATAGAGATCCCCTTCAGTGGCTCTACTGGAGAGATTTGTTACTTCAATTGTGTACGCTTCTTGACTCATATTCTAACAGATACCAGAAAATAACATAGAATTTTATTTAAGGCAGTCTAGAGACAAATTCAGAGCAAATTCCAGAAATCTAGAAGTTGGGTTAAAAGTCACAGCACTGATTATGAAGTAGCAAGATAAATTAGCACCAATAATAAGAAGTTTCTTAGAGTAATCAATTAAAAATTTGATAATTTCGAGATTCAGTGTATACTATTATTTGTTAAATAGTAATTTAGTATGTTGCTTGGAGAGAACAAACCCCAAAAGCGAAAGGAAGGAAAATAACAGACAAAGAAATCAAAATTAACTCTAAGAGAGTATGAGGCTAAACTACAAATTGTTCTCTCTACTAAAACAAAGACTGGAATTGTAGAAATTTCTAGGCAAGAAGGGTTTCAGACATTAACTTTACCTACTGTGTATCTCTTCAAGCCGTAAGGCTTCTCTCTTTCTCTCCTCTCTCTCTCTCTCTGTCTCTCTCTCTCGCTTATTTTGCAATTACTGATAACAGTTGCGACTTTACTAGTTCTTATTGTCGGTATTGGTACGACGATTGCATCCGAATAAGAAAAGTGTTAAGTTTAATTATTACCCAGAGTCTCTTTTTTTTAGGAAAATTACCAAGACTTTAAACTGGAAGCTTCCAGCTGTTCTTTTGGGATATGGGATTCAGCCGAAATTTTTTTAGTTCACACTTCTCAAAAATCAAAATCAAATTAAATGAATACATTTCTGAACCTGATTTTCAATTATACCACTCTAGCAAATCCAATTCGCGCACCAAATAGGTGGGTGCATGGACTGGATTGGTGCACTAGCTGTTTTGCCAAAACCAATTCAAAACGCACTGCCGCAGTAATTTATAAGTTTATGGGCTCCACCTTTATTATTTTATAATTTTCTAACAAATAGAGAGAGGAAAGAGAAAGTAATAGGGCCCGCCTCCAAATTTTAATAAGATTTAAATTACTGCGGAGAGAGAAGATAATAGAGCCCACCTTTATTATTTTATAATTTTCCAACATTTGGCCCGCCTGCATTATTTTAATAAGTTCTGTAATACAGAAACGAAAAAAATAGTGCGCCAACCCAGTCCGCGCACCCACCTATTTGGTGCGCGAACTGGGTTAGCAAGAATGATAGGATTGAAAATCAGATCCAGAGGTGATATTCATTTAATTTGATTTTTGTGCGGTGTCAACCAAAAAAATTTCGGGAGATTCAGATATATATCTTTTGTCTTTTTCTGAAGGATTTCCAACTCTCTTTTGTTCCAATTTTTGCCACGCATACATACACCTTTTAGAAATGAAAAATTATTTTTTTTAAAAAAAATATTATAGGAGCGGATTCAGAATACTTTACGAATAAGATAAATTATTTATTAATTCAAAATTAAATAGTCGTTAATTTATAGTAGGATAAAAATGTGGCATTATTTTTGTGCACTATTCATATTCCACATCTTTATCTATATCTCTATTTTCAAAATACAAACACTCAATTTGAACTGTTCAAAGTAAATTTCATATTAAAATGATGAATTAGCGTTAGCAACATATTTTCTACCTTAAAATGATTGTCCACGGAGGACAGAAGTTGACTCTTTACCAACAATCAAGTTGTACAAGTAGAAATTCTTAAAATAACACAAGTCTCGTTTAAAGGGGAAATTAAAGATTCATACGACAAGAGAAACGAAAAAGAAAATCATAGTTGCTCAAAGGGTGATAATTGGGCCGGCTCGCACCTTCTCTGGCCCACAACGATTATTCGTCCGTTACAGGTCGGCATCCGCCTCGAGTCCAGATCCTCTGTTGCATATTCTGGTTAATTTCCTGTAAGATTTCACTGCAATGAGGTCGTTCGAGCTTATCTTCCCAGTGTTTGCCTGTGTACTCCATCTGTCAATAACATACAACAGGAACTCCGCCTTGGTATATTATACAGAAAATTTGGGTTCTCCTTTGCTGATGATCGTTTGGTGGTATGTCCAATCAAAAAAAAAAAAATGTGGCTGGTTTTGCTGCAGCAGAAATTCTATAGAATCTGGTGCAGTCTTTATCTCATTAGTTCATGTAGTATAGGACCAATTGTGACCTCATTGCCATTCTTAGAATCCAGATTGTTTATTTGCAGTGCTTTTGACATTAAAGGTTACTATTTTATGGTGTTCTGAAGTTCACCGTAAAAAAATTTAATTTTCAAATTAATTATATATAGAGTCAAGTCATTAAAAAATATTCTAAAATAAATGCATTAAAATTAATATATAAATCTTCTAATTTTGACTTTATATTAAGTTAGTTCTTAAATTTAAAATTATTGCGTAAACACATTACTCATAAGGTTGATCGGCTTTAACAATTTTGATTTAT